>JAUPFP010000070.1:334249-856694 GCA_036925085.1 Brachycybe producta
GGGTGGTGGACAATTCTGGGGATATTTTTATTGTCAATCAATCTGTTCTATGTTATTGAATGAGGAATAGGGAGAGGGTGGGAGGGAGGGAAGAAATAACTGCAGTGTTAAACTTTCAAGGTGGGTGGGTTAGTTTTGCGCTTGCGTGGTGTTGACTAAGGTCATTGGCATTCGACTTTGTAGTAGGCCTTTTTTTTTCTCTTTCTTTACAACATTCTTTAGTTGAGTAGCCTCTACGTCATCCTGTGATATAGCCTCCTCCTCCTCCTCATAGGTGAAAACAACTTCAATGCATCGTCGCCCCTTTTATCTCTCGTTTTTCACACACCTTTTATTGCTTCAAAAAGAAAGTGGCCAAAAATAAAATGGCCGCCACATTCCTAAATTCTTAATTGTTTGCTTAACGGTATGCAACGTTTTAGTAATCGTTTTATTATACAGGAGGCTATTATCTCCTATTATTAAGAAGGCTTATAGCTTTTTTTTTGTTGCAGCGGTTTTAAGGCAGCTGCTTCAGGCTGTTTAGAAATGTGGTTTTGCACGTTGGTTATAAATAAAATAGACATTTGTTCAGAACTTAAAAAGAAACGCAAAATAAACAAATTTTAAGAAATCAGTTGTTTATATAAAACATAAAAAACGGCTTGACCATTCGTTTTAATATATGAACAAGTACTGTTGACCCCCCCCCCCCCCCCCCCCCCCCTCCCCTGCCCTCCTAAAAGAGGAGTACAAAAAGTAGCCCTAATGTTTCCGTTAATTATTACTTTAAAAGTGCAAATTATCAGCATACCCCCCCTCCTCTTATTTGAACACAACAAATACTTTTGGGATAAAAAGTACCTTTTGTGTATTATTATGTATGTATGCATTATATTAATAACAGAATTTGGACCTAAGAATCCGTTCATACAGGTAGTTAGTTAGAAATAGGTGAAAACTTCAGTTGGCTCCGCCCTTTTTATAACGACTGGCAACTTCTAATTGGCTGGTTATGTAGTCTGACGTTGAAAAGGGCAGAGCATGTGACGTCAGACTTCATAATCAGCCAATTAGAAGTTGCCAGTCGTCATAACAAAGGCGGAGCCAACTGATGTTTTCACCTATTTCTAACTGCCTGTTCTGTTCATGTACCTGAGATACACATCTGCCCTCACCCATTAAACTAGTTCGGTAAAGGTTGTTTGGTGGCGCTGTATAAGGGCCAGTTGGAACAGGCAATTAGAAATCGTTACAAACAGAAGTTGGCTCCGCCCTTTTTATGACGACTGGCAACTTCTAATTGGCTGGTTATGTAGTCTGACGTTGAAAAGGGCGGAGCATGTGACGTCAGACTTCATAACCAACCAATTAGAAGTTACCGTTCGTCATAAAAAGGGCGGAGTCAACTTCTGTTTGTCCCGATTTCTAATTGCCTGTCCAGTTGGAACAAACGTCAAACTTAAAAATCGCCAGTTAAAACAAACACCAAACTAAGTACATTAAAAACCCCTTCCCCCCTCCCCCCCCCAAAAAAATGAAAGGTATCGTTTATTCAAATCGTTCAATTCGCCTAAAATGTTTTATAAAAGCATTTGGAGGAGGAGAGGGGATGGCGAAGAGTTTAACCCTTTTTTCATCCGATCTCTTAATAGAGGGGTTTTAACCATTTAAAAATCTTTACAAATCATAAAATGTAAATATCACAGAAGGTGGATTTGGGGGGGGGTATATATATATATATATATATATATATATATATATATATATATATATATATATATATATATATATATATATATATATATATATATACAGGTCGGGGGGGGGGGGGGGGGAAGGTTAACATTTGTCAACACTCAACAATTACGTCATAAAGTCATAAAAGACAGACATAGAGAGAGAGAGAGAGAGAAAGAGCGGCTTATTACATATTCCTATTTATAGTTAGATGTGTGTGTAGTTTTTATTATTTGTGATTATGAATGAATGAATAAATGAATGAATTTTAGACACGCCATAATGCACTTCAAAATAAAATCTACAGTTAACTTATTACATCTATAAGGTGGGTATATACACTATAATAAAATGACATATATATATATATATATATATATATATATATATATATATATATATATATATATATATATATATATATATATATATATATAAGGTTGATGGACAACCGTTTTCGTTATATTTTCTAGATTGGAACGGTGAGATTGGAAAAACATGTCTTTCTTGTGCGGCGCATGCGCATGGCTTATTGGTATATATGAGGAAGGGTTGTGGCTCAGGAGAATAAGGGTTTAAAAGGGGGGGGGGGGGGTGATGCAATGGGGGACGAGACCTGGGTTGCGTGCATTATGAGAGTGGGTGTAGAGGAGGTTATAATTTTGAAACTGACGTTTTGAGCATTCGAGGCACGAACACACGAAGGCTTTTCGAATGACAGATTCTCTACAACCAATCTTCTTGATGAATGCTAACGGGGTTATGGTCTCTCTTTCTCTCTCCCCCCCCCCACTCTTTCTCATGATGTACATTGTATGCTATGTGGTATAATATATATTGAGAGATAGAAAGAGAGGACTTTACGCGGGTTCAAACAAATGAAGTGGTAGAAAGAGGGGGGGGGGGGGGGTTGCCACATTTTTAGAGGTGTAGTGGTAAGGGTGATGGGGGGAGGTGACTTGTACCTTTCTATAGCCTCCTGTATTAGCAATATATCACACAGAGACTTGTACAATACAATATACGATTTTGTAGCCGTTTTTTTTTTTGCCTCTCTCTTTTTCCTCCTAAATGGCAGCTGCTGATGCTATTGTATGTATAAGTTCAGTTTCAGGCTAAAATGTCAGTTGTTCCTATCAAAAAAAAAAGGAGGGGGGGGGGGGGGTTTGAGTGGGGTAAATGTATTTGGTTTGTAGTTTGGGTTGATTTTTGGGGTTTTGTTCTTCAGTTTGTCTTCATTTTATTTTAATATAAAACACAAACACTGACACGTGTTACACATTTGGGGCCTCAGTTGAAATGAAAAAGAAACAGGCAAGAAAATTACATCTAAAATAGAAGAAACGACGGAGAGAGAGAGAGAGAAGAGAAAAGAATGTAGGATTTCTTTTGTTTTATTTTAGATTATTTATATAATTAATTTATCATCTGCCCACTCAACTCATTCAACTCTATAAGATCTGATCCTGGTTTATTATAATTACAAATATGGGTTTTGTTTGTTCTTTCATTGAGGAATTTAAGTTATGAATTAAGAAGAGGAATGATGATGAATGTTGATGATATTTTTATTGTGTATTATGACAAGAGAAAATAAAGGGTTTCTTTTCTTTTAAATCATCATCATCATTAAGACAACAAGAAAAATGAGTTTTTCAGTAAAAAAAAACGTAGGTCTGAAAAAAGAATGGATGTCAAGAATGCAAGTAGATGGCGCCACTAGCCCTCCTTCCATAGAAATGTACTGACACTCTTCAACTCTTGACTCACCTTATTCTTTTTTTCACGTGGCAAACTTAATTGCGTCGGCAGGGTGGCGTGGTTTTAACCATTGTGGTTAAAACCATGGATGGCCGTGATTCGAGGATTCTCATGTCCCATCATTCCCACAATATGCTTTACTACACAGGTCATACTGTGACTCATAAAGGTTATGAGAGTTGCAGATTGTAACTGAAGGTTTTATGTCTCACTGCTGTGCCCACGCATTATATTCAGACGGGGCGACTGAATAAGCGCCAAATTGAACAAACGCCAAACTGAATAAGCGCCAAATGGAACAAACGCCAAACTGAATAAGCGCCAAATGGAACAAACGCCAAACTGAATAACCGCCAAATTTTTGGCTTTTATTCAGTTTGGCGTTTCTTCCATTTGGCGCTTATTCAGTTTGGCATTTGTTCCATTTGGCTTTTATTCAGTTTGGCGTTTGTTCCATTTGGCTTTTATTCAGTTTGGCGTTTGTTCAATTTGGCGCTTGATCAGCGCCACCATTCAGACCTTTTGGGTTAATGAAATTATTAGTTTAATTATTTTAATATTTATACTATATTAGTATTTGATTTTTGAATAAAAAATGAAAATATGCGAAATATGCAAAAATATTGTGTTGTAATTTTTTTATACCATAAAAACATTTTATGGTTTAATCAACCCCCCCCCCCCCCCCCCCCCCTCCGGTTTAAACCAAAAAAAAAAACCTGGTTTACACAAAAAAAACCCGGTTTAAACCAAAAAACCCAGTTTAAACCGACAAAACCGGGTTAATTTGTTTTTTTTTCTTCTTCAAACTAAAAACAGGCCCCTTCTCTTCACTTATATTGTGTTCTGGGTATAAGTTTGTCCACGTGCTGATAATTAAGGTTGTTTTGGACGCTTTTAGAGCTAAAAGGTGGTTGCATTCGATTTCAACAAATTGGCGACGAGTGTAGTTTGCCACCTATGTAGGTTGCAGGCGCCATCTTCCTTGCATTTACACAAGTATTTTTTCTGCAGAGAGCCCGTTTTCAATGATGCTCTGCTAGTTTCTAAAACACATTCAAGTTTTTCTTAATTTTGTACTCTTGATTAAAGACAAAGAATAAGGCCTTGTTTCCACTGGGATGAAAATTTAAACATTTTGAAAATGTCAACTGGTGAAAAATGGAACACACGTGACCTTTGTCTATGATAGTGAATCTGGGTCAACGTTTGTTCAATTTTTCACCGGTTGAAATTTTCAAAAAGTACAATTTTTTTTTCCACCTCAATGGAAACAAGGCCTAATCAAAGAGTTTGAAAATCATCAGCTTGTTTAATATTAATAACCATATTAAAAAAATTACAACAATGTTTGTATTGTTGTAATAGAATCTCATTAATATAAAATACATACAAAAGGTGAATTAAAAAAGAGGATAATTCATAATTTTACACAGACAGACAGACACACACATACAGAGAGAAGATAGATATGACTCAATTGGCATTGTTTGTTTGATCTTGAGGTTTTTTTTATGAACGACTTTTATGGTTTTGACCCTCCTACTCAGCTATCTTTTTTTTATGTGTTTTCTTTTTGGCTCCATCAAATTGAGTTTATAGTGTCACAGATACAAACATACACAGGGAACACACACACCATAGAAGATATATAAAACACATAGAAAATCCTATTTGTATAACAACGTAAAATTTTCTTTTCTTCTTTTTTCTTCCTATCCTGTTTGTGTGTTTACCTACTAGTTTATATATACATGATAACTGAACACAACAACATGGATGAGGTTTATGAGCAATTTCCTTTCAGTAAATTTCAACTGTCTACTTTTTTTCTTCTTCTTTTATATCATTTCTTGTTTATTATTAAATATATAAGGAGATAGAATGAGTGAGAGAGAGAGAGAGATAAAAAATTGGGGTTTTATCTTATTAAATATAGTAGATTAAGATTCTCCTTCAGAAACAGCAAGAGACTCTCTTCTATTCTATTAAGTACATGAATGAATGAATTTAAATTGACATTTTTCTGGTCATTTGAAAACGTATTATTTAAATTAAATAACTCGTTTCATCATATGACCAGAAAATAAAAGAAGAATAAGAAAAACAGATTAAATTAAAATTTAGCCTTTTCTCTGTTTTTCTCCAGTTGGCCATAAAATGTGGATTTTTTTCTCTCACAAAATCAGTCATTTTATATTAGATCTACATATTTGCTAAGGTCTTCCTAGTGTAACACCCTGTATTTCGGCTTCCCTTTAAAAGTTATACCACAAGTGTAGCATTTCTGCCCCCTTTTTGAGGCCTGGTTACACTATATTACTCCCAAAGAGTAAGTCACATCCAGGTTCCGGTATTGGCGGATGGATACCCATCAATGCACGGTTCCTTGTGCATGGGTGCACCTGTGTAGGTGCACGCAGGCCCTAGGTATAAAGGTCAATGTCTTGATCAATTCAGGGTCCAGTCTCTGATATCGAAATATGAAATAACTCATTCAATGGTTCGGTGGCTAAGCAAATGCCACACTTGTAACTCTTCTCTGTTTTAATGTATTTGTTGGTTGTGTATATTAAAACCTTACTGGTTTTAATTGTCAACATGCATTCGTCTCACCACCCGTATGCTTATTTTCTAGTGGCGAGCGAAGGCTGCAAAGCAAGCCACAAAAATTAACAATACTTTTCAATATAGCATTAAGAAATTTCCGAGGAGGGCTTCTATATGCTTAAAGGGCTTCATAGTTTTGAGGAGCGCTAGGGTCTACAAAGTATTATGCGAGGTTGCTGCCGGGGTCGCGTTTAGAGAGACTTCTGGGAACTTCGCAGGTTTTGTGAATATCCCGACATTTTCCCAATTTCATGAGGCTTGTTTATCCAATGACTTTTTTAATTTTCAACTAATATAATTCAAATTTTGTGCACATGTATTTTATTACGTTTTTAACAACTGGCTTAAATTACAAAAGTGTAGGTGTTTTTGTTTTTCGGAATAACATCTTTAAACAAAATGCATGTTTACGTGCATGCACTATTCGGCAATGTATAAAAGCGAATGTTTGGTGCACTGGCGCCTAGAACTGGTCGTCCGGACCCTTCCCCCTCCCTTCCCCCCTTCCCCCTCCCTTCCCCCTTCCAGTCAATGCCTTAGGCAAGTATAAGGCTCTACATTGAGTATTTTCAGCAACACAGAAACGCACATTCTATGTATTGCAGTAAATGACAGTTGTAACTAACCACATATACTTAACCAGAGCATAATGCATTTTAATGTAATGATGAAAAAGAAGAGAGAAAAAGAGGACAGATTTTATGACGTAATTTTCATTTATATATGTATGTGTGTGTGTGTGTGTTGAAGGTAGTTAACACACTGTTTTACATATGTTGTAAAATAAGAGAGAGAAAAAGGGGGGATTTTTCATGTGGACCCAAATTGTTGTTTTAATGTAGTGTGTAATGTGACGCCTTTATGGACGATAATTTGTATTGATGGTGTTTTAACTGTGAGGTGGCCGTTTTCTCAAACAACAACAACAACAACACAATTTGTGTTTGTTTTCAGAATGACAACAATGTTATATATATATATATAAAAAAATAGAAGAAAGGAATAGGACAAAAGAAGGGTGGGTGTTAAAATGGGGTGTGTCCAAAAGCACATTGGCCATTTGTGACATTTTGTGTCTTTATGTGTGTGTGAATTTGTAACTGTTGGTATTTTGTTCCGCTTGAATCTCTCTTCTCTCTCTATAAAAGAGTAAGAAAAACTAACACCGAAATTGACTTTTAAATTGAAATAAGCTCTTTTTGGTGTTTTAACAGCTTTTTGTGTTTGTGTGAACCAGTCTTTTTTTTTTCTCTCTAAAATGCCTTCTAGATATTTTCTTGACCAAATGTAATGATAGGGTATTAAAAGTCTAATACATGGACAATGTTTACACACATAAGACATATTTGCATAATGTTTGGTTGAGAAGTAGGAGGATGATGATGATGATGATGAGGCGCGCAATGGGTTTGCTTATTCGAGTGGAAAACTCTTGTGTTTATGTTTGGTGGGTGTGTCCTTTAATTACTTTTAATGATAATCATCTTAAAAGATGTGTGATCTTGAAAAGATAATCTATATCTCTGTTCATATGTGTCGTTCAACCATGCCACTGAATTGCTCCTGTCAACAGGTTGTTTGAAATTAACACTCTAAAAAGAAAACATCGCGAAGCCAATAGATTAATGCACGTGCTAATTTTTGTGTGATTGTTCTAAGTCGTTTTTAATGGGAGTTCTTCAAATGTTTGGGTGACTGTTTTTTGCTCCTATGGGACTTAAAATGGAGTTAAAAAAAACGTAAGATTTTAAATGTTATTTTAAAATATAGAGCCCTTTTAAAATTTAGAAAAAGAAATAATCCTGAAGGCAATAAACACGTGTAAGTACGTGCTAATTTTTTTTGGTTGTTCTAAATCATTTTAATGGGAGTTCTTCTAACGTTTGTGGGACGGTGTTTTGCTCCTATGGGACTTAACATGGAGTTAAAAAACGTACGATTTTAAACGTTATTAAAAATTAGAAGGACCTTTTCAAAATTTATAAAAAGGAAACATCGTGAAGCCAATACATGAATGTATGTGCTAATTATTTTGTTATTGTTCTAAATCGTTTTTAACGAGAGTTTTTCAAATGTTTGTGAGACGGTTTTGGGGCCAATGGGATTTAACATGGGGTTAAAAAAACGAACGACTTTTAACCTTGTTTAAAAATAGAAGGACCTTTTCAAAAATTATATAAATCGAGCACGTGAAGAACAATACTTTTTATTGCATTTTGCGCTTTACTGTATTTTAATTGAGCGATTGTGAGGCGATTTCTTGCAGTTTTAGTAACACCATATAAGAACACTCATTTGTCTCGTTGTCGTCTGCTCAAAACAACAAGATGGACGTGGATCTAGGCTCTTAAGATAGATTCACACTGAACTCATATTACTCTCAAAGCCATATTAAGAAAGGGTGAAAAAAACAAACAGGCAATTAGAAATCGGGACATACAGAAGTTGGCTCCGCTTTTTTTATGACGACTGGCAACTTCTGATTGGTTAGTTATGTAGTCTGACGTCACATGCCCCGCCCTTTTCAGCGTCGAATCACACAACAAACCAATTAGAAGTTGCCGGTCGTCATAAAAAGGGCGGAGCTTTGAAGCTTTATTTTAATTTAATGTACTTTCATTATTTGTTAATGAAAATAATAATGTGATTTTAATGGAGTTTTAAATCAAAAGTGATTTAAATGAATTTTCCTTTTGTTTGAAAAGTGGGCAATATAATTAATTGTGTTTGCTTTTCAACAAGTTTTCTTTTCTTCAATCATTTTAATTTGTTTTTCTTTCTTTCTCTCGTTTATATTCCTACTTGAACTCTGATGACCTTTTGCGTGTTTTTCTTGTTTACCCTTGCCCCTTTCCCTCCCCCCTCTATATTCCTCTTTTATTCCTTTTTTGTGTGGCGAATAACGGTCGATATGTTTTTAACCGTAGGAGAGAAAAGAATAGCCGATAGATGTCAACACTATCGTTGTGTATATTATGTGTTAAATGTACACAGAAGAGAGGGGGGGGGCATTGAGTCAAGTTGGATGATGACCTTATTATACAGGGTGTTTTAGTGCAATAAACACAGGAGCAATATTTTTCAGGTTAACAAAATTTATAACGAAGGTTCGGATCTTTATGCATTATCAAGCAAATGTTTCTCAATTTGTGGCTCAAGTGCCAAGTATGAATTAATCATCATCATCAGAGCAACTGCAAATGATGCTTTTTTTTCTAATATAAAAGGCTGGTTAGAGGCTAGATGTCTGGTTACTTTCAGTTGTTTTTGATGTTGTATCAGAGTTCTAGCCTCTAACCAGTGTTTTCGATTAAAAAAAATATTATTGTTTGTTGATGTCAACGGAATTGTTACTTCATAAGTGACCCTTGAGCCACAGTTTGAGAAACATTCGCTTGATATTGCATAATATCCGAACCCTACTTATAAGTACAGGCAATTAGAAATCGGGACGAACTTCAGTTGGCTCCGCCCGTTTTATGACGACCGGCAACTTTAATTGGTTGGTTATGTAGTCTGACGTCACATGCTCCGCCTTTTTCAACGTCGAACCACACAACAAACCAATTAGAAGTTGCCGGTCGTCATAAAAAGGGCGTGAGCCAACTGAAGTTCGTCCCGATTTCTAATTGCCTGTACTTATAACCTAAGATCATAACTGAATTATTACTGAACTGTATGGGCTGGATCTCACTTGCATGAAAATAAGCAGAAAATAGAAATTGATATTTAAAAAAAAGGTCATCCCCTTCAGTTCTGCTTTCCGAGAACGCGAAGTTTAAGGGGTTTCACACATTGTATTAGAAAACGCGGAAACGCGGAATTCCGATAAGAAAAACACAACAGAACATTTAAATGAGAAAATTTTCCATTAAAAAGTGAACGGAAAAATTGGAAAATTCATTAAAAATAAGTTGAACAAAGCTTAACTTTTTCTGTTCTCAAAATATTCCGTTCAAATTCCCACCAATCAGAAAGAAGCATGTGACATCACAATAAAAGCGATTTGTAATTCCATGTGGTATGAAGAAACAATTTTGGCATTTTATTTTTCTGCTTAGAGAAAGTAAGCAGACAAATAAAATGCCAAAATTGTAGAATTTGATTAAATAATTCTATATATTCATTCAGTTGAATTTTTCTCTCGTTCTGTATGTGGGATCCAGACGTAACACATTGAAGTAAAACACCCTGTATAATAATAATACATCATGCATCTGTTATGTGGAGAATGGGGGGGGGGGAGGGCAATCCTATATTTCTATGTAACTTATAGACGTTATTGGGCACACTGGGAATGCTGCGTGCTTCCGGTCTCATTTCCGCTCTGCTATTAAACGGAACTAAGCATAAACTGTGGTGGTAGTGATGGCAGTAGGGCCTACTAATAGTAGTGATGGACATTGCGATATTAGTTTTATAGTCGCCGTAGGACACACACATACATAGACGCAGAAACTGAGCGTTTATTTATTAGTTTCGTTGTGTGTATTTTTTTCCCCTTTTTATATTTACCCCCACTATAAATGGGATTCATACGTGGGAAGAGAGAGCTAGCCCCTCCTTCCCTCCCCCTACTTTTATATTAAAAAAAAACCCAGCTCTCTTTCCCCCTTCTACTCTTTTAGCAATGTGGAATGTGGGATCCATATTCATTTTATTTGTCCTCCTCTTCATCTGAACTATGAGCAAGTATGGGGGGGAAGCACATTTAAATTTGCGTTTTTTTATGTTGAAGTAAATATCCGAATTTAAGGGGAATGGTAATTTGTGTACGGGTTTTTAATGTGGTATTTCATACAGTTTACATTGGACAAACATTCCAGGAAGTAGGTGATAATTGTTGACGTCGAAAAGCGCTTGACCATCCCTGGTTGGTTAGGACCCGGCAGAGTGCGTCGGCAACCAGGGCCCAGTTTCGACCAACCGTGGTCAAAAGTGGGTTCACTTTGGTCAAAACTGGCCACGGTCGTAATAGGTAAAGAGAACGGGAAAAAAATTTGACTCAATCGGGGCGTAAACCCCTGGAGCATCGATGACTTATTAACTTGATTTTGAATGACAATATTTGAGACGAATTAAGAGAAGTTTGCGGCCTGAAATATTGCGCCTGCGTGGAAAAATGCTCTGGATAGAGCCCGAATTTGTCAGCAGGAAAAGTGGGGAATGTTGTGTTGAATAACCAGTTGTGAAATAATTCCCTGAAACCATATTTCATATGTTTCTTTGGCCACTCTTGTTTTTATTTAGTCTTAAGATAGCTGAATAGAAAAAAAAAATACTTGTGTAAAATGCAAGGTAGATGGCGCCTGCAACCTCCCATAGGTGCCAAACTACACACTTGCCAATTAGTTGAACAAACTTACGCAGAACATAATACCTAATAGGCTAATACACACACCTGATAATTTAAATGCATTTAAATAATAAATGTGTTTTACAGAGCCCTGTGAAGGGCAAACAGACAATATGGCGTCGAATTCAATTTATTCAGTTAATAATCTGAAAATATTGAGTTAATACTTAAATATAATATAGAAACTATTGACAAAATATTGATTTAGTATTTCAATTTAAAATATTAATAATTAAAGGCAATTTTTATTTGGTTCATGTCCTTAACTGGATTCCGTATAATTCACCTGAACACATTAACTCGCTGTGTGTACAAGGTATAAGTGAAGAGAGCACGTGTAGAGAAATAACGATGACGCAATTAAAAGTTTGCCATGTTAAAAAAAAAAGGAAGAAGGTTGAGTCAGAGTTGAAGAAGTGTCAGTACATTTCTATGAGAGGAGGGCTAGTGTCGCCATCTTAAGACTACATGGACAAAAATAAATGATCTACTTGTATTTTTTAGGTAAAATGACTAGTTTTTCTCGTAAATGATTAATTCTACTTTTGACTGGTTTCGAGCATTTACTGTAACGTAAAATACAATATATTGGAGATGGGTTTTTGTGTGTTGGGAGGAGGGAGGGGTTGTTAGCGGGTTTTTTTATTCTGTAAAAAAATAGAAGAACATTGTGGCTGTTATTTAATGGGCATAGGGAATATTTATATATATTTTTCAGAAGCTCCATCATAAAAATGTACAGGAACATATAAACACATGTATATGAATATATATACTAGAAGAGACACAAAACTGAGGATTGGCGACGGAGGAGGGCGAAGGGGGGTAGGATTTAGCAGCTTCATTTATTAAGAATAGAAAGAGAGAGAGAAATCTCATTCATCTCTATGAAGGGGTTGATTGAAGGGTGAGGGGGGGGGGGTAGATGAATTAGAGGAAGAAGAGAGGAGGGTGGGTTTTATGTATACATGTGTTTGTTTTGTTATCTAGGACTTCAGGGTAAAATCCTGGGTTGGTTTTTTTTCTTCTTCATTTTTACTGTTTCATGTATATCCACGTAAAAATGTAAGGGTGGGTGGGTGGATGTCTGTATGTGTGTGGGTTTTATGTAATTTCTTCCTACGAATCCAACAACTAAACTCCCTTAGTCTCTCACCCTCTCCTTTTTTTAGTATTATACTCATTTAATATTTACCCCCCAGTTTAGCTACCCTCGCCACCCACCCTCCATATCTATATGTATATGTGTGTACACAGAAAGAGAGAGAGAGAGACTCATATTTATTTAATGATGTTTTCCTTTTCTCATTTTGTGCACACATGCAATTAAAAGTAAATTTGTTAATTAGAGAATTAATTAAAAGTTTTCCTTTTTCTCTCTTCTCTTTTCATCCTTTTTTGTTCACCCCTTTCCCCTCAGCTTCTCCTATATACACACACATAAACAGATAGTGTACATTGCATTGTTACAATACCTCCCTCCCCCCCCCCCCTTCCAAAAAATAGCAAGAATTTTTTCTCAGTATTTTTTGTGTTTGTGTGGACATTCTCAAAGTTTCCGTTTTAGATACTAGAAAAAGCAAAAGCAACCTTCTAAATAAGTGTTTATCTTATAAATGGCGTTCTTTTTTATCTCTTGAAATTCACCTCTTATATTTTCATTTTGACTCGATTATGCATGATATGATGATGATGATGATGATGATGATGAGAGGGTATAAAAAAGAAGGGGGGGGGAGGTTATTTAAATTATCAATTCAGGAGATAGGTAGATAAGAGAGAGAGAGAAAGGCTTAACCTTTTGTGTTTTTTTATGTTTATGAATGGTTAATATAAGAGGTTTAGGGGTGGAATGAGCAGTGTTTGTACTCATTGTTATAAGCCTTATAATATAAAGGTGTAGGTGGATTATCTCCCCCCCCCCCTCTCTTCACCAAATTCAGTTCATGCCTAATATATATATAGCTTTAGCCGAAAATTATTATTAGCTAGTTATAGTTTAAAAACCTTTATATCTAATATGAAATAAAAGAAGAGGCGGTTTCTATAATTATCATAAGATGGAAAGAGATAATAAAATACAAAACAATAGTTATTAGTTGTGGGTGGGAATTAGTGTGTTCTATTTTTTTCACGAATATAACTTTGCACGACAATGAGGGTTGGTGGTGGAGGCTAGCAATGCAACTGATTAATAACATTAGAGTATGGATAATCTTGGGGGGGGGGGGGTACCACTGTTACAGTAACATATTAAGCCTGTAACTTGTCATAACTAGCTCATAACCTGTTGCAGCAGTCACAAAATCAAATTGGCAAAGTAGTTTTTTATGACAAATATTTTCATATGATTGCCATTGATGAATGGTGTACTGAATCATATGATAAGTCATAAAAAATGATAGCTCATAAGCGGTGGCATATTAAAGAACGACTCACAATTTTATGACTTTCTGTAATAAGGTCTCTGGTACACTGGGTCCTCATCAGTTCCCTTTAATACAGTAAAGGGAAATAACATTTCTTTCCACTAATAGCCATTTGTTTAGTTAACTGAGGATTGCATTATGTGTGGTCTATAAGGTACCATTGCATATAATGTAATCACTAACTTGACACTAAGGCCAAAGGACTTGTGCGTTTTTCAATCAATGAGACTGTTTAGAGGCTAGAATTGAAATAGGCCAGGTTGCACAGTTGGTACGCACCCTGTACTAACTTTGGAATATATAGTTGCCTCACCGTAAGACGAAGCTTGTGACGTCAGAGGGGTTGACAAACAATTTAGGATTTGTGTCTTTTAAACAAAAGGGTTTTTGCATTCACCTTTTTTTAAAATCAGACACGTCAGAACAAGTATATAAAGCCAGGCGCAAATTAGGCTATAATGCAAGCTTGCAACCATAAACATGTCTCCAGCAACTATTGTTGGTGACACTACACTAGCGCCACTGCTGTATTTTCAGACACCAAATTAGTAGTTTGCAACAGTAGTAGTAAGTAGATGTTGCCTCTGTTCAAGTATGGTGAACAGAGGGAACATGTGTGCAAGCAACCACTTTTCTTGACAGGCAAATTAGAAATCGGGACAAGCAGAAGTTGCCTCCACCCTTTTTATGTCGACTGGAAACTTCTAATTGGTTTGTTGTGATGTTCGACGTTGAAAAGGGCGGAGCATGTGACGTCAGACTACATAACCAACCAATTAGAAGTTGCATTCGTCATAAAAAGGGCAGAACCAACTTCTGTTCGTCCCGATTTCTAATTGCCTGTCTTTTCTTGTCACGTGATCATACTTTGGTTGCTGCATGTTGCTCGCTTATTCGGTTACCTAATTTGCACCCGGTCCAAAAAAAAAAAGCCTCTAAAAAGTCATTTTGAATGAAAAACGCGTAATTCTTTTGGTCTTAGTAATGTGTACTATAATGCCTAATTCTCACAACCTTCTTGTAGCTCGGGCTAAAATAGCCTTGGCTAAACGACTGTGTTCACATGTGAGCAGCTACATATGGGCTTCGTGGCCTGCCTAAAGGTGGCGCTCACTACAGCATATTTATTTCATTTTTACAAATTTGGCACTGGCCATTATGTGTGGACATTGTGCGTGTGTATAGCCTGCATAATGTATACATAATTGGAGGGAAAATGGCTGATATTGTCCATACTAACAAAACTGAATTGCATGAGTCTTCATTGAACACACTAAATGCAACATATTTTAATTGTAGGTAGGTTGATGATTTAGAATTTATGGAAATAAGTAATTATTAAATAAAGATCAATTGATAATTTTAAATTATTTTAATAAATTAACAAATAGACTGAAACATCTAACAATGGAAATAGAAAATGAATGACGCCATTTTCTATTCAGATTTATGACCACCAGGTGGTGTACGATCAAGTTAACTTTGTCTTGCATTCACACTAAATAATGTGTAGGCTACATATGGGTAACCAAGGCTACCTAACTCTTATACATAGGCTAAGTCCTTAGCCTGAGCTACATGAAGGCTGTGAGAACTAGGCATCATCATCTAATAACTAGCCTCCACGTCTAACCCCTCGTTGTGACGTGAGATGAAATCGTGTAAGATTTTGTGTAGAAGAAGCCAATTAAGTGAGACTTTAAAAGAGATAAGGAGGTTAAAAGGGGTTTTCTTTCAATTTTGTGTAATATGTATATTTGCAATACACTTTGCTTATACTTAATATGCCAAACAAGCAAAAACAACAGAAAAAAAATGTAGCTCACGGATCACGAATATTAGTTACATATTATATCTATTTTAATAATCTATCATCCGTTTTCTTAAAACCCCCACTTTTTACGTTTTGTAAACTGGTTTAGAAAGAAAAAAAACTTCAGAATTATTTTTTGTTGTTGTCTTGTGTTATGTTCGGCTGTTGACCTATTCATTCATTGCATTTCTAGTAGAATATGTAAAAAAAAACATAAATTGTATCGGACACACACACGCAACAACCTCCTTGTTTATTGTTGTTATTATTGTTAAACAGATTTTTTTAAAAAAATATCTACATTCACGCAAACCACTTCCTCTTAATTTGTATCTAATAGTTACTTTTATTTTACGTAATTTATTTTCGATTACAAATTAGCGAATTAACAAATTACGAATTTATTTTTTGATTTTCTCTTTGAAACGATACTTTTCTACAGGCAATTAGAAAAACGGGACAAACAGAAGTTGGCTCCGCCCTTTTTATGACGACTGGCAACTTTTAATTGGTTGGTTATGTAGTCTGACGTCACATGCTACTCCATTTTTAACGTGAGAACTACACAACAAACCAATTAGAAGTTGCCAGTCATAAAAAGGGGCGGAGCCAACTTCTGTTTGTCCCGATTTTTAATTGCCTGTCACTTTTATTAAGTGTTAACGGGGGGGGGGGGGGCGCTCTCAAACTCTTTATTATTCTTGTCTTTCAGGTGCAAAATGAAGAGAAAAACTGTAATATATATTTAGAAACTAGAAGGGGTAACTCTTATTACTAAATATTATTTTATCATCTTTCAAAATGAACTTTTTACAGACAGAAATTTAAAAAAAAAATATTGTCCACTAAAAATTGGGTGGCTTCTGAGTTGTTTTCTATTGTTTTATTTTATTTTGGATAATTTGCAGTGGTTATTTTTTTAAGCTGGGGAGGGGGATTCACCCAAAGAGTGAGCAAGAGCGAGCAAACATTCGTTCGCTCGTGTTTAAAAAAAAGGCTCGCTCGTGTTGAAAAAAAGATCGAGTGAATGGCGGTACCTTGTTCGTGGCTTGATTAGTGTGAAATTGACAGGCTTTTAGAAATTAGGGAGAACTTCAGTTGGCTCCGCCCTTTTTATGACGACCGACAACTTCTAATTGGTTGGTTATGTAGTCTAATGTCAGATGCTCCGCCCTTTTCAACGTCGAACCACACAACAAACTTATAAGAAGTTGCCGGTCGTCATAAAAAGGGCGGAGCGAACTTGTGTTCGTCTCGATTTCTAAATGCCTGTGTGTGAACTGTGATTATTTTATTGTTGAAATGCTTCTTCTCTACTAGAGAGTGCTCGCTTTAAACGATGGATCAACTGCGAACAATAACCTATATTCGTTACAGGTATGGCCGCAAGGTGAGAGCATTGCAAAGGAACACGAGCAAACATAGGCGAGCACGAGTAAATGTTTGTTCTTGCTCGATGAATATCCGGCTTTATAAAACATCTTGAAGGAAGATAAAAAAAAAACACGAACAGAAAAAAATAATTAATCTGAAATAATTTAAAAGAAAGCAAAAGATTTTAATTTCAAAGCTGAAAAAGAAAGATTGAGATAGATAGAGAGAGAGAGGGGGGGGGGGGACAGAGAGAGAGAGAGAGAGAGAGATAAATGAGAGGGAGAGAGAAAGAGGAGGGATAGAGAGATTATCTCTTTAAATATATCTTTGTCCTAAATTTTCATTTTTATTTATTAGTTCGATTTATGTTGTTGTTTGCATATTAATTAGTGAAATGGGTTTTTAGTAGGACGTCTCTTTCTCTCTCTCTCTCTCTCTTTCTCTTTCTCTCTCTTTCTCTCTCTTTCTCTCTCTTTCTCTCTCTTTCTCTCTTTCTCTCTCTTTCTCTCTCTTTCTCTCTCTCTCTCTCTCTCTTGCTCTCTCTTTCTCTCTCTCTCTCTCTCTTGCTCTCTCTCTCTCTCTCTCTCTCTTGCTCTCTCTCTTGCTCTCTTTCTTTCTCTTTCTCTCTTGCTCTCTCTCTCTCTCTTGCTCTCTCTCTCTCTCTTGCTCTCTCTCTCTCTCTCTTGCTCTCTCTCTTTCTATCATATGTTAAAAAAGTGTTTCTATTTCGGCCTGTTTTTGACTATTTTCCTTCAGGTCAGGCGTTTAAGTTTTAAGAATGTACATAATAAACACATGTATATGTCGCATCCAATTGGCGTAATTGTCCATTACACGAAATATATGTCCATTTCGCGAAATGAACATAAATTGACCTGAGATGCAAAACACGAAATGGACATACATTTCGTGTAATGGACAATTACGCCAATTGGATGCACGACATATACATGTGTTGGGTATATACTATATAATGTAACGTTTGCGTGGTCAAGTCACTCATTCACAGACACATTGATGCCGATTCTTGTTAACATGAAAGAAAGGCTTAGATTTATGCAAATAAGGGGGGGTGGGTGGGAGGAAAGGATAATACATATACATTTATATAGACTGACATCAATCCCCTGTATCTCTTTGAAGCTTTTATTGTATAATAATGAGGTTTTAGATGAACACACTATAAACACGCACACAAAAATATATGTATATAGTTAGAATTAGGCAACAATTGACCAGAATTGGGAAGGTCAATCACTCAATGTGTATTACACATTGGCATTTATGTGTGTTTGTGTGTGTGTGGGAGGATGTGCGTCGGAGGTGGGACTGGATAAAGTGAGGTTTTGCATTTTTGTGAATGATAGACAGTTGTAGGTGGATGGGGATGGCAAAAGAAAACTAGAATGGCGGTGGTGGTGACATATTTGTTATTGTTTATCGTAGTGTATTTTCTCTGTAAACAATTAATAGCGGGAGTGTTCGTAAGGCCGACTTCACACGGTTCTAGGACACTTCGCCTAAATCTTTTAATCCTAAAGGAAGTTCCTCTTAACATCTTTTAGATGAAAATATTTTAGGTGAACTGTATTTAAGCGAAATTATTTAAGTGAAGGCTTAGTAGAAGAAAAAAAAAACATTTAGATGAAAATTACTTTAGGCAAAATGTATTTTAGGTGAAATGATTTAGAGAAAAATGTTTGAAATGAAATATACCTAAAGAAATTGTGGTAAAATATAGTATTAAATGCTTTTAGATGAAAATGTATTAGAAAAACTTCCGTAATGTTTTAAAGTTCATTAGGTGAAAAGGTTTAGGCGTATTGCCATTTTAGCAAATCATTAGCCACTGTATTAGTGCCATCTGATGGACAAAACAGTCAAAAGCTTCTCATATTAAGAGGGCTTCATAAAAAAAATACTTGTGTAAATAAATGCAAGGTAGATGGCGCCTGCAACCTGCATAGGTGTCAAACTACACTCGCATGCAATTAATTTAAATAGAATGCAGCTTCCTTTTAGCTCTAAAAGCGTCCAAAACAACCTTAATTATCAGCACGTGGACAAACTTATACCAAGAAAATATAAATGAAGAGAACACGTGTAGAAATAGCGACAATGCAATTAAAAGTTTTCCACGTGAAAAAAAAGGAAGGTGAGTCATTACATTTTTATGGGAGGGCTAGTGGCGCCATCTAATGCTACACGCCCAAAATAAATGATCTACGTGCATTCTTAACAAGCATGTTTGTGGTTGTAATATGAAATTTGTATTAATCCTAATGGAAATAATAGAAACGACCATTTTTTTTTTCCCTCCATTAGTAAAAAGAAAAAAAGATTGTATTTAATTTATTCTCGTATTTTGAAAGAGGAGAGAAGAGTTAGATTAACGATTATTTTTTATATTTCTCTTTTCTTGTCTAATATTAGGTTTTTGTTTGAGTGTGTGGGTGTAACAAACGAAAAACGAGGGCTTGGGGGAATTATATGTATTTTTATATTAGTTGAAGTCGCGGTTAAAAGATGGCGTTGTTGCTTATGGATAATTATAATTGATTTTATATATTTTTTCTGTATTTTTTTTAGGTTCCGCTGGAATTGATTTGAGTTTGGGATTCATTAAGGAACCTGAGGACGTTGTTGCCAAAAGGAATCAATCGGTGATCCTCGATTGTTCCGCTTATTCGGCCTCCGAATACGGTCCACTCAATTTCACATGGTACCACAAGGTGAATTTAAATGTAGATTTAAAAAAAAAAAAAAAATTTCTCAACTGAGTCAGGGTTGGCAAAAATCCCGGGGGAAAAAACCGGTAAAGGACAGGGCACTGAAACTGAGAAAAACTAGCATTATGCTCTTTTCATCTATGGTGTGTGGTTAACAATGCTGTACAATTTATATAAATTTAAATGAATAAATGAACCGCTTTTTTCTCAAGGTCAACTACTGTATATGTCGCACACTCCCCATCCAAGAACCCCATGATATTAAATTGGAGAGGGGAAAAGGTTGGAAAGTGTGCATGTAGAGGGGGGAGAGAGAAACGTGGAGGGAGAAAAAGGGGGAGGGGGTGACTGAAATCGAAATGAAAGGAGTAAAAAAAGGAACAAACGACGCGCATGCGCGCACCAGAGAAAAATGAAAAACTCATTTTCTCTTTCAAATATAAAAAAGGGGAGGGGATAATAGTAGCAAAATTAAACTAGAATTTATCACAGGCAATTGTGCCCAGCATTAGAATTTCTTTTGCTCCGCCCTTTTATGAATGTCATCAATTTCTAATTGGTTTGTTACTTGGTCTGATGTCATAAAAGGGCGGAGGAAAAGAAATTCTAATGCTGGGCACAATTAATTGCCTGGGAATTTTGTTCCCGTCATTTATGACGGGTTACCCCACTAGTGTATTATTAATATTCTTATTAAAAAGTGACATTCATGTCATTGCTAATTTTAATGTGATCTTCTAATCATATACAACAATGTGAAGAAAACCAGAAGTATTAGAAATCAAAGAATTGAATGCAATAGAAACTAGGAAGCTCTTATATTACCCCCCCCCCCCCCCCCCCCCCCCCGTCTCTTTTGGTTACCCTGCTAGGGAATATAACCTCTTCTAGATAAAACACCGTGATGGACATGGAAAATTAACTATATAGAAAGAAAGTGTAAAAGTGCAAAAGCAGACTGTACAAGAAAAAAAAAATTGTCTTAAAAAATTGAAATTGTCTAAAACTGAGGAAAAAGCCGTTATTCCCAGATGGTAAATATATACCACCCCTGGGAAAAACTTTGTCAACCCTGCGACAATGTATTTCAAGTGTAATCCGAATCATCTTCTTTCAATAATGTCATTTTTTTTCTCTGTGTTTATCTTTTGTTTCTTATGTGTGTCGTTTTTATAGTGATTCTTTAAAGCCGGAAGTGTGTGTGTTTGCGTTATATATATATATGTGTGTTGTAATAATAATTCATCTTACCATATTCTTTTATTAATAAGTATACACAATAGGTAGGAATAGTAGTAGTGGTATTAAAATGGAGAGGGTGGGGGTTTCTTGCTTGTTTTCAAGATGGCTTTTGATATGATTTGCTTAACTATTTTTTTTTGGGTCTTAAAGTGACAATATTACTTTTGGCAATTTGAGATGTTGACTCAAATTCTTACATTAAAAAAAGGAGGAGGATGAGGATTAGGGTGGTTTCAAGGGGGGGGGGGAAGCTTAGATAAGGGGGGAGTTTTGAAGTTACCGCAGAGTTTTAGTTTTAGATTTCATATTTGCATTCAGTTATTTATTTCCTACCTTTTTTCTTCTTCTTATTTTAGAGAGGATTGGAGATGAATAAAATTGAAGCACTTAGGTTTTATTGAAAATTGGAAGTATAAAGGGGAGAGAAGGGATGGGAGGAGGGTAAAGTGGAGAGAGAGAGAGGGGTTTGTTGTTAATTTCATGGATTGACAAATCCTTCTAGGATACAATATTCTTGTTTTTCGTTTTTTTTATCGAATTGAAATATAGAAACAGTGTATTTTTTGTATTAGTAATTTAGTATACCTTCAAGTAAAGACCTTACATTAAAGCTCATGGGATACAGTAGGTTGGGTCTTGGTTGGCCAATTTTATCAAGAAGAAAAACGTGGGCTTTTCATGGTCCTGGTGGGCTTTCTTGGACTTCAGTCCTTACTGTCCTGGTGGGCTTTCTTGGACTTCAGTCCTTACTGTCCTGGTGGGCTTTCTTGGACTTCATGATCCTCGTGGGTTTTGTTGGCTGCATGTATATAACTGGCTTTGTGGGTTTTATGGATCCAATAGGTTTTGTTTGCTTCATGGTACTGGAGAGCATCATGGCCCTGGTGGTCTTTTATTTTCCTGGCGAGCGTTATGGTTCAGGTGGGCTTCATGGTCCTGGTGGTCTTTGTTGACTTCATGGTGATGATGGGGTTCATGAGTCTAGTGTGTTTCATCGTTTTGGTAGACTTTCATGAGTTTGGTGAGCTTTGTGGATTTCATGAGTAGTGTTATTTTTGGGATTCACAGTTCTGGTGGACTTTAGCAAAAGTCACAAGGGCTTTGTAGGTCTAGTGAGCTTTTATAAATGCATTAGTAAGTCTAATGAGATTGGTGGGGCTGGACTCACACTAAACATTTGTGATCTCCATTTTTTGTTGTTAGAAAAACCACTAAGAACTGTGGGAAAAATTATCTTATGTCTTGTGGACTTCTAATAATTACTAGCGATTTTGAGAAATCACGAGTGACTTGTTAAACTTGTCTCTGGTCATTTTATAATTGTCCTGTTTGTACTCATTGTAGTTGTTTTTATGTAATAAAACAAAATACAGGGTGTCCTAGTCAACGATGGAAGACGACAGATTCTAGCAAACGGGTCTCTTTACATAAAACGGGTGCGATATCGGAAACATGGCGGAAGTAACGGCGGCAGTAGTAGTAGTAGCAGCAGTAGTAGCAGCAGTGGTGGTGGCAGCAGTAGCAGTGGCGCATCTAACGGTGGTACGGAGAGCTACACTGGAGAGTATCGTTGTGCCATTACCAATAATTTGGGAACATTGATCAGTCGTCCAGCACAACTGACCATTGCCAGTAAGTTTCCCTCCATATTTTTTTATGAATATTTTTTGTTCTGTTTCTTTCTCTATGTGTGTAGTTATCTATTATATTCTAATTTACTAATGAATATAACAAAACTGTCCATTGTTTTGCTATAAATACGAGTCCATATCTTAGGTTATTATCTTTCTTTAAAGAAAAAAAGGGGAGAAATTGAAAGGAGAGGAAAAAATAAAAATGCTTTCATTTACTATTCTAATTGAAGCCATTGATAGAAATCTTTTATTCTTATTTTCTAGAATAAGACAAAAAAAAAGAAAGCAGCTTCTTTCTTATCTTTTCTTGAAATCTGGATATTCTTTCTACAGGAACTCAGTTGTTGTTGATGTTTGTATTTTTTTTTAAGAACAAAAAAGGGGAAAACAAAAGCTGCCATTCTTATTTTTGTTTGAATATTAGAACAATGGGAGAAAATGACAGTCAAACCATTTGTAAAAAGGAAATGATAAGCCATGTTTGAGGTTTTTTGTTGCAGAGGGTTGTAAATAATAAATATCAATACCATCTTGAAAAATATATTGTAATTTTTATTTTGTTGAACAAAAAGAAAAACGGTTTTTAAATTGCGGAAAAAAGAACAACGTCCAAGCTAAAGAAGCTTTAAAACGATGCAAATAACTAAAAAAAATCATTTTTTTTACTGACATGTCCACTCTTGTTTTCAAAGACTGTATGTTTTGGCTCTTTGAGGTTGTATTCTTAATGTACGGAACCCTGTAAAGGACATGATCGCAAATTTATAATTTATTACGAATTGAAGTTTGTAATAAATTGTGAAGTTTGTTAATATGAATTCTAAATTTGCGATGCATGTCCTTTACAGAGCTCTGTAAGGGTACGTTGAGACTACCCGTGTTTGGGTTCGAGCTTGTGCTCTTTTCAACTGAGGGTTTAGAGTTTAGTTTACTGGAGAGGCGAATCCGATGAGACGAAGTCTTAATTACCAGTGCGCCACAAGTGCTGCACATCAACGAAACTCTGCTCCTCGTCTCCGTCCAATGACTTGCAAGTCTTGACGAGCACTTCTTTGATGTACCGACCACCAAGCGGAACCAGACGAGCCTCTGGTTACCGTTACTCGTGCTACTTGTATAGCTGCTCGCGAGTCCGTCCATATTACTCTAGCTTGTCGACGAGCCGCCTCATCACCAAGTACGCTGACGAGCATGAGCAGTCTAAATGCACCCTAAGAATGTCTTCATTTCCCGTGAGCAATACGCGCCTCAAATGTTAGGCCAATTCAGAGTGGACTTGGTAAAGGTCCTTAACATTTTCTAACAAAACTTTGAATTCCTTTTCTAAAGTTGCCTCTAGTATGGGCGTGTTCGATCTTATGCGACACTTAAATTTGAAGATGGAAGGAGGCTTGATATACTCTGGGTACTTTATAATGTAATTCGCGAATAGCTAGCCTCCACCTCCATCGTGTGAGATACAGCCTCTGTAACAAACAGGTGTAATTGTAGGGTGTTATAACACTAAAATGTTATGTTTTTTTTTTCCAAAAGAAAGAAAAAGTTGCTCATACTCATATTATGATGATTATATGAACACAGTGACAACTGTTATTTTTAAAAGATGCAAGATTATTAGTTGTTTGACTTTAAAATTAACAGACTTAACTGTTGAGGTTTTTTTTAAAAAATATGTTCACATTATTATGCGACGACTTTTTTATGGCGTGGGTGGTGGTAAGCCAATGAAATGATATTATTGTTCATCACATGTGTATATAACTTGATGGTTGGTAGTGGTTTTTTTGTGAGGTTATTAACACAAGGGTATTGTCCTATGTTTGGGATGTCGTAAAGGTAACTTCTGAAAATACTTTTTTTGTTGTTGTTGTTGTTGATGTTTCAGAGTCCACCCACTTTTTTTTGTTTATTTTGTTTTATTTTCTCTTTGTCTTATAGATTTTATTAAATTATTATTATTACATTAGTTAGCCGGATATCGAATAACGTTTTCGATTATTTTGAATGGTTTTGGCATAGGGCTGTGGAGTCGGAGTCGGTGGAGTCATTCATTTGTGTTAGGAGTCGAATTACAAATTTCAAATTAAGGGAGTCGGAGTCGAACAATTATTATGTAACGACTTCACAGTCGGACAGTACTAGTTTGACATTTTAAGTTCTGCTTATGTCTTAAGCCTCGTTTTCACGATAGTTACTGTCATGACAGCAACTGTCGCGAGAACTATCATCGTGCAGACCACAATCACGATAGTCACTATCACAACTATCTCGTTTGACTGGATAGTTGATAATACTATTGCGACAGTGATTAGTAACTATCATGATTACTATACAGGCAATTAGAAAACGGGATGAACAGAAGTTGGCTCCTCCCTTTTTATGAGTTTTTATGAGCTTATTGGTTTGTTGTGTGGTTCGACGTTGAAAAGGGCGGAGCATGTGACGTCAGACTACATAACCAACCAATTAGAAGTTACCGGTCGTCATAAAAAGGGCGCACGCAACTTCTGTTCGTCCCGAATCCTACTTGCCTGTCATGATTACTGTCACCGTGCATACAAAACTGTCGCAATAGTAATTAGTTAAGTGACCACTTGTAGGGAAATACTCACTTTTTAAGAAAATTTGGATTCTGGAGGAAGAGAGGCAACACTGTTGTTGACTCAAACACATTTCTTTACTGCTGGTGTGTTTTGTGCTGTCAAACATCACTGTCATGTGACAGAACTATCACGGTTACTTCTAGACATGTAGACAGTTGCTATCGTAAGAGTGAACTATTGTAACTTCCATGACAGCTACTCTCACGAAAGAACTATCACCGTGAAAACGAGGCTTTAGTTATTTGTCTTACCACCTCTGTGACTTTTTCTCGATATGCGGATGAGTGACGTCATGAAGAGTGTATTTCTTTTTTGTTTGGAGAAATTAATTCATACAAAGCTATTTTGACGTCACTAACACGACAAGTCGTTGATGGTAGCTTTGCTACATTTGATTTTAGCCAATAGGAAGGCAGTATTTTATTCTTGGCGCATATAAAACCCCGCTCTTCAGAATCAATAGTATACTAAACAGAATACTAAAGCTGCTTTTCGCTTTTTGCTGGAAAAATCCAAAAAAAATTTTAATCCATACATTCGGTAATCCCAAGAAGCTTGGATCCCAATTTTGTTTGCATTAGCGAGGTTCTATACTGCATTTCTATTTTCTGTTTTTTTTCCTGCATGTGTGATCCATTTCTTAGGCTCAGGAAGCAGACTTCAGCATTTTTAAGTTCAACTTGAATCCTCTTCTGGACAAGGCTGAGGGTTCAAATAAATGAAATTTTCTGCTCATAGAACATAACATAGAAATCCAGAAAAAATAAACTCATAAAATTGTGACAGTCCTACGTTATGATTGTCACTTTTAATGTCCTTTTATTTTATGACACTAGTTAATTGGCAGTAATATGACAATAATTGTCATCATAATATTTTATAATATATTTTTGTGACTATTACAAGGTTATGAGCTGCTAGATATAACAATTTACTGTTATATTCGAAGTCTTATTTTCTTTCTGATAGGGTTGGTTTATACTCCCTTGCTAAGCGGCAAAGCAGCCTGCGAAGCTTCAAAAATGACGTCAGAGCTTCAGGTTTTTGCCTTCGCCAGAGCATGAAGCTAGCTTTGAAATTGTTCAACTTTTCAAAGCTTAGCAACTCAAAGCACCAATCAGGAAACGGATAGACAAAAGGGGTGAATAAGTCACACCTTTTTCTTCCAGAAGGGGAAGGGTTCTATTGTTTTGTGTATCTGTTTTATAGGATATAAAGGTCATAAAATAGGGTAAACTTTGCAAGGCCACATGTATGTGTGAACAAGCTAAGCTTTGGGGAGCTAATTTTACAGAACTTCAAAGCTTGCAAATCTTAGCAAAGTTTGGAGTATAAACCTACCCTAAGGCTTGGTTTATACTCTCTTGCTAAGCGGCAAAGCAGCCTGCAAAGCTTCAAACATGATGTCAGAGCTTCAGATTTCTGCCTTCACCAGAGCATGAAGCTAGCTTTGAAATTATTCAACTTTTCAAAGCTTAGCAGAATAGCAGCAACTCAAAGCACCAATTATGAAACAGATACACAAATGGAGTGAACAAGTCAGACCTTTTTTTCTTCCAGAAGGGGATGGGTTCTATTGTTTTATATATCTGTTTTATAGGGTAGAAAAAGTTAGAAAATAACGTAAACCTTGCAAGACCACGTGTTTGTATGAACAAGCTAAACTTCGGAGAGCTAATTTTTTAGGAGCTTCAAAGCTTACAAATCTTAGCAAGCAAGGGAGTAAGGGTTGGTTTATACTCCCTTGCTAAGCGGCAAAGCAGCCTGCGAAGCTTCAAAAATGACGTCAGAGCTTCAGGTTTTTGCCTTCGCCAGAGCATGAAGCTAGCTTTGAAATTGTTCAACTTTTCAAAGCTTAGCAACTCAAAGCACCAATCAGGAAACGGATAGACAAAAGGGGTGAATAAGTCACACCTTTTTTCTTCCAGAAGGGGAAGGGTTCTATTGTTTTGTGTATCTGTTTTATAGGATATAAAGGTCATAAAATACGGTAAACTTTGCAAGGCCACATGTATGTGTGAACAAGCTAAGCTTTGGGGAGCTAATTTTACAGAACTTCAAAGCTTGCAAATCTTAGCAAAGTTTGGAGTATAAACCTACCCTAAGAGAGTATAAACCAAGTCTAATGAAGAAGAAGCACCTGGTGAAGAGAGTTTTGAAAGTTTCGTTTCGTTGAATTTGGAGCATATTTCATTGATTTGCATTCAGATGAAACAAAGAAAAATTCACAAAATAAATATAATGAATATAAATAACAACAGTCACACTTATTAGAT
Organism: Brachycybe producta; assembly: GCA_036925085.1. NCBI lineage: Eukaryota > Metazoa > Arthropoda > Diplopoda > Playtdesmida > Andrognathidae > Brachycybe > Brachycybe producta. Next base: position 361,796 of record JAUPFP010000070.1, read on the forward strand.
GAAGTGTGAAGATAATAATGCATTTTTTTTTACATATTTACAAAAGTTCTGAAAATCTGATTAGTGGTTGTAATATAGATCTTTTTTTTCTGTCAGGATTTTTCTTTTTATATATTTTATATCCTCTCTCTCTCTCTCTTTTTTTCTCTATTGTAAATTAATTTCATGTTGGAATGAATTAGAATCTTGGGATTATTATTATTATGTCTGTATGTGTGGAACTTGCAATGAAAGACATTTTTTTGGGGGGGGGGGATGTGAAAAGAGGACTTAATAAATTTTGTTATGTAAGAAAGATGATGATGAACAAGAAGAAGAAGAGAGATTGAGGTTCAAAAAGACAAAAAAAAGTTCTTAAAAATCTCTGAGAATGAGATTATGACCGATTATATTATAAGCCGAGAAGCAATAACGAAAATAAGACTCGAATTAAAACTAAGGTATTAATATTATTATGCATTCATTCATTCATTGCCTTTTTTATTATTATTATTAGCTTCTTTTTTTCTTATCTCTTTACATTAAAAAACGTAGTTTTTTTTCTAGTCTATAAGTATATTTTTTTTAAGACAAGAAAGTCGGGATTATAGAAATTTCGGATTTCATTCCGTAAGTAAAGGAATGGATTTGTTGTTTTATTTCTCAAAAACTGTCACAATGCATATGTAAAATGCATCTACAGTATAGCATACCTCGTTTAACGTTACTTCTGAATACGACACTTTAGTATAACGCTTTGTACAGTGTGGTAGTTACGAGGAGCAGTTTGCTACCGGCTTCCGGTCTTTCAAATTCTGGCATTGGTAAACATCGTTTAGCGTAGTGTGGTTTATGAAAATTACGAATCGTGAGGCTTTTCTTATACAGTAGAATCTTGATTAACCGGAATAAATTGGACTTGACCTGGTACGGATTACTGAAAATCCGGATAATCTGGAAAAATCGCCAGGTTTTTTTTTCCAAGTCAAAAAACATTGATAAATTAAAATTATGATAAAATATGGTCCGGATAACTCGGAAGTCCGGATTACTAAGATAATCGAGATTCTTGTGCTGTACATTAAATTAAAAAATTAGTTATATGATTTTCTTGAGGGTCCACTTATGAATATCACGTTCGTTATAGCCTTTGACCTGTTGTTATATTTTAATTGAGAAAAATGCAAAAACAGCAAGTTTTTTAATTGCATATTTTTTTTGTGATTTAGTGGTTTATTTATTTTAAAGAACAAATCTAGGTCTGTAATCAAATACATTTTCTAAATTTGTTTGCGGAAATGGATATTTTTTTTTCTCAGCTGGACTTGAGAATGGCTCAATCCAATGGAACAGACTAATCGTAGGTCACTAGGTGACCTACACTTCAGAACATAGAACAGAAAATAGAACATTTTTTATATTGGTGATTAGGTGGAATTTTGTTAAAATGTTGCTTGTTGCATTAGGGTTGGGGGAGGGGGGGGGGGTATAGCCCCCAGAATGTAAAAGTGTAGGTCACTGATTGACCAACAGTTCATACCTAAAAGTATAGGTCACTGAATGACCCACAGTTCTTCTCCAAATAGCTATCTGAACGTGTAGGTCACCGAGTGACCTACGATTAGTCTGTTCCATTTGGATTTCGTGCAGATTGCACGACGGGATTTACTTGTATATAATATTATTTGAATATAGGATCAAATGTGGTAAGAAAAAAAGAGGGATTTTTTTTGGTGTTCTTTTTCGAAAACATCTGCACACCCCATAAAAAGCAGTACTAACACCTTTCTCTTTCATGTTGAAGTTTAAAATCTAAGATAAAAAAAGAATTCACGTATATTACATAGTGAATCCTCTCCTCCCAATTCCACCCTAAACAATATATATATTCGCTTGAGTGAATCTATGAGGATTAGGGTGGGTTGTGGGAGGGGAGGGGTGGGTAGTTATTTTTTTTTTATTTTCAGGGTAATTCACATAATGTGTATTAGTTTTGCATGGCTTATACAGTATATATGCCGTTTAGACTGAATTTATAAAGAAGACAAGAGCATAAAGTATAAATATTATAATCCCATTGAATTGCTTTAGAACTTATAATATAAGTAAAGAAAGAAAAAAAAAAACTAACCCCTTTAGTCTTGCTTCTCCTTATGTTCTTGTGTATATCCTTTTTTAAAAGCAGGAGGACGATCTGTCATTTTGACTATTTTACTACTTAACTGCTGTTCTACTTTAATAGTCTATTAGATTATGGTTAAGATTGTTCACATTTTGATTTCATATTTAAACATATACAAACATTATATATACAAGGTGTGTTCTCTTAAGGTTTAACCGAGTTAAGGGTTAAACCTCTACCTATCACACTAGCAACTTTTGATACAATTCAACTTGTGATGTGACTTTGCAATTAGAACTTTGTAATAAACTTATATATCACACATAAAACTAGTTTTCCAACTTAGTTCCAATCAAGTTTTCAAAACTTCTTTCATGTCAACATTATGGACACCATTATTGATCAGCTAACAGAAAAGTTCATAAATCGGAAGTCATGAAACCGGAAATTCATTCAAAGTGTTGATGACATGTCTCACATTACAGCCTGATTGGTTGTTTTTTTTTTCAGAAAGTTTCATTAAAAAGTCTCTCAGAAGAAGTTGAACATGTGCAACTCATTGAGACTTAAGCTGCTATTACACTAGCAACTTTTGATGCAAGAAAACTTGCAATGTGACATGCAACTTACAATGTTTATAGTGTGATATGACGTCATGCAACTTGATAAAACTTTCCTTTTAACTAGTGTCAAACTCAGTCTCATTGAGTTGAACTTTCTGACAAACAACCAATCAGGCTGTTTGCTGGAAATGCCATATGTAACATTGAGCGAATTCCCGATTTTATGACTGCCGGTTTATGAACTTCCTGTTAGTTGATCAATATATAGACACAAACCAAGGGGGGGGGGGAGACATTGAAGAAAATCATGTACGATTTTCACTAATATTCACAGCAGAATCGTGTCGATGAAAGTCATTTTACTTTTTTGCTGCAATTTTACTTGGATATCCAGAATAGAATTGAAATTTTAAAATTCAGTAAAACGCGGATTAAAAGTAAAATGGCTTCCGATACCGTACGAGATAAACCGGAATGTCGTCCCCTTGACATAAACGAAGTTTTGAACACTTGATTGGCATCTAGGTTGCATAGTGTGATATAGAAGTTTATTACAAAGTTCTAGTTGCAAGTCACATCACAGGTTGCATTGCAAGTTGAATTGCATTGGAGGTTGCTAGTGTAATAGGGGCTTGAGTCTCACACTAGTTGAAAAGAAACGTTTATCGAGTTGCATGACCATATCACACTATTAAACAAACAGGTTGCATGTCACATTGCAAGTTTTATTGCATCAAAGTTTCATCAAAAATTGCTAGTGTAATAGGGGCTTAAGTTAATTCAACCTGGACTTAAAATCGTTTTGCAAATTAACCGCCCTCCTCCCCCCCCCTTCTCGTTAGCGCCATTACTCTCTTAACTGAAGTGATTAGCCTATTTTTTCATGACATGATATATAAATTATGTTTGTTTTTGTTTGTTTTTTTTTTTTTTTTTTTGCTTTTTTGGTCAAGGATTTACTTGTAAATGTTAACGATGCAGATTAAGTTATGGATTATTATTATGATGATGATGATGATGATGATGATAAAAGAAATTATATAAATCCTCATGTTTATATTTCAGCCTATACAGTATATGTTACTGTCAATCTGGGCTAGTGAATCTGCAAAATTCAATACATTTTAGGTGTTGAATTTTGCAGATTCACAAGCAGGTTGGTTATTTTGCAGATTGCATAGGCAATCTACAGATTAACTGATTCCGCAGATTGAGACAGTAACATATAAGGCCTAAATAAATATTTGTTGGTTTTCTCTCTCTCTCTCTTCAAGTCTTCAACATTTTAATTGGAGGTTTATCTAATTAAATTAAATGATGGAAACATCATTTTGTGACTAAAAAGTGAGAGAGAGATAGAAAAAGAAGGCTGAATTTGTTGTGTCCATTTGTCCAATTGGATTTTTTGGTAACCTCTTGTGTGTTTTGTTTTGGAAATTTGACATTTTTTTTTTCACTCTCCCTGTTTCTCTGTTCTCTTCTGGTGTAATCTTGTTATAAAATATGAATGATGACAATTTTTCTCAATTAATATTTGTTTGATGAAATGTGTATATATATATAATATATATATATATATATATATATATATATATATATATATATATGCATATTTATATGTACACAGATGTATATCTGAAAATATTAATAATAATTAACCCTTTTCGTGTTTGCATGATGAAAGAACATTATCATAATCATCATGATTATGATCATAATAATAATAATAATAATAATAATAATAATAATAATAATAATAATAATAATCGGAAATTAAGAGTTGATGGTGTTGTAAATATGTATATGAGATCTTCTTAGCAATCATTTATACACGTTTTTATTATTATTAATATTATAACAGTTATTGATTTGATACACTTATTAACATGTGTTTTATGCAAGCAAAATAATGCGTTGTAAACAAACAAGTCAAATTCTCTTGTGTCAATCAAGGGAGTGAGTGAGAGAAATAACAAAAGACATGCAAATTGATACTTTTATTTACATTGTTTAAATAAATGGAGTTGTGTGTGCCATAAAAATTATCTAGTTTACAATAACAGCTAAAACTTATTCAAGTCAAGAGCCTAGATACAGCATTTAGTTCAAAATTTCTCCGAATGTAGGCGCTGCGATCGTTTTTGATTGAAAACGGTTTTTTTAACGTTTTTTCTCCAGGTTTCAAGTCACATAATATATAAATAATAGGAAAATAGGAAAATTAATAGGAAACATCGTGAAGCCAATAGATTAATGCACGTGCTAATTTTTGTGTGATTGTTCTAAGTCGTTTTTAATGGGAGTTCTTCAAATGTTTGTGGGACGGTTTTGGGGCCAATGGGATTTAACATTGGATTAAAAAAACGACTTTGAACCTTGTTTAAAAATAGAAGGACCTTTTCAAAATTTATATAAATCGAAAACGTAAAGAACAATACTTTTTGTTGCACTTGCGCTTTACCGTATTTTAATTGAGCGATTGTGAGGCGATTTCTTGCAGTTTTAGTAACACCATATAAGAACACTCATTTGTCTCGTTGTCGTCTGCTCAAAACAACAAGATGGACGTGGATCTAGGCTCTTAAGTTAGTTTGAGTTACACAGAACCCAGTTAAGTAGAGATTAGCCCACTGCAAGCCCGTGTGGTCTACGAAGCCGAAGGAGGCCCATGTGGTTCATAAAAATCCACCAGACCCATGAACTCCACCAGGCCAAATGGTCCACAAAGCCCTTAAATATGTTTTTAGAAAAGTCCATCAAAGTTCACAAAGATCAAGGAGCTTTAGCAGAGATGAACGAAACAGGAAATGGCGGTCACTCATTTGAAGACCAATCAGAGAGAGAGAGAGAGATGAGAAATACAATGAGCATAATTGTAGAGTTAAGAGGGTTCCATAGAAAAAAATACTTGTGTAAATGCAATGTAGATGGCGCCTGCAACCCCTTCATAGGTGGCAAACTACATTCACCAATTAGTTGAAATCGAATGCAACCTTTTAGCCAACCTTAATTGTCAGCACGTAACAAACTTACTCAGAACACAATATAAGTGAAGCACGTGTAGAAATGGCGATGATGTAATTAAAAGTTTGCCACGTGCAAAAAAAAAGGGAATAAAGTGAGTCAGAGTTGAAGAAGTGTCAGTAAATTTCTATGGGAGGAGGGTTAGTGGCGCCATCTAACGCTACGCGGACAAAATAAATGATCTACTTGCATTCTTAATTAAAGTTGGGAATGATATTATATGTGATCAACCCTTCTGACGTCACAAATTTCAAGTTAAAGAGTGCGGCAACTATAATATGAGTTTGTGATTTACTAGCTGCTAACCAAATAAGCTGGAAAGAAACAATTTCTTTAGTTAGAAAAATCTTTTGTTTTATGGTTATGAGTCTTTATGACATGAATTTCTCAACTGCGTGTAATTCTTTTTTTTTTTCTTTCGTTGTTGCTGTTGAGAGTTACTACTAAGACAAGTGGAAACTAGGAGGGTAGAAGTAGGGGACGGGGGTGGGGGAAGAAACTATTTATTAAATTTATATAGTGTTGTTGTTATGTTTGGGTTCGTAATGGCTTAAAACATCCAGAAAGATTAATGGGAAGAAAATTTTTCCCGCCACTGAAATAAAGGACGAAAAAAAAACCACCATTTGTTACCCTGCAGCATATAAACAAGCAAAAAAAAATGGAAAATTTGTGTTCAAAATGGTGCTGTTTTTATTGCCAAAGTAGAAAAAGAAAACTGTTATTTTGCACAATTACCAGACAAGATGCAAAAACTAAATTTACACAATGTTAGGTATTTCAGGCAATGTGCAAGAGTACACATTTTTTTTTAGGTTGGTTTGATGTTTAGTCATTCTGTACATTGTCAAATGTACAGAATCACGTGATTTTCTACTTTGGTGTGTGGTAAGTTAGTCACAATGCACTTCCAGGTGTGTCTCTTCTACAACCTCTATAGAGTTCGAAAGTAGCAATTGCCCTGTCTCATTCGGGTTTCATATCATCATTCCTCCTGTAACATTGGTTTTCACTTTTTAGACAGGTTCCATAACAGGCAGTAAGAAATAGAACAAAACTTCAGTTGGCTCCGCCCTTGTTATGACGACTGGCAACTTCTAATTGGCTGGTTATGAAGTCTGACGTCATATGCTCCGCCCTTTTCAACGTCAGACTACATAACCAGCCAATTAGAAGTTGCCAGTCGTCATAACAAGGGCGGGGCCAACTGAAGTTTTGACCTATTTCTAACTAACTGCCTGTGGTTCCATAATCCCACTCATTTTATGGGGATCCTCCACCAGTTCCATCCTTCCCATCAGTCGTCGGTTCTGCCAGTTCCATCAATTCTAGTTCATTAGAGAATTAATCTGAAATTGCTCTTAATTTTCTGACAATGCATTATTTCAAGCAGCACCGAACACATTTGCGATTGTTATTTGGGTTTTGACAATGAAATTTACATCTTGCAATTGGACATTGGTTCTTCTGTCACATGCCTTCTTGGCTGCTTGGAGAGTAATTTTTGAAATTCAGCTTAAACATACTATGGCCAAAGTGATTTGCTGCTTTAAACACTTCAGCATGTATTACATATTAGTGCTGTCCGAATGGCCTGTTCTGATAATGAAAATAGAGAAAAAAGGAGCAGGGGGCGCAGGAGGTTTGACGGGCGCAGTTTGGAGGTGCAATGTTTTAAGCAGCCGGGGGGGGGGGCGGAACCAGACCTAGCTATGCCACTGAAAAGGAGTATATGAACGAGAGCAGCACTGTAACTATGTCCATTTAGTATGTTCAAACATGGTGGCACCCAATATATAAACATAATTTATAGGGTGTCATTACAGTGGCGTCCGCCATGTTTGAACTGATCTGATATTTATTTCCCATTCAGTATTTTTGGCATAAATATCATCTCCTTTTCAGATGATTGTTTGCTATTTTAGTACTGCTCTCATTGTAATGACATCACAGAGCAGAGCGAATCCAGAGCAGGCCGTTTGGACAACACTAATATTTGTTGTTTTTTTTTTGCACTAGTGACTTTGCAGAATGACCGATTTTGCACATTGTCGATAAACATGTACACTGCTTTTTTTATATGAATGTTGGTTCCTATTTTCCTAATGCTTCTTTCTGTTTGAAAAAAAAAACTGTAGTAGTAGCAAGGAAGCAAGCAGCAGCAGCAAGGTTGCAGAAAAGCAGCTTAGTAAAAAGGTCCTTCCCCTTCATCTGTATATATAATCAATAAATGTTGGGAGCTTTTCTGGATTGTATCTATAGTGTTATTATATGGAGATAGAATGAGCGCCGCCATACTGTTGCATTTACTACTACAAAGTCACCCCACAGATTTTTATCCCTCCAACCCTCAAATACAACCTCCTTCCATATATATTTTTTTTTTACTTGGTGCCTCACTTTCTACCTACAACTACTTTAACTGAAAGGCGGCAGCAAGCAATTCTCTCACTCACACACAATCATTGGACAGAGTTTGCGTTTTTAAATGTTGTGGAGTTGGAATTCGGGATAGCTTGCTAGCAACACACAGCTTTTATTTATTGATCCATCCTATTTTTTTTTTTTTGCTTTCAATCTCTCTTTTGGTCATTCTTGACTAACCCACAATCACATGATGATGTTTGGGGTATTGCATGTATGCGCATATGCACACGGTTGACCACTGGTCATCATCATCATCATCATCAACATCAAATGAGATTCAAGACAGCAACAAAAAAAAACAGCACTAACAAAAATAGAAGAAAAAAAAAGTGGTTATGGTCCAAACAAATAAAAATTTGGTCAAACAAATTTTGTGTTTATATTGAAATTAAAATATTTGCAGGTAAACAATAAATTCAATTTTAATAATAATCGTAGGTCCTAAAGGATCTTGTTGTGACCTTAACTCCACTTTTTTGGGGGGAGAATAATCCAATTGCAAAAAAAAAAAAATAAGCTAGTAACATAACAATAAAACTGCGTTGTACAAAGTGTTGAATAACCTCTGAACAGAGGAGGAAGGGTTTATAATGTATAGAAATCCTGGTTTATTAGGTGCGTCAGGGTTTGTGTGCGTGTGGAAACCCGGTTTAGAGGATTCAAGTTGAAGGCCACAATTATGTTTCTTTTAATCTTGAATTTGTACCGTAAACGCCGCACAAAATATCCTCAAGAAAGAAAATCTTGCATAGAATTTGAATGATTACTCTGCAAGCATCTAATACCTTGTATTCACACATGAGTTAAATGAATTCAAATTAAATGTGTTCAGGTGAATTATACGGAATCCAGTTAAGGACATGAACACCAAATAAAAATTGACTTTATTATTAATATTTTAAAATTGAAATACTAAATCAATATTTTAATGTCAATGGTTTAATTATATTTAAGTATTAACTCAATATTTTCAGATTATTAACTGAATAAATTGAATTCGATATATTGTTTGTTTGTCCTTCACAGAGCTCTGTAGAACACGTTTATTATTTAAATGCATTTAAATTATCAGGTGTGTATTAGGTATAAGAAGGCTCTGTGGCAGAGGAACAATAGACTAGAAAATTAACTGTGGTTAAGTTTTTAAACCGCAGTTGATTATTTGTTGTACGGGGAAACAAGGTATAAGCGGCATACACTTACAGTTGAGACATTTTCAAACTGTCATAAAAAGGTTATTTTGAAAAATAATCAATATGACAATACCATTAAGTGATTGGTTTACACTTCTAGTTTCTAGAACACGTTAAAGTTTCTCTTAATTTTGCACCTGGAAGACAGAATCATTTAAGAGTTCAGTTTGCGTCTACAGTATAAAACCACCTTAATTGCGTTTGCGTTTTGAACACACTCTGTATACGCTTTCTCACACGTCCGGAGCGTACGGTTTTCTGCGAGGTAAAGACTGTGCGTTCTATCGCGCGCGATTGAATTGTTATCACTAAAATGCATGCAGGTTCTTTTGCGCACGACAGCGTGTTATCTTATAGGTGCGCGCGCGTGCGCAAGAAGAGACGCACAGAGATTGCCTACGTGACTGGATGCACACTTTACTTTACTGTGCACTGCGTGCAGTGCGTTTACACTCAACACGCTTTTCTCGTGTGAAAGAGAGCACGCTGCCTAATCGCGTAGGAAAACAGGCATTTAGAAATCGGGACGAACACAAGTTGGCTCCGCCCTTTTTATGACGACCGGCAACTTCTAATTGGTTTGTTGTTTGTTGAAAAGGGCGGAGCATGTGACGTCAGACTACATAACCAACTAATTAGAAGTTGCGTTCGTCATAAATAGGACGGAGCCAACTTGTGTTCGTCCCGCTTTTTAAATGCCTGTCGTAGGAAAGCGTCTTGTGTGTAAAGGCCGCTAATGGTGAGAGAAATAAAACGCAATACTGCGGAATACGCATTACATACACAATACACAGTCATGAAGCAAAAGTAGCTTTTGCTTTTCACTTTTCTACCCTCGAACCTCCCCCTTCCTCCTCCTCCTCCTCCTCCTATTTCTCCCCACATCGTGTCTTTTCCTCCTTCCCCCCTCTCAATCCCTTTCCTCCCCCCCCCCCTTTTTTTTGTTCAACCCTCCAGATTGGCAATGTGCCAGCTTCTGTTGACTCTTGAAGTTGGCATTTTGCCAAATTTGTGTGATGGATCGTGGAAGAGCATCTTGCGGGGGTGTAGAAGGAGGAGGAGGAGGTGTGTGGAGGAAGGTGGAGAATGATGGTGCAGCGGAGGGGGGAAAGGGGGTGTTGAGGGAGAAAGGGAAAAGGGGGGAGAAGATGATGAAGGAGAAGTGGGGGGATGGGAGGGATTCAAGCTCTGGATATTCCATGTGTTATATATTTTTAGAGATCAATTTTCTCTTTTTTTTTTTACGTTTCATCCTTCTGTTTTTCAACCTTTTGAGAAATAAAACAAACCACCTACTTTACCCTTCTCCCACGTTTTTCTCTCCCCATCTTTTACCCTCCTCCCCTTTTCCCTTCAAATCCTCCTCCCCCCCCCTTCTTCATCCTCTTTGCTTGTATTGACATATTAGCATAAGAATTGCTCTCAAACCACTTTGCATTCTTTCTTTCTCTTACTTATGTCATTGTCTTAAATGATAACAATAAAAAAATTATGTATTTTTTTTATTTGGATTATTTCTTTAAAAAAAATTAAGTAAGATTCTTAATTGTGTTTTGATGTTTTTCTTATTTTTGTACAAAAAAAATCAAGGCATGTCGAGAAAGTTTCTCGTTGAACCTGAGTCTCGTGAAGTTGAGGAAGGCGATGTGGTTCAATTCAGGTGCCAAATACAAGCTAATCCAACTCCTACAGTGTTCTGGCAAAGATTATTGGCCACGGACTCTAGTTCTAGAGGTCACGAACTGTGGACTCGATTACCTTCGAGTGACAGTCGCTTATCAGAGTTACCAAGTGGTACTCTTCAAATCAGTGGTGTTTATCGGTCTGATGCTGGACGTTACAGATGTACGGCTCAAGATGGTGAACACGAATATTCCACTGTGGATGCAAAGCTAAATGTCATTCCCGGTAATTTCGATGACAAGTAGACATTTGTGTCATTCAATTCTTATCGTTTGGTTTTTGGTATTTTCTTTCTTCTTCTAGCTACAAAGGTTTACAGTCCACCCTCACTCTTAACTCTTCCCTCGACTGTTACAGTGAAGGTTGGAGAACAGGCTATACTTTACTGTTTTGCTTCGGGATATCCCAAACCTGTAATGTCCTGGGCAAAACAGGGTAAGTGGATTTGTGGGAGGTTTTTTTTTTTGGGTCATTGTTTGTGTTTTTGAACTCCTGTTGCAGTTGTTCCTCTTTTTGAAATAATTGGCAGGGTTGATTTTAAGCTAGGCTTGATGTTCTGGGTGGGAATTCAGTATATGGGTTTTGTGATCCTGGTAGGCTTCATGGGTCTGATGTGTTTTGAAATCTTGTGTCGTTTTTTTTTCTTCTTCTGCTTCTGAAGGTCCAGATGGTCAAGATGGTCCTGAGATCAGATCGAACTTGAGTCAAGGCTACTTGATGCTGAAGAATGTTTCAGTGTCAGACGAAGGCACTTACGTGTGCACTGCTTCTAACGAATTCGCTGACATGATGGAAACGAAATCTGTCACTCAACTCGTACACCTCAAAGTGCTTGGTAATAATTTCGTTTATTCGGTTTTTTTTTTATCTCCTGAAGTTAGGCAATCACCGCAAACCTTGTTGTGTTACCCGGGGTTGCGGAGAGATGAGGGATACGGGAAGGGAGAACGAAAGCGCTGCTTTTTTAGTGAAGCAACTTTGCAAAAGATTTTTTAGATTTATTTGAAACTTAAACTGAAAAACAATTATGCATTCATAATTTTTATGATTTACTACATCTTTAAAAATAAACTTTTATGTTAGTTTTTTTAAAAAATATGGTTTATGAACTGTTTGAACTTTGGTCATTCTATGCTTCAGAAGTAAGATTAAGGAGATATTGAAAGTTAGAGACTAGAACGGTAGCCGACTCACTTATTATAGCATTTATGCGTTAATATCGTTCAAAATAAACTTTTTATTAGAGAAAACTTTAAAAATATATAGTGTGTTTAAAATTTATTCATTTTAAAATGGACATGAGTAAAAATTATGAGAAACTAGAGTTTTAAAAACTAGAAGATTAGCTCAATCACGTAAGTGTATTTTCGTGTTGATGATATATTTCAAAATAGGCAAAAAAAATATTGTCTGCTGGAAGTTGGATCATTTTCAAATTCGCTTAAAAAGTATATTGTGAAAGATAATCAACATGAAAATGCTTTTAATTGATTGAGCCACCCTTCTAGTTTCTAAAACAATTTCAAGTTTCTTTTAAGTTTGTTCTTTAAAGACAGAATAACCAGAGTTCGAGGATCGTTTGTTTATATTTTAAACCCACCTTAACGTTTTGATGAAAGACGGACACAAAACTGAAAAACATGAAAAGTGTCAGTTAATAAAAGGAGTTTTCTTTTGTGTTGTTTTAGTGCCACCAACGTTTATAGAACGGCCCCAAAGTATCATAGGACCGTTGGGAATTACGATTCGTTTCGAATGTAAAGTGAACGGAAATCCTGAACCATCCGTTAAATGGTTCAAGGATGGACAGTCACTTGAAGGATCTCGTATCAAGCATAAAGTTGGACCGTATTGTAGTTCGTTAGTCATTCTTCAAACGATAAAGGCCGATTCTGGAATCTATCAGTGTGTGGCCGAAAATACGGCCGGTTATCGATCAGTGGCTGCGCGGCTTCAAGTGAACACATCTCAGGATCAACCCGATCCTCCAATGGGACTGTTTGCTAAAGCGCGTTCTAGCTCTTCTATCGAACTTTATTGGAATGCTTCAGTTCCCAGGAACGGATTAGCCACACAGGCTTATACTGTTCATTACTTCTTATCGACAGGTAAATCGTTCGTTCGTTGGGTTTGTTAACTCGTCTGATATTTTCGGTAATCTTTTTTTTTTAAATCAAGGAGGTGAAGAAACGCAGAAGGTGACGATGAATACGAGTTACCTGATCGAGAATGTCCAACCGTATACGAATTACACGTTTTACGTGCGTGCTTATAACGGAAAAAGTGCTAGCGAACAGTCGGAGTCAGTAATAGCAGCAACAGGAGAAGATGGTAGAATTTTTTTTAAAACCACTTTAGTTTGAATCTTCTAGTTTTTAAAGAAATTCTGAAGTTACAGTGGTGGAAACCGTTTAACATTAAATTGGAAATCACTCGAATATTTTTTCGTGTTAAATGAACAAGTTTTTAAAGACACACAACCGTACAATACGAACATTTAATAATTAAAACTTGCATGTTGATTTCACCTATTGGTTTTTTTGATTGCACAAAATTCGTAATAAAATGAAAACGGGGCCTTAACTTTTATTTCGTGTTATGAGAAAGAATTTCGTTTAATTTTTATTCTTGTGATGAGACCGAAGAAAATGAATAACGTGAAAAATCGGATAACACGAAATATATTTTGGTTCGGTCTCATAGAATAGAATAAAAATTCTTTGTGGTAACACACGAATAATTGGATAACAGGAAACATCGGATAGTACGAAAAATCGGATAACCAGAAATATATATTTTCGGATCGAAAATATATATTTCTCGTTGTCCGATTTTTCGGAATCCGGTTTTTTCGGTTCCTTAGAATAGCATGAAGTACTTTTTTTAACACGAAAAGATAGTCTTATCTCTTGTATTTCGTGTTAAACAGTTTCTATTGTATTTTATGTATGTTTTTTGTATTGTATTTTTGTTGCAAAAAAGATGGTTCTTATTGTATTCACAAGGACACTTTTTGATGAAAATTTTTGATTAGTTCCTTCCGGTTTTCCTTTGGTCACTCTGTCGAGCATTCGTTCAACTCTTTCCATTTCTTGGGAAGAATTGCCGAGTTCGATAGCACGAGGAATCGTGGTCGGATACAAGATTCATTGGAGACTCCACATGCACGTTTCTACTAATGTTGTCGAAGTTTCGGGCGACGTTCGAGAATTTACGGTGACCGGTCTTGTAACCGGAAAGAAGTATGAGGCTAGAGTTGCCGCTTGTACCAAATTCGGTTATCCGAAGTTGAGCGATCAGGACTGGCCTTGGGTAACTCACGAGATGGCGCGCTATGTTTCGGCCGATGGTACTTTCTTTTTCTCTCATTAACGATTATAATGAAGACTCTGTTGACGATTTTTCCGATTCATTTGCTTAGCTTTGTTGCCGCCCGAGCTTCATCTGACTGTAGTTAACGCAACAGCCATCAAGGCCAGATGGAGGAAGCCGAAAGATGATTCGCAAGAGGTCACTGGTTACGTTTTGCATTATCATAAGCAGAATCACAGGCTTTCGGATCCGATCGTCGTTAATGCTAACGTAACTCAGTATCTCATGTCCGATTTGGGTACGAGAGTAACGAGACGGAACGTTTTAAGGGTCGATTCGTATTTTGAAATTGTTTTTGCATAACGTTTTTCGATTTTTTTCTTGTACGTTAGTGCCACATACTCGTTATGAAGTACACATTTTTGCCTACAGTCAAAAAGGCGATGGTTGGGAAAGTGTTACCGGTATCGATACACTTCCCGATAAACAGTCTGATGAATGTGAGTTTCACGTTCTCAACTTGTTAGTTTGTTTCTTGATTATGGTTGGAAAGATAATAAATACGCGATTTCGTGTGCATCGCACATCAATTGTTGCAGATCCGTTGCCAAAATGGTCGGTCGTTGAACCTCCTTCTCAGTTGGTTGCAAGATCGACTAATTCGACAGCGATTCACTTGGCTTGGAAGAGTCCGCTGACAAATAAGAACGTTAGTAATTACACCATACGTTTCAATCCGGTGAACAATTCGTCTTTGGTCAATTCGTCGAGTGTCACTTACGTACGCAGTACGAATCAGGAATTGGTCATTGATGGTCTGACGCCGTATACGCAATACGAGTTTTCCGTTCGGTCACACGACGAAGATAACAAACCGGGACCTTATAGTAACAAAGTGGAGTGCAAAACCCTCGAAGCCGGTTTGTGTTTTTGAATGATTTGACGCACATTCGAACGTTTTTTTTGTTTTGTTTACGATGGTTTTATTCGGTCTTTTGTCGTTGTAGCTCCGACAGCTCCTTTGAATCTACATTGGAAACTATTGGATCCTCATACGATTCGTTTGATGTGGCAACCTCCAAAGTATCCGAATGGAATCATTCTGAACTACGATATCATGTACAACACTGAACTCGATCCGTTGTTTCTGTTTGATAAGTGGTACACCATAAAGGAACACGGTAAGAAACCATTTGGTTTTTGTTCTCTTCTCTTGTGAGCGTCCCGTTTTAATTTCTTCGTTTCTCGATATGAAACTATATATTTCTAAATTCTACCTCTTTTTGCTTCTAAAATGCAGAATAACGAGAACTTGATTATTAGCTAATTTCAGAAGTATTTTAACAATTTTTGTGCAGTTTTAACGCTGTTTCTCTGCTTTTTGTTTTCGATTCAGGCACCGAACTTTCATCAATGGTTAACGGTCTCGCTAGCAATACAATGTACTACTTATGTATGCGTGCCGAAACGAGGGCGGGGCCCGGAGCTCTGACCGATGTTATAACCCTAAGCATACCGGCGATATCAGTGAAGAATCACACTTATTTACCACCAGGTGTCGTATCGTTTTTTTTTAATTCTCTCGTGAATTCGTTTTAACTTTTAATTTCACTTCCGATGTTTGTTTTTTTTTTTTTTGGTATTAGTAGTTATCGAAGAGGAATTTCAAGATCCTCGTATCGGAATCATCGTTGGTGTTTCGATCGGTGTTTGTTGTATCGTTATTTGCGCTCTCATCATTCTGTGTCGTAACAGGTACGAAACCGACATCAAAATTTTTATGCGTTTCTGATTGGTTTTTTATTAACTAATTTTGGAATTGAAAAATTCCAGATGTTTTCCTCCTCCGATTGATCATCCTCATTTACATACTCGTCATTGGGTTGGTAATGGATACTTGCCACATGCCAATGGAAACGGTAACATTTCACGCGAATATCGTATTTCGAGTTCCGAATCTCACGAAATGGACAGCATCACTCCGATGTTGACCAACATTCCGGATACCATTAGTTCGCATCTCGATACCAAGGTAAAGTTCGAAAAACGTTCATTTTTTTTTGTTATCGTTCTTTTTATTTGTAATGTTCGTTGAACATGTTTGGAAATGGAACTTTTATTAACCGGTTTATCTGCTATGATAATAATTAGGGTGGATATCCGGTTAATCCGCCTTACGTAAACGGGGTTGCCGGATACATCAATTCAGTTGGCCGTCCGGCTAACGGCCACGATGGCCACCAATTGCTCATAAACATAACCGAAAATCCTCAGGTAGAAATACGATTTTCTTTTACGAGTCGATAAGTTGCTTTCGACATCATTCTTTTCAACGTATTTCGCAGTCACAGCCAATTGCATGCTTGCTGGTTGATTATTTCGTCTTTCAGGTGCAAAATGAAGACAAAACTTTAATGTGTTTTAGAAACTAGAAGGATTATCTTTCAAAATAAGCTTTTTATGCCAGTTTAAGAATCACCCAACTTTAAGCAGACGACATTTTTTAAGTTAATACGTCTTTAAAAAGTTTATTTTGAAAGATACCAATGAGAAAATACTTAAGTGATTTTGCTACTTGTTCTAGTTTCTAACGCACTTTTAATTTCTTCTTAGTGTTGCCTTTCTGACATTGAAAAATAACTGTAGATTTAAAATCAGTTGTTCATAAAACATAATAGAAATATATGAAAAGAATGATGTGTGGCTAAGAATGTGTTCCTCAAAACGAAATTTGACGCGTTTATTATTTCCAATCCCCACTTGAAACAGTTCGACATGAAGAGTAACAGCTGTACGCAGGGAGACAATACGAAACGTAAACCTCGGTCGGATCTTCGTGGTTCTCCATCCTCATCTGTTCCACTTCTGGACAGAAGTTCGGAGCATACATCTGGATCTTCAGAAAACAATGCTCCAAACAACTCCGTCGTTGCTCAATCTCAGGCTACGGGTAATCATCATCATGCCCGAGATGAGCAACAACAACAACAGGAAAGAAACGGTCTGAAATCTCAAGGCAATGGAAACCACCACCACCATCATCATCATCATCATCATGCCAATAATAACAAGTGTCATCAAGCACATAACAATCAACGCCATCACCATATGCACGGAACAAAACGAAACAAACGTAGTAGTGTTAGTAGCAGTATTGGCGGTTGTTGTAGTAGTAGTGGAAATAGTAATGGTGGTGGTTGTGGTGGATCTTGCAATTTACCCACTACTTCCAGCAGTACACCTTTTCTCCCCTCATCTTCCTCTTCCTCTACGTCTTTGGCTCACGTTCACGGCTCGACGCCAAAAGACGAATCGTCGTCTCCTTCTAATAATCCGAGTTCAGCCATAACGACCGTCACTATCACGACGACGAATGGATGTAGTAAACATGCGTCGAAAGACGGAAGGCGACGAAGGCCATTGTCACACACTGCTATCAGTGCAACACCGGCAACGACAACGAGGTTGTCGTCTTCTTCTCCGAAAGTGGAGGCGCGACATAGTAGTAACGGGTGCATGACTTTAACAAACGGTCTTGGTAGTGTTGGAGGCATCAACAACAACAACAGCAGCAGCGGCGGCGGCCGACAGAACACTGATTTACAGTACTCTTCTTCTTCGTCTAATTTATCCTCTTCCTCTTCACCGACACAACAACAGCAATCGCAATCTATTGCTGCAAATAGTCACACAAATTTAGCGCCGACGTGAAAACAGTTTGATGTTTTTTTTTTCGTTGCTTTACGGAAATGTGTTGCTGCTTACGGCAATGTTTCGTTTGCTTACGAAATGTTTCCGTTTGTGGGTATTTTTTTTTTTTTTGAGCGGCAACTATTGTTGTTTGTGTGCGTGTCTTTTTTTTGTGTGTGTTTTCGTGTGAATACAGCTCAGTGGACTTGCTGCTATATTATCCTATCGTATGGCACTTGTTGTGTACATAGTATTTTGTGTACCTTTTTTTTCTTCTTTTTCACACGAGACATCACCTTAAATTTTCTTCGCCGAACAGCGGGTTTTTTTTTTGTTGTTTGCTTTTTCATTTTTGTTTTTATGATTTTTTTTTGTTTAATTTTTTGGATGGATACGGGTATTTTTTTTACATGATAACAACAACAACAAAAATATATATATATTTATGTTATTACTATACTTGCATTTTTTCATTGCCAACTACCACACCACAAACACACAACCAACATCACCACCACCGTCCCCCACACGTTCATTTATTTTCTGTCTACAATGTTTGTAAAAGTTCTTTTTTTAGAGGGGGGGGGCGTGTTGATTTTTTTTAAGAAAAAAGAAAACTAATCATGTTTTAGGCTCATTCATTTTTTTTTGTTGAAAAAAGTACCTTTTAGAATGAAAAAAGAAGAAAAAAAAACAAGTTTCGTGGTGTGTGGCACAAATTTCATCTCTCGTTAATATTTTCGAGTATATTTTCGAAAGCTGAAGATTAATTATAAAAAAAAAAAGACAAAAACGTTCCTTAAAATGAAGTTAAGCTGAAATAATGACGGGAAGATGAAGATAAACCAAATTAAGTGTCGCAAAAATAGTTTCACACTTTCATTCCTCGTTAGCATTTTTTTTTTTCGAAGTTTCACTTTGACTTAAATAATGTTTTAGAAATACGGTCATGAGATATAATTATGAAGTCATAAAAGACTTGAGAATTCAGAAAGAATAATAATTAATATAATTTCATTTATAAAGTAATATAATAAAACTTAGATATTTTGAGCAAAATGTCTTTAAAATATTTTTAAATAAATTGTTAAATTTTCAAACGCCTTTGCAGAACTCCAACGAGTAACAGTTTAAGAAATACTGTTCTATTATGTTCTTATTTTGAAAGTTTTTTACTCAATATCGTAGTTTTTTTATAACTGCTAATTTAAAGCTTGAATTGGCTTAATGAATTTTCACTTTTTTATGGCTGTTACAATTATATTTTGACGTATTTTTATATTTTGAGTCTAGAAAAAAGTGTTTCAATCTTTTTAAGTGCAAAATGACATCATGAATCGAAAATACGAACAGAAAAAGAGTGGGAATTTCTCGGTTTATCTCGCCTCAGAAACAGAATGATTGTGAATATAAAGCTTTTAAAATCTCTTGTTCGGAACCCCCCCCCCCAAAAAAAAAATTACTTTCTCTCGATGGTTGTGCTTTTTGAAATTTAAAACAAACAAAAATTTACACTTTTAAATAAATAATGACATCATTGACAGCCATCTTGATTGAACTCTGACCTTACACTGCTAATCTGTGGATTAACTTTTTTTGTGGCGATCACCTTGATCAAATTATAAATTTTTAAACGTATTAACGATATGAATAACATCAAAATTCTTAAGTTATTTTTTGGGAGGTAATTTAAAGGAATTGAATTTAAAGTTATTTTTGTCACACAATAACCGACACCTTTTTTTTTTTTTTTCTCTCTTTTTCATTTAGATTTTTTTCCAACTATGCAAACATTTTACAAAAATGTCAAAAAGACTCATGATTTTTATTTGTCAAGTTTAATCAATACTTTTAATTTCAAATTCTGCACAATTTTTTCCACAAAAAAAAACCATCCAAAAAAAATGTTCTTCTAAAAGAAGCCTTTTTTTTTAAATAAAAAAAAAGCCGAAATTGCTCTTTCAACACTTTTTGACAATAATATAGTTTTCATCAAAACCCATCCAAGATAACACATTCATCGAATATAGTTTTTTTTTTTGGTTTGTGTGTACGAGTTACAACTTTACGAAAAACATCATCACGAAGAAAAAGAAGACGACGATGAAGAAAAGAGAACTTTTTATTTCCAAGTCTGAGTCGTCGGAAACTTTGAAACATGATCGTGTCGGCCGGCCGTTCGCTGCTTGCCCCAAACTAAAAAAAGGTTTCTCTCCATAGATTGAGAAAAAAGATGAAAAAAAAAATAACCACTAGAACTAACATTCTGTCATTCTTTCTCATTTCACCATTTTACGATGGAAAACATCGTTTACAAGTATACAAAAAAAAAAATTTTGGTCATCTCTTCGTAACAAAAAAAAAGTGTTTGTTGTTTGTGTTTCTTGTTTCGTGTGTGTTGTGTTATTTCACAATATTAACTCTTGCCTCTGAAATAAATCATCTTCAAACAACAACAACAAAAATAAAGAATCACAATCGCAAATTCTGAGGAAGTTCAACCAACTTCAATCAACTTCAACCAACTTCGACGGGAGAAAGTAACGAGCTTGTATGATGTGGGTTTTTTTTTTTTGGTGTTCGTCTGTTCCAGAGAAAATTGCGGAAGTCTCTCTCGTAGTGTGTGTCTGTGGTTACGAAAACCCCCGATTCATTCATTGTTCGATTGTGTGCACGTTTTTTTAAAATTCTACCCGTGATTGTTATGTGTTTTTTTTTTCTATTCGGCTATAGAACAAAAGTGCGGGTTTTTTTTTAAAAAAATCGTAATTTAAATCATTCCGAAGGAGCCAAAAGCCCAAATCTGAGCCTCAAAGTCATTCTATATCGTTGAAGACACCTTACTATCTCATAAATATCCATTGTTTTTCTTTTAGTTTTCTGCAAACTTTTCTACACCATAAACAAAGTCACACGTATCCGATCTTCTTCAACTTGTGGTTTCAAAGTGTATCATCATCATCATTCAATCCGAGAGGAAGAGACCCGGGACTGAGAGAAGATACAACCAAAAAAAAAATGGAACTTATTTCAAAATAAGTGCCATTTTTTTTTCTTGAAAACAAGACACCGTAAAACAGATTTTTGTTATAATCCTTACCACATACGTACAACCCGTTGTTGTTGTTGTTATTTTTTGTTTTTGTTGTTTTTGTAGAGAGAGAGAGAGAGGGACTCGCAAGAGTTCGAAAAGCCGTTATAACGTTCCGAACGACGACATATACGGAGAAGAAGTTAAGGAAACAAATTGTGTCTTCTTTTTCTCATCGTCGAGCAACTAAAATTTCCTTCGGATCTTCTTCGTTCTTCGTCATTCATAAAGCCAAGGAAATTTCACTGAGTTTTCGTGATGTTTTAACCGTCGTCGTAAGAGCAAAAAAAAAAAAAGGTTTTTTTAGGGAAATTTTGAAATTTGAACACCTCAAATACCGTCATTTATCAGTTTACCTCTTTCAAATAATTTTAGAAACGGGTTTTTTATGTTTTTATTATCTGTTTTTTATTTTAATTATTATATTATTTTTTTTTTCTATAATTTTTGAGGCAAAATCATTTTTGATTTTTTTTTTTTTGATGATGAAGATGGAAGATTCTGAAATGTTTTTATAATATTCAATCTCCATTTTTTTTTGTTTTTGATTTGAAATTAATATAATGATTGTGTATTTATGATTGTGTATAGAGCTCTAGCGATATTTGGAGAGAAAAAAAGTATAAAGGGAAGGGGGAGTGGAGAGGTTTTAGGTATAAAAAACACAAAATGAATTTGTTTGAATGTTTTAGGAGGGTTTGAAAGGTAATTACGAGAAGAAGAAAAAAACGTTTATATATTTGGAAAAATTGCTAATTTGTGGAGGGGCCGGGTTTTTGCTTTTCTAACATTCAATGAGTATGCAAAAAAAAAAAGGAAACCAATGATATAATTGTATGTGTAATTCGTTTATCTTACTCTCTAATAATGCTTTTTGTTAGGTTGTAGCATATGATTACATAGTGTTGTTATGGTAAAGAGGTCAGATAGCTATGTCTTGCAGGATTGAACGATTCTAAAATTCACGATTTTTTTTATCTTCTCTCTTTTTTTAATAATAAAAAGTCAAGATTTTTTTTTTTCAGGAAAAAAAAAATAATTATGACAGTAGGATATTGATTATCCGGACTAAAAATCCGGATTACAAAAAGTTCGGAAAATCGCCGTGGTTTTTTTTTTTTTTTAGTTTTTCTCCTTCACTATTGGGAAGTTAAAAGTCAAAATACTGAAAAACAACAACAAAGTTGGTCCACATTACTTAGAAGTTCGGATAATCAAGATTCTGTTGTTTATCATAATTGAGATTGTTAATTATGTGAATATTAAAAATTAAATACAATAGGTGTCTTGCTTCACAAAACACAATAAGGCACATTCAAACCTGAAATCTTTTATTTGTTTTGTGCTGTCAACAAAATTTGGTGATTTTTTTAAAGTAATTTCCGGATGTGCTTGATGTTGCCATTTTCTTCTCAAATCTGAGGCCTTCAGAAAGTCTCATATGAAGGAAAATGGCATACAAGCATTATTATTCTAGTTTTCATGAAACTTTAAATAAAAGTCTTTTTATCGGCTCTTGGCACACAGACCACTTTTGAGTGGTCGATTTAAACTGCAAAATGTTGTCACAGATGGCTGAGCTATGGTTGCTATGTATTTCTATGTAAAGAATGTAGAATTTGGCACACAAGCGACAACTCGACTTCATTTTGCAGTACGAAAATCACCACCAAAAGTTACCTTAAAGTTTCTTGAAAAAATATTGTCGTAACCAATTTAGGGTGTTGCAAAAAAAAATCCCTAATGAATTTCTAAATATTTTTTCCACAAGTCTCAAATTTAATAGTATTGAGAGACTTAACTTTTTTAATCAGATTTTTTAACTTCAATGATGACAACAAAATCTAATTTTTGTTTAAATTTTTGAAGAAAAAAATAATCGTGTAATTTGTGAAATTGGCAAAAGTAAATCTGACCACAATAGATTTGTAGCTTATCAAAATGTATTTTGTATGATATTCACATGTTTCATGTGGTTAATAAGCTTAATAACTGTGTTGTGTTATTTTTAAGAAAAAGTTGTCTAGTTGTTGTTTTGCCTTTCGTTAAAAAAAAAGCGTTTGAAAGGTTTTTCGGCACACGAATGACACTTTATACATTGTAACCAACAGTGGTTTTTTCATTCCACTTTTATTTTCGTTTTTTTTTTTAATTATTATAAACACGAACTAATAATTATAATTAAGGCAAAAATAATTATGCTTTATTTAATAAAAAAAACTGGTTTAGAGGTTTAAAATCTAGGAGAAATCTTATTTAAATGATGATTATCTCGGAGATACTTCTAGCTTCGAAATTTCTAAACAGTTTTTCTGATGTAAAAAAGTATAATTTATTGCTTTATTAATAATATAACTATCCTAAGTAATACCGAGTTTATAGTTGTCATATCGTGATTTTCTCTTAAATTTGTATTTAGATTGTTCACAGGTAACGCAGAGTGGATAAAAATCATGAAAAATTATTAAAATTAAAAAACATTGCTCTATTGTTAACAAAAAATTCACGAATGACAAAGTGTTCAATCTGTTTATTCACCTGTCATGCTCATTATTATAAGAAATTCATTTCATATAAGAGAAAAATTCACTTTTTTTTTTAAAAAAAATAAGAAAAATTATTTAAAAAATTTCAAAATGTGATTTAATTCACTTGATTTTTATGGCGTTGTCAATATTTTTTATAATTTAAATCATGATTTAATTCAGATCTAAATCGCATTGATTTCAATGAAGAAATCAATTGATTTAAATCAATCCACCCTGAGATTATGTAAGAGAGGACCTTGATTACGAGAGACGGACTATAAACGTGGCATAAACCTTTCCCTTCTTATAACCGCTTCCCCCCCTCCCCCTTCTCTTTACTGAAAATTCATAATGAAAAATGTCAGGCACACAAACCGAGAAAAACACAAAAAGGAAATCACAACCAAAACTTTGCTCACTATTCATCAATCACACATAACAAGAATAAATTTATTTAGTTTGAACAAAGATTTTTTTAATAAAATAAAATACAAATAAAAGAGAAAATTATACGTAAAATCTTGTAAATAATAACAGAAAAAAAAACAGAATTTTTTTCTTGGGATGTATTTTTCTCCTATTGAAATAGTTTTAGTCAAAATGTTTGTTAATTAAGTTTTTATAATAATAATAATAATTAATAATCACCACCTTCATCTTTTTCTCAAACTCTTTCTCTTTTTTACTTCTGTCTTGTAGTTGAATTAACGCAATTAAGTTTTCGTTTCTGTGTTTTAAATTCATATTTTTAATGTTTTATGAACAGCTGATTTTTCTAACTCTGGTTATTCAGAAAAGCAACACTAAGGAGAAATTTGAAAGTATGTTAAAAACTAGAACGGTGTTTTCATATTGATATTTTTTTTCAAAGTTAAACTTTTTAATATTTTCAAACTGCGTAAACTTTAAGCAGTTGACATTTTGTTTTAAACATTTTGTCTTGTTTAAAAAGTTTATTTTGAAAGATATCAAGCATGAAAAACCAAGTGATTAAACTATCCTTCTAGTTTATAAAACACATTCGAGTTTCTCTTAATATTATTCTTGAAAAACTGAATATTACCAGGAGTTCGAGAGCCGTTTTTTTGCACTTTTAAAACTAGAAACGATAATTTCTTGCATTTTGTTTATTATTTTGTTAAGTCTGGTTATTTTTTGTTTTAAAAGACAGAAACTACTTGTTATTTTTCACAATCACCCAAAATCACAGAAGAAAAATTATTTTTGTTTTAGTTGGGGGGGAAAAAAGTAGGAAGGCCAAAAATCTTCACTGATTTACAGGCAATCATTTTTTTTAGTGTGTTTGATAAGAAGTTTAAAACGGAACTGTGAGCGTAATCAAAGATTAGCTAATTTTCTGTTTTAAAATGCAGATTTTTTTTAGACAAGATTAATAAAGTAAACAGTAAAGAGAAAAACTTGAATCAAATAGCCATTAATACGTTTTTTCCCCTATCTATTCGTATTATCATCAATCTTAAAAATCCGTATATAATATATATATCTTGTTATTCATAATTGTAAATATTATATTTAATACATATTAGAAAAATTCAAAATGAAAAAAAAAAAACGTTTGCTTGTAAATCTGTGTAATTTTTTTTAGGGTTTTCCATATTTTTTTTAAATGTTTCAAATATAATTTTAATTATTTTATAAATCGAAATTAAAAGCCAATTTTATTTACATGTTTTTATCAATATTCCATTACATTAACCACGAATCATTCCCAATAGCCGTTTATATTCGTTATTTTAACCAACATCAGCAGTAATGAACAACACTCAAGAAAATTCTTTCGAGAGTAAAAGTTAACAGCCAATTTAATCAACTTTTAAGTCGAAGATCAACTGAGACTCACCACTATGACTTTCAAACTAATCTTCAACTTAAATTTTCGCAGTAATTTGCTGTAAGCACAAAGAAAGAAAAATTAAGATGCTTAAACTGATATTAAGCCAAATAATAAATCTTAAAAATCTTTAAAAAATGTCACATTTTTCATTATGTTTGTTTAAAAATTTAAATTATCATTTAGATTTTGAGAAAAAAAGGGTATTAGGTATTATTATTATATTTAGGCATTCTTAGGTTACTTTTTAAAGTTTTAGGCTTTTTTTTTCAAATGAAATTTTGTTGGATGATTTTGTTTAATTTTGTTTTTCGTCTTAATTATCATATATTGACTACCTCATTAGAAACACTTTTGTTTGAATTAATTATTATTTGAAAGGGTGTATGGTTGAGGGTGTGACACCGAGACACGGTTCTAACATTTTTTCAAGTCGCTTTTTTATCTCAGGGATGACAACACTAACAATTATAGATTATTATAAATTAAAATTGAAAAAAAGCCCCTCTCAATGAGAGAAAATAATGTAGACTATAAATAAGGGTAAAAAACAATTATGCTTTTTGCAGTCAAAAAGGTTGGTTAGAGGCTAGAGTTAACCTAAACCTTTAATTTTGCCATATTTTAAGTCTAGTAGAATTCTAGCCTCTTAGCAGCCTTGTTGATTGCCTTAATAATGAGTAGAGCTCGGATTTTTATGTCATTTGAAGCAAATGTTTCTCAATCTGTGGCTCATAAGTCAATTGGGATGTAAATATCTCATTTAGATCAACCAATAATTACGAGTTTTTTTTTTTTCAATCAAAAACACTGGTTAGAGGCTAGTAACTCTAGTTGTCAACTGATAGTAACCAGATATGTAGCCTCTAACCAGCCTTTTTGATTAAAAAAAACAATTGCAATTGCTCTAATGATGATGATTAATTACTTCGCAGTTGGCAGTTGGGCCACAAATTGAGAAACATTATTTGGCTTGATGTTGCATAAAAATCTGGGCCCTAATAATTAATGAGATTAGAAAAACTTAATAGAACACGCACAAAAGTGTATAAAATAGACTTTTCTGAGGCTATATATCATGAATTTAAATTTGTAATTGCACATTGGACATTTTTATAACATATTTGTATAATTTCATTTAATTTTTGTTTGATGAATTTCAGTCCATTCCTCAAAAAAAATTATTAATATTTTTTTAATGTGATATATAAAATTCGAAACAATCTTTCTGTGGTGTTGGATTTCAGTTGCTGATTAATAATGATGATGATGATTTTCAATGAAAAACACAAGTAGTTTACTGGATTGAAATTTTTTTTTTGTAAATTACTAATTATGCATATTTTTTGTACGTAATCAATGAGTTTATTTTTTATTGAAAGAAAAAAACAAAACAAAATTTTTTTTAAAAAAATAATTGTGTTAAAAATTATTGTGGGTTTTTTTCTTTCTTTTCCATAAAAAATGAAATTCTGAATTTAAAAAAAAAACAACAGGGTCTTTTTTCTCTTCTTTCTCCATCTTAATCTTATAATTATGTATTTTCTTCAAACATTCTTTTACATTATTTTTATTATTACTACAAAATCACAAATTTAATCAATTGACAGTTAGGAATTATTTAAAACATAAATAATAAATCACTCCATTCACATCTCAAATTCCTCAGAAAAAAAAACATCCATTTTTTTTATCCAAACCCCCTTTCCTATCTTCAATTAAAATTACCCATTTATAAATATTAAATATGAATTATATATTATACACAGTATATATTATAAATATATTATTATACATAGGCTACATATATGTATAGTTTGAAGATTTTGCAGGTTTTTTATTTTTGTCTTCTTTGTTACGTTAATGTAGTGGTTATTTTTTTAGAGTTAGGGTTAATTAATTAGTTTCTCGATTTATTTTTTACCTTCTTACGATCTTAACCCTTTTTTTTAAAAAAAAAGCAACAAAAAAAGATGTATAACTAATTATATTTGAGCTTAATGTAGAGCGAAAAATTTATTGTAACATAGAAATAATTGTGTATGTAATTGCAATTGTAATTATAAGAATTCTGTTATTCCCCCCCCCATCCACCTCCTTTTTCTAAATCCTCTTCTAACCTTTCCTTTCTTTATTAATATTTCTAAATTAATTCTAATTTGTTATGGGTTTTTTATTGGCCCTTAACTTTTCTTAAAAAAATGTTTAATGGCAATGATGAAACAAAACTTGAAACTTGTAAAGAAGGCAACCACACACTCTGTATAATTTTTTTTACTAATTATAACTAGTTTTTTTTAAGTTATTATTAGTAGAAAGAAAACTGAAATTTTTAAAAGATGAGCCGTTAACTACTTTGTTCTAGATAAACATCAATTCTGGTGGATTTTATGCAATATCAAACAAATGTTTCTTAATCTGTGGCCCAATTGTAAATTAACAATTCCATTAAGTATAAAACGCTGGTTGGAGGCTAGAACTTTGGTTGATAACTGATAGTAATCAGAATTCTAGCCTCTAATCAGCCTTTTTGATTAGAAAAATAGCATAATTACAGTTGCTCTAAAGATGATGATTGCTTCACAATTGGCACTTGGGCAACACATTGAGAAACATTTGGCTTCATTTGATATTTTGCATAAAAATTCGAACCCTACACTTCAAAATTAAACAATATTATCCAAGTTCTGTTTTTAAAACTTGTATAATTTTGTATTGAAGAACGAAAAAATTAACATAATGAATGTATATAACAAATTTCATTTATTTCGAAAATCATGGATCTTACATTGAATATTTAAAAAAAAATACTATTTTCCAAACAATGAAAAAAGAGACACGGACACATAAAAATTGGCCTAATATTTAATGATTCGTTAATAATATTCGTTTATTAATTAAATATCTATTCACATTATAAAATTATTCCCAACATTTCCACTCTTCCTTTTTCCTCCTTCAAAATTATAAAAAGTTCATTTTTGTTTTCTACAGTCAATTAATATACTGAAACTATGGAATAATTGCTGACCACAAACAATTAATTGTATAAAAGTGGTGTATTTTGTATTATAAATATATATATATAATAAGGATAATAATGACACACACACAACTGTTACCTTCTCATTTAATTTTTCATTCTTACATAATAATATTATAAATATATTAATATCTATGAAGATGAAAAACAAAACAATGTATACGACCATCATTCTACTGTTGGTTATGATTTCCCCCTCCCCACACTTTTTATGACATTTTCATTTCATTTTTTCAATTTTTTCACAATTCACAACAAATTCATTATCATCATATACCCGGTAATGTCTTTTCTTTGTCATATTTTTCTTAAAAAAAATTGTTGGTTTGCTCAGTTGTTATGTTATTATTATTCTCTGTACATCTGGGGGTGTCATCACAAAAAGAAAATACTGTCATATGACTGTAAAAATTGTCGTATGTTGTTCATAACGTTGTAACAGTCAAAAAAGTAATTTACAAAATATTTTTTATGACAAATAGGTATCATAATGAATACCATTGACTTGTGTTGAGAATAATATGAAAGTCATAACATAGTAACATCTTAAGATATCATTACTGTCACGATTTTATGATTTTATTTTCTGTTAATGAGGCCACTGATTTACTTTTTTGCATATTTAATTCTACAATTAATTTTGCTGTTAAGAAACAATTGAAAATGTCACAAAAAAAATTTATTTAATTTTTTCTGGAGAAGCTAAAAAAAACAATCACAATCTATTGTCAGGTAACAAATTACCTGTCATAACACTTAAGCCTGGTTTACACGGGTAGTTTTTAGTAGAGTACTGGGTAGAGTAGAGTAACTCTACCCGTAGAAACCCGGCAAAAATCGCAGTATAGAGTAGAGTTTGCAGTAGAGTATTGGTTTGCTGGTAGAGTAGAGTACTATCGTACATGTGACAAAGTAGCTTTACTCTACTTACCCCCTTCACCTCGAAACACTACTAGCCTCCCCTGTGCGACAAACAAAAACAGCAACATCAACACAGCAGTAGTCCTGCGATTACTCTCCTATCGTGTGAACGGTTCCAAAACCATTTTTGGTAGAGTAGCGAGTAGAGTCTACTCTACTCTACTAAAAACTCTACCCGTGTAAACCAGGCTTTAATAATGGTGGATTTAGATGCTTGCTTTCTTGAGAAGGCTAGATGGAGCTAACATAGCTCCCGGGACATGTTTTCTTTACAGAGATACGCCTGTGTTCACATTTTATTTCGAGATACTACTGTACTTTTTCTGGTTTTCTTTATAGATTCACTAATAGTTGTTTCTTAAGTTTCCGAATGTACAAAATATCAAATTTTTTTTTCAAAAAATAGAGAAAAATAATAAATTCTGAGCAGACAACAATTATTTTTAAAGTAGAAAAAGAATAACAGAAATAATTTACATACGAGCGTACATGTTCCTTATTTTTTTTTTTGTAAAAAAAAAAAGAAAACTCATTCATTCACTTCATTACGTTGCCATATTTGCACTTCCATAATTCATTTTATATACAATTGATATAATATTATAAATGGAAATGTTTTTACCTTTTTGCCAAAATTTCATGTCTCACCTGTCGTTTAACCATACAGTACAAAATCCTGTATATTTGATGATTTCTATTGTTTTTTTCTTGTGATCATTACAATAAAAAAGACAAAACTGCACATTTTTTTTAATTTATCGATTTATTCAACATTTTTTTTGTTGGATAAAATGGATAATTAAAGGAAAGTGCGGAAAATATTGAAACCGGTGAAATAATTTTTTTTTGTCTTGTTAAACTTGTATTTTTTTAATTGTGTAAACGTTAGCCACATGAGAAAAAAAAGGGGAATAGTTTTGGCGCCAAATCGCATTACTAACAACAACAACAACACATTTTTGTTTTTGTTTATTCTTTATATATATAATTTTAAAAAAAGTTTATTTCATTAAGATGGTTTTTTATGAATAGTTGATTTTCAAACTCTTGATTATTCTGTAGTTTCAGAAGAGAAAACAACAACATAGAAGGGGGAGAACGTAGAAATTGAAAGCTTGTTAGAAAACTAGAACAGTAGCTGAATCACTTTAATGATATTAGCATGTTAGTTATCTTTCAAATTAAATTTTTTTTTTATGAACAAAATTTTTTTTTAAAAAAAATCAGCTTAAGAGTTTGAGCATAATTACAATTACAAAAAGTGTTCTGCTAGCAGCCAAATAGGCCTATCGCAGAGGGACATAAAAGTCCACATGCAGCATTAAGCATTGTCAAGCACATATACATGCACATATATATAAAAACAAAATGAATATACAATTGTCAATCTCACAAAACAAAATTATCCCCATTCACCACTTCTTCCTTAGGAAGAAAGTTCCATTGTCTTATAACTCTAGGAAGAAGAAAAAAAGACCAATAATATGAATCTGTCCTTGCAAAAATCTCCCGAATTTTCTTAGAGTGGTCAGCTCTGCCCATGTATAGTGCTTTATGAATATCACTGGACTGTGGGTTTAGGACAATCACCACATGTAATTTTTCCAAACAATTTCAAACTTAGCCCTGTGATGTGCAAAACTATGTCATTGTAGCACTGGTCAGCCCTGCCCATGTATAGTGAGAACAGAACATGAGAGAGTGAGAGAGACAGTACCCTTGATTGAGCTACTCTTTTAGTTTCTAAAATACTTTCAAGTTTTTTTTTTTTTTAAATATTGAAAGCATTTTTGATGTCATCTTTTTTTATGAACAAATTTTTTAAAAAAAAAAAATACAAAACAGGCTAAAAAGCTTATTTTAAAAGATATCAATATACGCTTAAGTGATTGAGTTGCCCTTCTATTTTCCTAAGTTTCTATTAGTTTTGCTTTTGAAATGCAGAATAACCACAGAGTTCAAAAGGCGTTTACACTTTAAAACCACCTTAAATTGGAAAAAACGGTTTTTTTTAAATATATATATATATATATTTAAAAAAATGTCAAAAATACTTGCTCCAATAATATTAATTATAATCTGCTACCTCGAATCAATATATTTATGAAGTTTTTATATATTATTATTATTATTTGTTGTTGTTGTTGTTGATGTACGAACGACAGTTGAGAATGGATCATTTTTTATAGCAAAATTGCCTTCCAATCTCACTCACAGGTTTTTTTTTTTTCGTTTTTGATCTTAATTTTAAAAACAACAACAAAAACATCATTATCATTATCAGATTGATGAATAATAATAATATTACATATTTTTGCTCTTATATATATTTTTTATTGTTATGGTTCGTTATATATAAATAGATTTTTTTGTCAATTGAATTTGTCAAAACAGAACAACAAAAAAAACATCAGAAAAGAAAAAAGTTTGGTTCATTTTGTTTTTTACTACCAAAGTCATTGTTTAAAAATTTTGATTGCATAGTTATTGAAATAGACATTGAATTATCTTTGTTTTTCAATTGTGTGTTTATTGTCATTCATTTTGCAGTTACAGTCAGAGAAAAAAAAACCGTTTAACACGAAAAGTCGTATAATACGAAATGTATGTTCGGTCAAGGGTCCCTTAGAATTAATATTAAAAAAAATTCTTTTAACATGAAAACATATTTTGGTTCCTTCCATTTCGTGTTAAACGGTTTTCTACTGTAATATTCTGATTGAGTTTTGTTTACAAATGTGTTTTTTTTTAGTTTTCGTAAAATGATTTGAAAATATTTTCTTTTCATTTATTTCTTCAAAAGTTCAGTTCTGATTGTACCGTACAGCGAAAACCGTTTAACACGAAAAAAAAAGTCAGATAACCTGAAATATATTTTTCAATCTCTGATCCCTTGGAATCTCTTTAAAAAAGAGAAAAAAAAATATTCTGGTTTCTTAAACTTCGTGTTAAACGGTTTCCATTGTATTTTATGTTTTTCTTTTACTTTCTGTACTGTGTACAGTTCTCTTAATGCTGCGTTTATAGTAGATATTTCGCTATAACGTCATCTCTATAATTTTGAATACAAATCCACATTGAGATGAACGTTATCATGAAAAAAATATATAACTATAAATGCGGCAAAAAAAGTCTTCTTTAAATTAAGAAAAAGAGACAATTTCTACCTCATTTAGATCTAGTAATTTGTTTTATTTTAATTCTTATATATTCTTTTTTAATTATTATTTTCTTCAATATATAATAAAAAAAACTGCATCATTTCTCTTTTTTGTTTTGTTTGTTGGTGTAATAATAACGAGGAGGATGGTGATGATGATGATGATGATAATAAGCATTTTTGCCTCACACGTAATGTACCTGTCTTTCATTGTGCTCGTCATCATCTATGTTATATTTCTATTGTAATGTTAAATGGTAATTATGCCAAAAATATTTTGGTGTAAAATTAATTCTTTTGTTTTCAGTTCTTGTATATGTGTGTCTCTCCATTGATTTTAATAGTTTCACTATTTAAAGAGCACAAAGGGGTCCAAAAGATAAAGGTCCTTTTTTTTAAAAAAAAAAATTGATTTAGCAGCACTGTCTATTCTGAAATGGCTGAAAGTTCTAAGTGTACTTCACGAAACTGGAGAAAAAAGATTGTACTTCGTTTCCACTATAAGAAAACAACGTGCAGTTACATAACCACGGTTATTGTTAAAGGTACTTTCACTCAAAATTAAGTGCTCTAACTCAAAATTTATTGCTCTCACTCAAAATTGAGTGCTCGCATTCAAAATTGAGTGCTCTCACTCAAAGTTGAATGCTGTCATTCAAAATTGAGTGCTCTCACTCAAAATTGACTACTCTCATTCCAAATTGACTGCTCTCATTCCAAATTGACTGCTCTCTCTCAAAATTGAGTGCTCTCACTCAAAATTAAAGGCTGAATTTGTTCAAACACAGAAATAATGTGGTTAACCACATTGTATTAATATAGTAGAGCTAACCATGGTTAATGTAACCACATTTGTTTCAAGTAGAAAATTAACTGTGGTTAACTTTTTAACTGCAGTTAACTTATCTGCAGTTAATATTTGTAGTGCAAACGAAGCATTATTATTTTCAGTGTTTCTGTTGAAATTATATAAAGTTTTCAGAATTTTGATTATGGTTTTTCTCAAAATTATAGTAAAGTGGACCCTTATCATTTTGTTTCCTCCTCTACTCTTCATTTAATGTTATCAAAAGTGGTATAACAATCAAATTCGAGGCTTAATTTAAATATGTAATTTTTTCACAAACTACTAATTCTCTTTTCTTGTGTGTATGTGTGTGTGTGTAAATTTTGAAGAAAAACAATTCTTGAAGTGAAAAAAAAAATGCCATTCTCATATACATTAATACATCAATAATATACATAATTGGATAGTTTATTTTAATTAATGTCATTAGTTTTTATTCAATTGAATTTCAACACACAAATTCCCTTTTCTTCTATCTATCTATCTCTCTCTATCCTAATGATCCCTAAATATATTTTGATTCTCTTTGTCTTATCCTTGCCATTTGTTAGTTTCTATTTTTGATTTTGTCCTTTTTTTAAAAAATTCATAATTGACGTTTTTAATTAAAAAAAACCAAATTGCTATTTTTCTACTCTTGAAAAAAAATACAAGAAATTACAAAATGATATGTAGTCCAATTTAAATATTTAGATCCTATAAATGTAGATGTAATAATATATATATATATATATAAATATTAAAAAAACTTTCCATTAAAAATGAAATGAAAATTGAGGATTTTTTAACAGAAAAATTGCGGGGGTTTTTTTGTTTGTCTTTTGTTACCTTTTTTTTTCTTCTCGAGAAATGACAATTTTGGAAATGTTTTTTATTCCTATATATAACTTACTGCATTGGAAATTAAAAACAATTACCTTTTGCTGCACATATTAAGAATTTCTATTGTTTTCCTTTCTATTTTAAATTTTTACTTTTAACAAATTTTTTACAGAGTTATTGTCAACTATTTTGAGTTCATAATTTGGACGTAATTATTGGATTCAGTTGAGCAACTTCAGCAACAAAACAAACAACAATGGAGATCGTTTTTTGCAATATACAGTATGTTAACATGTGTCATCGTTAATGAATTTTTAATAAAAATTCAAGAGGTAATTTACTAATTACTAATTAGTCGTGGATTTGTTCCAGGTGTCTTAAATCAGTTTAAACTTCAATACAAAAAAGTTAAGACGATTTATAAATAGCTGAGTTTGGAACTCTGAT
Source organism: Brachycybe producta (assembly GCA_036925085.1). Lineage (NCBI taxonomy): Eukaryota > Metazoa > Arthropoda > Diplopoda > Playtdesmida > Andrognathidae > Brachycybe > Brachycybe producta. The sequence continues at coordinate 396,500 of JAUPFP010000070.1, forward strand.
TATTCTAATTTTTCAATAGTAAAATTAAGAAACTAGAAGGGTGTTACTGGAAGCTTGTGACGTCAGAGAGGTTGATCAATTAAGAAGGAATTGTTTAGAAACGGAATCACATAAGAGGATAATCATGTTTACAGTTGACCCATTGTAGCCTGAAGCTTGTGACGTCAGTGGGTTCAAAAGTTCTTCAGAAACATTTTGTTTTAAACTGTTGACCAGGGGCGTAGCTGGGGACCCGCAGCCCCCCGCGACTGCGGATGGGGGGGGCGCAGGAGGTTTGGAGGGCGCATCTTGGTGGGTGCAAAGGTGGCGCAATGTTTTAAGCATCAGGGGCGCAACAAAACCTAGATATGCCACTGCTGTTGACACAAGCCTAACATTTTGATCAATCCCACTCTGACTTTACAAGCTTTAAGTTACTGTGGGGGCGCAAATCTTATTTTTGCTTTGTGGACGAGGCTTAGTGGTGCAAAGTAACTATAGACTGATAATACTAGAGGGCGCCAGTTTTATTGTTTGCCCTCGGGTGCAAAGTAACTACAATGATAATAGAAGGTGGCAATTTATTCTTGCCACAGGTGCACAGTTAGCTAGTTATGGCTCTTAGTTTAAGTTTACGAAATGCTGAGTGTTGTATATTTACATAATACAATGGAATACATGTAATTTATTTCTAGTATTCAGACTTTTATACAATATCAACGCAAATGTTTCGCAATTTGTGGCCCAAGTGTCAACTGTGAAGTAATCATCATTATTAGAGCAACATGCAATATTATGATGCTTTTTCTACTCAAAAATGCTGGTTTAGCCTGGTTAGAGTGGCTAAATGTCTAGTTACTATCCACAGTTAGTAGAGGGAACTTCCCTCTACCCAACCTTGGTTACTATCAATTGTCAATTAGAGTTCTAGCCTCTAACCAGTGTTTTTGAGTGATTGGAAAAACCATAATTGTTGGTTGATCTAAACGGGGGATTGTTTCTTCACAATTGGCTCTTGGGCCACAGATTGAGAAACATTAGCTTGATATTGCATAAAAATCCGAGCGTTATTTATTGCGAATACAACAATTTATGTTTAATACCATGAATGTATTTTTTCAAAATACATAATTAATTGAAACCCTGAATAGAATTGAGATTCCATGTAAACAGTTATAACTTATGACATTTAGAGAACAATGGAATCAATTTCTAAAAAAAACAACACTATTATTCATTTTAAATTTGCAACAAGTTACACAAGTGTCACAACCGTTGTTTTTTGTATAGTGTACTGTCTAGTGTCTATATTTGCTTCATTGTAAGAAGAAGCTTGTGACGTCAGAGAGGTTAATGTAAAATTTAGGATTAAATCAGTAATTTAGTCTGAAACGTTCTCAACAGTTTAAGGTGGCTGAATAGAAATTTATTTTGCTTTTGGCCTCACTGCAGTGAGTGGCTAATGCCCATAGACGTTTTTTTGTAAAATTTGGACGCAAAAACGTCAAGCGAACTTCTTTAAAAAAAACATTATGAAAAAATTCAAAGTGTTTTAAAAACTAGAATGGTAAAAGATTGCTTTAAAAGTTTTTTTCACGGCAATATCTTAAAAAATAAATATTTTACAGCAGTTGAAACTGAGACCCGGATTTAGGTTCTTCCTATTTTAGCCTTTTTCAAACTCGTTATAAAAAAGTTTATTTTGAAAGATATCATCATGAAAAACCTTTTAGCATTATCGCCGACTATTCTAGTTTCTAAAACAATTGTGAAATTTCTCTTAATGTTTCTTTAGAAAAACGTTTGCTTGAAAAATATAAATTTTCTCAAAACTGCGGGTTAAAAGAAGACAGACCTTCCTATAGAACATAATGTAGCCACTGCAGTGGTGGCATCTGGGGGGATGAAAACAAAATAAAATATCTATTCAGCCACTTAATTACCACCTAATACTTAATTTATTACATTTTTTTTTTATCATACAAATTGACTCAATCTTAAATTTTTCTGTCAACCCTTAGACCATGTAAGGAGGTACATAATTATGTCTAGTATGCAGGGTCTCAGTGTCTACCCTTCTGACGTCACTAGATTCTTCTTAGGATTGAGACATTCATTATATAACCCAAAAGTCATAAACTGAACAAATTTAAAAGACGGTTTTTTTTTTTAAAAAAACCAGGTCATAGATTATAAACTTTTTTTTTATCATGTTTCAAAATGGAATGAAATTTTCTTCTGAAGAGGCGGTTTTTGGTTGTGATGGTGATGGGGATGGTGTTGGATGTGGTGGTGGTGGGTATGGTGGCACTTTGCCATATTGTTCATTATTACTTATTTCACTTTATACATGGCACACTTAAATGATAAAGTTGGCCATTTTTTTTAGTTGATTGTTATAACATTCATGGCTGATAGATATTGAAATAACAATTGTTTCATTCAGTCCACATTTTGGGATATAACACGTCTTGTTTTCTAAGGTATGTAAAGGAAAAATATTTGCTTTTATTTCTATGTTTATTTCTCTATTATTTTGTTACCTGTTTGGAAGTGATAAATGAATTCTTGACATGCAATATACACAAGTGAGAACAATGAATGTTAATCTACGTCACTGTGAGACTTTGATGTTTCAAGTAGTTAATTGGCATTTTTTTTTTCTCATTTGTTTGTATTTTTTGCAAAGACAAGTGTGTTTAATTTGTTACCTTTCTTTTAAGGCTTGTTTGCGACAATATTGACAATTAAGACCAGCTGCTTAAATTCAACAATCTGAAAATCTGAATGTGACTTACTACGGTTTATGACTTACTTACGGTTTAATAATTATATGATTTTATGATTATTTCATAAGAGAATTTTTCTATATAAAGTAAAAGAACTTCTATTTGAATCTTTAGTAAAGTGTCAAACTTGTTACAAGTTTACATGTAAGTTGGTTTTGACAAGGTGTGAACGGTGCCAATCCGAACTCTCAGATTATTCTGTTTTTTTTTTCAGAAGTGGGAAGTGTTTTAGAAACTAGAAGGGGGTTGGTAGCACAATCACTTAAGGAAATATTTAATTTAGTTATCTTTTAAAATAAGCTTTTATGGCAATTTGTAAGCAGAGTATATTTTTTTCTCTTCAAATTTGCGTCTAGAAAAAATTTATTTTGAGAGATATGTCAAACATGAAAATAAGCTTGTATTATTGAGTGATTCACCTACTGTTCTAGTTTCTAACACATGTTCAATTTTTCTTTTGTGTTTGCTTCTGAAATACGAAATAAAGAGTTCTCAATAGTTATTATTCCATATAATTTCTCAGTTGTTCATCTTTCTCTGTAGAAGAAGAATTAAGGTAAGTTTAGATTTATTACAGGATTTTGTCAGAAATATTTATTAGTTTTCGTTCAAAATGTGAGCCCACAATTTATAATTACTGCAATCAAAAAAGATATGGTTTAGGAAGTTCTTAAGAGACTTGATAAAGTAATTTAAATGGTTGGTTTATACAGTATGTGACACACAAAAAGATATGAGGATTACAAAAAAGTTTCAAGATTAATTTTATTTTGAAAAAAGAGATATCCAGATCCTCTGAAATTTGCGGCCCAAATTCTAAAAGAAAACTTGCAGTCAGAACTGGCTCAAGGGTTTCATGCGCCCTAGGCGAGGCATTGTCCAGACAGGGACAATATATTGTAAAAGAAATCTGAGTTTCAGCCCACCAAGCCCATGAGGCCCACCGGACTCACTTAGAACACCAGGCCCATGAACCCAACAAAAACTATGGGCTGGACTTTCACCGAAGCCCATGAGATTCACGATGTTGACGGGCGTTTTTCCTCCATAAACTTGCCACCCCAACCAAGCCAGTTGCTGGGCTTTTACAAAGTCACATGTAGGTCTCTAGTTCACATTTAGGGTTCAAAAACAACCGTCATTCTTGAAAGTGTGTCATGATTTGGGTTTTTTTCAAACACTCACTGACTGGACACTTCCAAATAAAAACAAGCAATTTATGAAATTTTATTTGGAACCTGTTTATCCGTGTGGGGTTGTTGGTCCTCCATCGGGTGCCTCCCCAGATGGTGAATAGAGGGGAATGCTCGTTAGTTATGTTGATTACTGAGGAAATAAAATTCACAGGGCAAATGAAAAGCGAACCCCGCCATTGCCGGTCCTTAGCCCGGGTGCTTAAGGGAGGGTCGACGGCAGGTTTGACAGCCTGTCTTAAAAATTCGCCAAAGTTGATGGTGGTTTTTAATATTTGGAACCTGTTCAGTCTGAAACTTATTCTAAGCAGTAAAGTCGGCTTCACACGGAACACCTTATTTCGCCACAAAAAGTGTTCCTCTTTGGCAGACCATCGATTGCCTAGGAGGTGTTTACATGAGCCCCGGCCACCCTTTCCCCCCCCCCCCTACTGCAGTGGCAAAGAGTTTTGAAACCAATCGCCTGTTTGTCAATGGTGATCAAGGTCATACCAGTTGAATGAACTGACAGCATTCCATTGTTTTCAATGGTGGTCCGTGTGAAGCAAGTGGTGTCGATCACTGTGTGGCGATATAAAGTATTCCGTGTGAAGTGGCTCTTAAGTGTCATATGTAAACCTATGATAAGAACGAGTTTTTCCCAGTTTCTATTGGAGTCAAAAACAAAAAAGGGATCACGTTTCTTTCAAGTGACCACCATTTGACAATGACATGTTGAACTGTATGATTTCATCAAATGAATTATATAAAATTGATTGATGACTCAGTTTTTTTTTAAATTGAGTTATTAAACTTTATTGCAAAAAAGGAATTGTGTTTTTCTTTTTCTCTTTAAACTGTTATTACAGACAGCGTGTCTTCTTATCATTGAAAAATGAAACTTATAAATCGGAAGTTGTTTTCTCTTTTTTCGGATTACAATTCTTGAAAATTGTTAACAAAACTTTGAACTATCGAAACACTTTTATAAACTTTAAATAATCTAATCATTTACTTGTGTTCACAGATAGAAAAAAAAAGATTTTTTTTTTAAATACCGTGTCGAAAAAAAGATAATTTATAAATTTATTAGAAACTAGAAGAAGTCCACTCTCTCTCTCTCTCTCTGTTCATGAAGTGGATTTTTTATTTTTCAAAGTTTGAAACTGACGTAAAAAGTTTATTTTTAAACATATCGTTAGGACGGTTTATGAACAACTGATTTTCAAACTTCTTGATTATTCTGTTTTTCAAAAACAAAATTAAGAGAAACTAGAAAATGTTTTTTTTTTGGGAACTAGAAGGGTAGCTCAATCAGGTATTTTCCTGTTGACATCTTTCAAAATAAACTTTTTGAAGACAAAATTTTTTAAAAAAATCTCATCTGCCTAAATTTGGATCATTTTCAAACACATAAAAAGCTTATTTTGAAAGATATCAAACATGAAATTACCTCTGAAATGATTGAGCTACCCTTCTAGTTTCTAAAACACATTTAAGTTCCTTTTCATATTTCTTACTTAAAAGACAAGAATAATCTGATTTCGAGAGGCGTTTACACTTTTCAAACCACCTTAAATGAAATTATTCTTACATATGATTTTTCTTATAAAATTTAAAAGTGGTTTAAAAGCATTTTATATTTACAGGGTATTAAAAAAAATCAAACTAAATTAAGTCCTAATTCAAGAGAAAACACTTGGCAATTAAATTTTAACTTTGAACTCTCTGAACAGGTTTCCAACTGATAATAACCATTTTTAAAGGACGCTCAATAAAATAAGTGTTTCGATATTTGAGATTTTGAACCCTGTTTAGAGAGTTTAAAATTTTAAAAAGTCCTTGTTCTGAGTTTTCTTTCTTGAATTTGGACCTAATTTGGATTTTACAAATATTTTTACCTGTTGTATATTAACCTTGAGAATATTAACCCAAGGCCACGGTCACCCTGTTCTTTTTTGGGGGGAGGGGAGGGGGGGGGGGGTGGTTAAAGTGGCTACAAATATCTTATTTTAAATTTTTTTTTATCTATCTTTATTGGTATGTGACTAACATAACTAATTTTTATCTAAAAAGGGGTTAATTTAGGGTTTGAAACATTGCAATTCAGTTGGGGGATGTGGTATTTCTTATTTATTTATTTCAAATTTTGTAAAGTCGTCGTTTTATTATCATTATTTCTAGACATTTGAGAAGAGGCACAAGAAGGAATTTTTCACTGGGAACAGAACAGGTAACTATAAAAAAATATTGTCAAGTAAAATGTCAAAAAAATTGAGTGACTCATAAATGAAGAGAAAATGTCTCTCATGACCATGGCACAGATTTTTATGCAAATGTTTCTCAATCTGTGACAATCTCGGATCAATCAACAATTGTTTTTTTTTTCAATCAAAAACAATGGTTAGAGGCTAAAACTCTAATTGACAACCAAAACATCTAGTTTCTTTTTTTAAAAAAGCATAATTGTTGGTTTCTTTAATGATAATGATGATTACTTCACAATTGGCACTTAATTGAGCCACAGATTGAGAAACATTTGCTTGATATTAATGACACATTTATGCATATGGGTTTTTTTTTTCTCCACCCCTTTTACTTTTGATCAATTCAAGTAAAACATTAAATGTTTAAAAATAACTATGTTGTAATTTGGAACGCACATTTTGGTTTTTAAAGGTAGTCAAGTACTTGTAGTTAGTTTCTTAGCTGCGAGATGCATTGAGAAATGAAAAATGTGGCATTGAATTGCACGGATGTGTATGTGTTTGTAGTGTACCACACCCGTTTCCGGTTTGTGTCAGTTTTTAGGACGTTTTTTTTTAAATATATTTTAGCTGCCAAGTAAGAAATACATATTACATTATATGAAAAAAATAATTGTTTTGTAAATTTGTATGCTGTAAATCCAATTAGGTTAAATAGGTAGTGTGTGTGTGAGTCATAATAACTTTTTAAAAAAAAAAACTTAAAAAAGTTTGCTCTGCAATCTTAAAAGTTTGTAGATTTTGCAACTTTTATCTTTTATTATCGTTACTTTTCATATTTTTTAAATTCCGAAAGTATACAGAATCTTAAATTTTGAAGTACTCTCAGCTGATTTTAAAGTGTAGACGCGCTTCGAAGTAACAAAATTACGAGAAATTTGAAAGTGTTTTAGAAACTAGAAGGGTAGCGCAATTATATGATTTTTAAATGTTTGACCAACTTTAAAAATAGTAGCTAAAATGCCATTTTTTTCTATTTAGTCCAGATGAACGAAATTCTATTGTATATTTCAAACAAAGAATGAATTAATTTATTTTTTTTTCTTATCTTAACTTTCTTTTCAGTGATCATTATTTTATTTAACAATGGATCTGACGAGTTTGAACGAATTCGTGAACGGAATTCGTCGTTCGCAGAAACTTCTCAGGGTCGAGGAAGTTCCAGTGTCGTACAGAGAGCCGGCAATTGTCACTGGCTACCGTCCACTGTGCTGCACACCATTACAGTGTGTGGCCAGTGTGTTCAGTGCAACCAACGAGACACTCAACTTCTGGACACACTTTATTCCTACATGGTACTTCACTTGGAAGTTGGTTCAACTTTCACAAACTCTGGACTTTATCGAGGACTCTTACACTTGGGGACTTCTTGCCTACATGCTCACATGTTGTATTTATCCATTTATAAGTTGCACGGCGCACGCTTTTAGTAGTATGTCCAATAAGGCCCGTCACATATGTTACTTCTTGGATTATGGTGCCTTGAGTATACATAGTTACGGTGTAGCCGTAATGTACCGATGTTACTCGTTTCCTACCGAATTGTACAACACCAATTCTTATCGTGACCTTTTTTTGTACGGATCGATTATCTGTGCTGTTCTTTGTACTCTCAGTTCTTGTGTATCTCGTTTTGCAGCTAATCGACTTCACGTGAAGTTATTACGGTTGGGAGCTTTCGTCTTGCCGTACGTTTGGATGACATTTCCTCTAGTTTATCGAGTTTTGCATTGCGACCGTTCTTCGGCAGCGATGCCGCATCACGAAAGGCAGCTCGTGGTCGCCACTTTGGCCGCTTTCTTTTATGCCGTTCACATTCCAGAACGTTTGGCACCCGGTAAGTTCGACATTGTCGGACACAGTCATCAACTTATGCATATATTTGGCATAATGGCCACCTTCGAACAGATGAATGGTGCCGTTTTGGACATGTACGAACGGAGACAGGTGATCATTGAAAACGATTGGATGTTATCGTGGCATTGGAGTTTGGGTGGTGTTGCTTTAGTATTTGTCTTGAATGCTCTTATTATATGTTTGTTCTCGGTTAAAGTACTTAGAGAATCTAGGAGTAGGATCGAAACTCACGAAAAGGCATCTTAAGGACATGTTGGTGAGTGCCGTAAAAGGAAGTACTGTATATGGAGCTTTTTTTTTCCAGCACGACATTTGTTCGTTGTTACCTCGTGACCACTTATTTCGGTGGCTCTTTTCAGTAAATTTCATTTTTTAAGTTTCAATTTTCTAATCATACTTTTAACTCCAGGAGCGGGCTGGAAGAGAAAAACAGCCCGAAATAAATTACTTGCCTTGAACTCTAGTAAGAAACTCCAAAAATGCCTTGAACTCCACCATCTTTAAACGTGAGCGGATTTTGGAAAAAATTACATATTTTTTTCATTTTTGCCTGCAATAAAAGTGTGGTTTTGTTTTGCAATTTTGCACAAACATTTAGCGAGCAAAATTTGTTTTTATTAAAAAAATGCCTAAAACCAGCAAAATCATTATTTTTAATCTTTTAAACTTTTATCGAGTTTCATCATAAAATCGGCTCTCTAATGGAAAACCCGGCCCCTCAAACAAAGCGGCCCATCGAGATAATGCCCGATAAGCCAGTCCGCCTCTGTTTAGCTCAGAACTCAACTTTCTTTGTATTTTGAAACTTGGCTATTCGGATAGTTGATTAACAATAGTCGTGGGCTCTAACAAGGGTACGGAAGGTCCTGGTCCTGGCCCTTTCAGCGCTTCTTTTGTGATGTTATATAATTTCAATGTAAAATTTATAACTTTTTAATAATTAGAAAATGATGTGGCACGAAAACGGTTTAGAAAATGAATCTTAAATGTTACAATAATTTCTAAATTCTATATTGCATTGTAATTCAGGCAAGTAGAGAGATTTAAGTCCACGAAAACTGTTTGAACGAAGTTGCTACTGATGACTCAATTGACACCTGTATTTGTTTTGATCCATGTTTTACGTATTATTTCAGTAAATATTTTTATTGGCCCAAGTGGAGAAAAGGTTTTGAAATTTGCGTGCTACTTTTTTCTTTTAATTAGTATTCTTGAAAACTTTGTTTTCGATTTCCATCTCTTTCTCGAAATATGTAGCACACAATCAATAAACAAAGTTGTTGTCATAGTTAGGTTGTCCTAATTATTTATTTGAATATTTATTTCATAAGAATAAAAGGTAAAATTTAATTTTCAGATATGAAAGCTGTTTGTCTGCCATTTATTTTTTATTGTAGACATAATTACCAAAAAAAAATATCTGATCGTAATTTGAACAAACTGTTTAAACGTGTTAATGAAATTAGATTCCAGGTTTTTAGGTTATATAGTTTGATTTTTGCATATGAAATTCACTACAAAGTGTTGTTGGTGCAGGTTTTAGCTTTTTTTTATGTCAAGTCGAATTTTATTCATACATTTAAAATTCAGATCTTAAATATAACATTAAGTTTCTGGGAGGTTTTTTAGTTTCTTTTAGAAAATAATAAAAGCCTCTTCTACATTTGTAAAAATTTGGTAACATACAAATATTTAAATTTGTGCGAAATGTATTTTTTTGCTGTAGTAATAAAAATACATTGAGTGTTTGAATGGCTGGTGACTTGTGTAACGCAGATATATGTATACATATAGGTAACTCAACTTCATGTTATAGAGAGAAAAAAAAACGTCTTTCGTGAGTGAGCGTTAATTAATAGTGGCAGCCATTTTATTTATAATTATATAAAAGAAAAACCTAAAAAAAAACCTTAAGTTTATATTTTTTAAATGAAGTGGAATTTTATTAATTTGCAAATGTAGTAAATCCTTTTAAGAAGCTATGATGCAATATTTGGTAGAGCCAATAACATGTAATAGTTAATCCGGGGCCCAAATGTGTTTTAGCTGTTATCACTAATGATAGCTAAAATAAACCTAAAAAAGTCTTACAGAAAAATATAAGGAACAATTTCTATTTACACGCAGTTTTTTTTTTTCATCGGGCTCGAAATTATTGTTTTCCCGGGCCGAGGCATCGGTGAAGTGTGGGGTAGTATACAGTATTATTTTAAGTGATTACTCCCTCGTTTTCCATCTGTATGCACACATTCCTTATAAAATTAAACTTCCAAAAAAGTTCAGTTTATCTAAACATATTCACACAGTTCGAATTTACTAAAAGGAGTAAATTAAAACTTGTTTTCTCGTGTAATTATTGACAGAGAATTGTCTGCTATACTTGAAAATTAGTATTTATTTGTATTCAGTAAATTTCCCTTGTCAAAATTTGCACAAATAAATTGACTTTTTGTTTTAATTTGACACTAATGAAGTTGAATTGTTTGTATGGAAATTTAGTTTTGTAGTGTGCAATTTAGTTTTTTTTTTTAGTATGGAATTTCAGGTTTTTTTTGTATTGGAAGAGAATTTAGTTTTTTTTTAGTATCCAATTTAACTGAATTTAGCTGAATTGCATACTAAAAAAATGGTAAATTAGTATACACAAAATACAAATGGTCTCCAATTTTTATTATTTTATGTAAACTGTTGTGTTTTACAGTTTTTATGTTCTCTGTTTGGAGTTTTTTTTTGTAGGTTTTAACTCTTTTTATGATGTTTTTTGTGCTTGACTGAAATTAGACAGGATCTATGCTACTTTTTATATTTTTTTTTAAAAAAACTTTGAAGTTTTAAATTTTAACTACAGTTTTGTATTATTGCAAAGTTTTTTAAAAGAGTTTGTGAACAAAATTAACATCTTTGAATACAAAAGCCAAGAAAAAAAAAATACCTCAAAATGTTTTTTTTTTATGTGTAGGTGTTAAATATTCTATTGTTGGTGTCATTGTACACAGTGTTTTTTTGTTTTTCAAACTTGGAACAAATTCTAATCGATTAACGACTTTTTTTAATGTTTGCGTGTGAATTGTCTTAAAAGAAACTTTTGTTTAAAAAAATCTTCCCTTTCATTTCAGATGTTTTATGAAAGAACTCTTCTTGTTATTCTGTGTTTCAGGAGAAACACTTCAGGAAAAATTGAAAGTGTGCTAAAAAAAAATACAAGGATTAGCTGAATCATTTAATAGTATTTTTATGTTGATGTCTTTTAAAATAATTAAATAATTACAAAATATTGGTCTCATTAAAAGTTGAGCCATTTTTTCATATGTTACACATAAAAATTTTATTTTAAAAGATATCAATATAAAAATACCCTCTTAAGTGATTGAGTTACCTTTCTAGTTTCTAAAACACTTTTTAAGTTTTTTTGTTAATTTTGCTTCTGAAAGATAAGAATATTTAAAAGTTTAAAAAGCATTTACACCCTTAAAACCATTTTTAAGTTATTTATGAACAGCTAGTTTTCAAACTCTGGTTATTGTATTTCAGAAACAACATTAAAGGGGAAATTGAAAGAGTGTTAGACACTAGAAGGGTAACTGAATCACTTAAGGTGGCTATATAAATGTTTCATTCTATACTTCTCCTTTCAGATGGCGCCACATTACATTTTATAGGGATAAAAAAATACATTAACCTGATCCCAAATAATGTTCCTTTCAACAAAAAAAATGTATTATTTCTTAAAATCTATATAATTTCCATCTGGCTTGAAAAGTTGTAAAGCAATTTCTGAATCCATGTTAATATCCATATATGTGGAATATTACAGTAATTAATCATTGAAATGCAATCTATTTAAGCCACACAAACATTCTGAAAACCTCTATTCAGCCTACTCAGCCCCACATAGGAACAACACATGGGCAAAGAGAAACTCATCAAATAATTCCACAATTAAATGTTGGCATGAAAAAAAAAACCAACAACAAACAAAGATCGGTATGAATTGTGTGATATTGCCAATGTATTTCTATGGGGAGACGGTGGCGCCGTCTAGTGTTACACGGACAAATTAAATGTTTAAATAGCCATCTTAATACATATTTTTATATATACATAATTTTAAAATATCGTCTGCTTAAAGTTGACTCGTTTTCAAACACATAAAAAGCTTTTTTTTTTAAAAAAAAATATCAACATTAAATTCCCCTAGCTACCCTTCTAGTTTCTAAGACATTTTCAAGTTTCTTTTTGATTTTGCTTTTGAAAAGTTGAAATTAAAGAGTTCGAGGAACGCTTACACCTTTAAACTACCTTATCATTTTTGTTTAATTTTTTTACTTTTTCTATTTTTTAAGAAGAAGAAGAAAAAAAATGATTGGCATCTTTTTTCTTTAATTTTATCCCCTTTTTTCTCTTTTATTTTAATGTTTTTCTTGTTAAATGTTATCTTGTGGCAAAGATCTTTTCTTTTTCTTGTTCTTTCAGTAGGTAATTTAATAATGAATTGTGACGTGAAAAAAGGCTGAATGAAAAAGAAGACAGAAGAAAAGATGAGGAAGAGGTCATTGAACTTATCTCTATTCAGAATATAAATAAGAAGAAGAAAAAAAAAATAGGTAACAACACCCAGAATAGAATAGAAAAATTCACTTTTCTATCATTATCAACGTCATTTATTATTAATATTATTATATTAGAAGAAATAATTCATGATGAAAAAACGTTTTTTCTTAATATTATTATATAGGAAGGAACTTTGGCCATTCAACTCTCACTCTCTCTCTCACTCAACTGATAAATCTCTAAACTCCCCATCCTTTTATATGTACACATTACAGTGATGAATCAGGTGGTATGTTAAAAGGTGTGAAATCCTGCAATAATGAAAACTAATAAGATCCTGTCTTGATTTCTTTTATTTTCCTTTTTCTAGTCTGGAATGGTAAAAAAAAAAGAAAATGCGAAAAACAGGTTTCAAATACAAGATGTTTCAGCTGAAAGGCTGCTCACCAATAAGGCATACAAATATGCTTTTTTTCATCAAACAAAGTGACTAGTAAGAGGCTAAAATCTTGGACAACTCTAAAGGGTTGAAGTACACAAACCACTTTGTGATCACTTTTCGACTGCAAAATGAAGTCAAAAGTGGTTACAGTGTATTTTCTATGGAAAGAGAGTCAAAAGGTGGTCGGTTTTGACGACAACCCGACTTCATTTTGCAGTCAAAATATGGTCTGTGTATGTCAATCGTCTAAGGCCCAAATTTCACTAATAAAAAAAGCTTTTTATGTCAGTTTGAAAAACACCAAGTAGACAATATTTTCTTTTTAATTTTTGTCACTGTAAAAAGTTTATTTTGATAGATAGCAACATGAAATCACAAATAATTCTAGTTTCTAACACACTTTCAATTCCTTCGTAATGTTGCTTCAGAATAACCAGAGTTCGTAAATCCAGGTGTTCATAAAACATTCATGAACAGCTGACTTTCGAACTCTTGATTATTCTGTTTTTTTTTTCTTTTCCGAAGAGTAAAATTAATAGAAACTAGAAAGTGTTTTTCTAAACTAGAAAGGTAGCTCAATCTCTTAAGGGGTATTATCATCTTTTGATATCTTTCAAAATTAACTTTTTATATACAAAATTTCATATCTGCTTAAAGTTGAGTCATTTTTAAAACTGACATAAAAAGCTTATTTTAAAATATGTCAACAATGAAAATTACTTTTAGGTTATTGAGCTACTCTTCTAGTTTCTAAAACACATTTAAGTTTCTCTTCATTTTACACCCTGAAAGACAGAATAATCATCAAGAGTTCTATGGTTAAAAGAAGCAATGTGAATCTCCGGTATGTTGATGATGTTGGTGGTTGTGTTGGTGGTTGCGTGACGTCACTTCTAAAAGCCAACCCACTTTCTGGTTAATACGGAAACGCCTATCTTACCTTTAAACACAGGTAATTTTCATTACCCCCCCCCCCCCCCTCCCCATTTTTTTCTCATTCCCATCAGGTTCTCCCCTTCTTTCCCTCCCCCTCCCCCTTAAAAAAAGTATTTTCCACACATGCGCATTTCGAAAGCTTCCTTGTTAAGTTCAGTGCCACACACTCAAGAAAAATTCAAAACTTTTTCTTTAAGAAAAAAAGTTTTAACTTGTTTAGAAATGGCTGCTTCTACTTTATATTAAATTTGTTGATGTCCATCAACAAATTAAAAGATGGACAAAATGTGTCAGATTGGAATACGAGGATTTTATTTATATTTTATATAAATATAGAATAATAATTATCGGATAGTGTGTTTTAAAAAATTTAAATCCAAATATGATATTGGTTACTTAAAAAATTAATTTTTGTGTGTTTGTTTGTTTGTTTGTTGTGATTTGTGGTTTCAATTTGAACTATGAGAAAAATGTGGAATCTTTTAAATAAGATGATCATTTTTGTAATTTGTTTTTGGTTTGCATTGATTCGTAGTAAAAGTACGGCCATTGCCACCTTGACCGCCAACACTGTGGAAACAACCAACACAGTTTCAGTGTCAACAGGTAAGTGACCGGACACCTCTCTCTTTAGTTTAAAAAAAAAAGAAATGGCTGCCATTTTTGCTTTCCATCCAATATTTTCTCTCTTATGTAATTTACTTTGTATTCTTACACCTAGTAATTTAATTGCATTTAAATATATATTGAATTAATATTTGAATTTATTAAGGTGGTTTTAACGTTTAAACGCCTCTCGAACTCTTGATTATTTTGTTTTTTTAGGTGCAAAATGAAGAGAAACTTGAAAGTGTTTGAGAAACTTAATTGCGAACCTTCTAGTTTTAGAAACTAGAAGGGTAGCTTCAATCACTTATGAGGTATTTTTATGTTGATATATTTGAAAATAAGCCTTTTATGTCAGTTTGAAAAGGATGCAACTTTAAGCAGATGATATTTTTAAAAAAAAATTTCTATAAAAAGTTTATTTTGAAAGATAATCAAAATAAAAGTAGGCCTACACTTGATGATTGAACTACTCTTCTAGTTTCTAAAACACTTTCAAGTTTCGCATAATTTTGCACCTTGAAACTCAGCTGTTTCTAAAAAACCTTAACTGAATCCTTTATAATTTAACTAAACCGAATTAACTTGAATATGGTTGGGAACAAATAGATTTTTGATACACTTTTTGTGATTTTCTTTTAATAACTTTACATATGAATAATTTATGTTTATTTTAAATATAAAAAATATGTCTTTCTAGCCTTTTGTAAACTTTAAAAAAATGATGTCAGATTTTTAAACAAACACAAAACTAAGGATCTAGTCTAATTCTTTCTAATTGCTTTTCATATTTAAATTTTGGAGGTTTTCTTTAATATGAGTCTAATAAAGGACTAGGTGACGTCCTCATTTCAGGCAACCTTAACATTAACACTGAAATTAGCCCTATTTAGTAGACCTCATCATTTTTCAATCTTATTTTAAATGAAGAAAAGGTTCTCATCATTAAAAAAATTACAATTCTCTATTAAAATTACAGGTTTTTTTTAAACAAAAAAAATCGAAAATTTTAATATTAAATTTTCAGGTATTTTAAGAAACCTCTGTAAACATATTTTCATAAATGTGGTTTTAATAGTGTAAATTGTAAACGACCCTAGAAATCTTGTTTATTGAATTTTATTCTGTGTTTTAGGAGCAAAAATTAAAAGAAACTTGGAAAGTGTTTTAGAAACTAGAAGGGTTAGCTCAATCACTTCAGGATAACTTCATGTTGATATACCGGTATTTTTTTAAAAAAAAACTTTTTAGTTGAGTTTGAAAATGATCCAACTTTAAGGAGACAATGTTTCATTTTTGTGCATAAAAAGTTTAATTTGAACCACGTATCAAGTGATTCAGCTACCGTTCTAGTTTCTTGCAGACTTTCAATTTCTTCTTACAAGTCAGTGTTTACTCTGCTAAAATGTAGAATAAGTAAGTTCGAAAATCACCTGGTCATAAAACATCTTAGGTGTAAATTTCATGTCTGAAAATTAAAATATGGTACCAGGTAATTAGTTTTCTTAAAAAACGGCCCTGTATTACGTTTTCTTAAAAAAAGCCCTGTATTACGTTTTCTTAATAATTATCTTATGTAAAAAAATGGATTATTTTGGTCTCATTTTGTAAACCGGACATTCTTTAGCGGGTCAAGTGAATCCCACTTGAACTATATTTTTCATGGTAATAACAACCAAACGCAAAAACACACACGGATCTTTCAAAATAAAATCTGTTTCATTTCCCCATTCTTTGTGTTTATGTAATTTACATCATTGTACTTGATAATTTTTTAGTTGAGGATTGGATTCTATTGAAATAAAGGTGTGAATAATTATGCAACAACCACCTTACCTTACCTTATCTTAGCATTTTTTAATTACTACGCTATTTTTACTGTATTTAGCAAAGATTATATCTATTAGGAGCCACTTAGCCTCTATGTACGAGCTCATTGAGCTCTTTCGCATTCTTGCATTTCTTTTGCGCAAACTATATTATAATTTCGCAATCATAGCTTGGAGGCTAGCGACTCTTAATCCAGAGAGTACCCCAGTATTTATGTGACTTATTTACATTATAGAAAAATTGTAAATTGTTGCATTTTAATATAGAAATGTCCAATTTTATAAGAAATTCAAACCATTTTATTGCATATATCATGTACATATTAATTTATTAAACATATACTTGAAAACTTTTTTAAAAAAATATAACTTGCTTTATTTTAAACTATAATTATAATTGAGATAGATGATACTTGACCCAGAATATTTTAGGTGAACAATAATTTTCCTCTTACAAGATTTTTTTAACTGTGAGAAATATTACTTCAACAATATTTCAACAGAAAAACAAAAGACTTTTTTTAAGAATCCATTGTTTCATTTAAAAAAGTAAATTAAGAACATGATTTTGAAGTAGTAGTTCCTAGTGTCTTTTTATAGGAAGTTATTGTCTTTCTATCTGAGGTCAGATGTAAATTTAAAACAACAAACAAATTATAAATTATAATAGACAACTTGAAGCATGATAATAATTCTCATTAGGGCTCGGATTTTTATGCAAAATCAAATAAATGTCTCTCTATTTCTGGCCCAAGTGCCATCATCATCATTAGAGCTACTGTAATCACTTTTTTTCTAATCAAAAGACTAGATGTCTGGTTACTATCAGTTGTCAACTAGAGTTCTAGCCTCTAACCAGTGTTTTATATTTAAAAAAAAAACAACGTAATTGTTGATTGATCTAATTAGGAATTGTTCCTTCACAGTTGGCTCTTTGGGCCACAGATTGAGAAACATTTGCTTGTTATTACATACAAATCCGAGCAATGAAATAATAAAATTGTTATTCAATTTCAAGCTAATCGGATTTCTGTTTTAATTTATTGATTTCTCAACACCCTGTACTAATTAAAAATCACTAAAAATATTTTTTAAAAAGTCACGCAATGTTTTCAGTTTTCTTCTTATTTTTAGAGGTTAATGTCCTATAAAACCCCCCTTTTTGTAGAATTTCTTCTCCCATTGAAGAAATGGAGAAATCAATGGACAAATATTTGCTAAATAATTAGCCATGCCTTTTTTTGAAAGCATATTACTTTAAGGTGGTTTTAAAGTGTAACGCCTTTCGAACTCTGATTAAATATTTTTTTAGATGCAAAGTCAAGAGACTAGAAGGGTAAATCAATCACTTAAAGAGTATTTGCATGTTAATATCTTTCAAAATAAACTTTTTATAGACAAAAATTTAAAAATATCTATTTTGAAATATATAAACAATCAAAATATTAAGTTATTCAACTACCCTTCTAGTTTCTAAAACATTTTATAGTGACTCTTAGCTCCTTAAAGACAGAATAATCAGATTTAGAAAGTCAGCTGTTGATAAACCATTTCAAATAAAATCATACAAATCCTGATGATGATTCGAAAAAATTATATTATTAACTCCTCATTTTATTCTCATTTTATTCAATAATAACAACCGCAACAAAACTCTATAGAAATTTTACAATTTTTTGCAACATAAATATTTTATTTAAATTGCTATTCAATTTTAAATTTGATGAAATTTCACGTTCTTTTAACAGAAAATAATACCAAAAAAAAAAGCAATCAGAGAAAATAAAAATATACAAAACGTTAAAAAGTTTCTTTAGTGAAAGAAATTGTTCAAGTGAGTCGAATCGAAATACAATTCATTGAAGCAAATGCTAACAAAAGGAAGCAATTCCATCATTTTCATGTGAATCTTGACTTCAAATGTTAGTGACCTCTTATAAGATGAATATATAGTTATTCTTATACATTTATATATTTTTGAAGTAGAATAGAACATTTTATTCAATTTTATTTCCTTTATAATATACACAAATTTTGATTACAACAATAGACAACAAGATGACAAAGATCTGGGTTATGAATCATAGGGGGGATTGTTGTACATTGACCCAATTGCTTTATTAAGCTGTGTTCACACATAGAATGCAACAAGTGGAAACATTTATGTTGCATTATATCTCCAGTGATTGTTTTCATAAACATGAAACATATTGCAAAAAAAGAATTAACATTGTATTTCACACAGGTGAAACATGTTTCTGTCACAAAGTGTCCAGTAACTTGTTGCAGCTTGGTTGAATATTACAAACGAGGTCTCTTAGAAGCCTCACTTAATTGGAAGGCGCCATACCGGGAGCCTCTCGAAACTGTGTAACCCTTGGGGACTCTCAAAACTTAGAAACCTCCTAAACCTCCTTGGTTGGTCCTCGAGAGCCGCTCGTAACTGTGAATTATAAATTTACAATTACCAAAATTTAATAGCTACTTACGTACATTTCAAACGTGTTTTCTTGTTTGGTTCTATACTGAAAAGAAAAAAATACAACAACAGAATAATAAAGAGTTCGAAAATGAGCTGTTCATAAACCATCTTAATTAGAAAAAAATGTCAAACAAGGGCCTCAAAATCCTAAAGCTTCTAAGAGCGCTTCTAAACGTGCCACTGCACTTTAAAATAAGTTTATTAAATATTTTGTAAAAAAACATTTCAATTCTAGATTATGCATCCTTATATCTGATGAGGACACACCTGCCGACACCAGTGTTACAACAAGGTGCACCACAGAGCAACACTGACACCAACGATCCCGACGAGAACGTCATCAGTACGTCAACCTTATTGGAGTCACCCTCACAGAAATTCATCTCAACGAGAAATCCAGACGAGCAACTGGCACCATCACCAGTTCTAACCTCCACTTTCCAATTTGCCACATTAACAGAAATACAACATTTTCAGGATATTCTCCCAGAAGAAATTTCACATGCCGAAGATCCTCGATCGTCATTGGACAAACAAGAAACTTGGTCTAGAACTAAGAAGGAAATGATGGCACAGAAAAAATCAGCAATCGGATTATCACAGTCGCGGATGGAAACACCGTTACTATCATCGTTTCTCCAAGTGTCGCCATCGACCGAAAGTCATTGGTTGTATTCGGCACCGAACAGCATGTTTGTAGTTCTCGATACAAACTTTTCCGAAGGTGGTATCGACGATCTTCACTCCATGGAACAACTTCATTTAAGTATGATACCTTTGAAGGTTAATTCTTCTTCAATTTTGTATCAAGCGGTAGATTTATCTTCGTCGAAACCTATCATTTCGGTGTCCACTGCAATGTCCATGTCGACATCTACCAGAGTTTTTGTACGATCGTCTAACCGTAAACATGAAAGAAAACAAGCTGGATTTCAAGATATTATTTCTGGTCTCGTAAAATTACTCGGTGGTAAAAATGTTCGTGTGGCAAATGGAAACATGCCGCTTTTGGAAAATATGACTGAAAGTGGTGGTGTGGACGTTTCGGGTTCTCGAATCAATCATAGAGCTCCTCCGAAAGTTACTTTTGCTGAGCCGGAGATGAAACTAACGGTTCAGTCTACAACAACAACTCCACAGCTCACTTCCACATCTGATATTGTAACGGTTATGACAACTACGCGTCAATCTGATGTTGATACATCAACTTCGACATCAAAAACGACTTTGATCAACACGAAACCGACGATGTTTGACGACAACATTGCGATACTTTTAGAAAGTAGTTTGTCAGCAATCACAAATGATAAACAAACATATGCGATGTCAGATACGACACGGAAAACTGAAGATCTTCCAACTGGACCCATTACGGAATGGTTACCAGTTCGTGGCGCAGCTGTTGGATATCGACCTAAAGAAACTGCGACAACAAAAATCATAAATATATCAACAAGTATGTCTACAAACCACTCGACGTTATCGACAACATCGACGGCAACGTCGAATCCTGTAACGAAAGAGACGATAAGTAAAGAAATTACTACGATAAAGAACGACCCCGTGCTGCTACTGCCAACGGAAATATCATATGCTGGGAATGTTCCGAGTAAACCATCTACCGTTGAGGTAGTTTCGACAAAATCATTGGAAGAAACACTTCTACAACCGACAATTCTGACGGAATCTACAAAGTCCGTATCGGAAGAACCACACGAGCCACTGGCCGGAACAGTCGGAGCTGTTTATCCTATCGTAAAACCAGATGATGTTCCGTCTCATGGAGACACCTTTGGTGCTGGTGGTGCTTTTGGTGCCAACAGTCACACGGCTACAGGAACGGGAGAAGTTCCATTGGCACCAACTAGATCACCTACCGGCAGTCCATTTGTTATTCCTGTAGATATTCAAAAAATACGTTTAGGTGGTGAGGAAGGAATATTAAGTGGCCCACATGAACTGGATCAGTCCGTATTTATCGATGGAAAAAAGACGTATTTCAATTTGATGCCGACAGAGTCCAGCACCGGTGGAGACTCGACATTAGTCAACGTCGGAATCGGATACACTTTTCCGAATGTTGCAGATTCAACGCCTCCGGTTAGACCACATCAAACACAAGGATCTGTAACAAACGTACGGCTGGGACCTCAACAATCGAAACCAATCAATAGACCGCAGATTCAACCTGTGAATAAAACGCCAATAAGGTTTATTATACAAAAAAGTTCCGATTGTTAGACACAAAACTCATGATGACATTTTTTTTTCTTCTAGGATTGATACTTGTATCATTGGTGACGAATCGGCATGTAACGTCCAGTGGAACGAAACGTGCCGTGTCGAAGGTGGTGTTAGTTCGTGCAACTGTCGGTTAGGTTATGGTCGTGACGGTTTGGAGCAAGGTTGCAAGCGTAAGATTAAACATATACATTACGGCCACATTACGGTTATTTTATTGGTACCAAGACACTTCACCTAAAGTTGTTCACCTAAAAGACAGTTCACACCTAAACCAAATACTCTAAATGTTTTTTCACCTAAATGACAGTACATGTACCTAAATCTTTTCACCTAATGAACGTTAACCTAAAGAAAGTTCCTCTAAGAGGCATTTTCATCTGAAAACATTTAACCTAAATTTGTTCACCTAAAGTATATTTCACCTGAAACATTTTTCAACTTAATATTTTTCTCTTAACCATTTCACCTAAACAAATTTACTTAAATTATATTTTGCCTAAAGTAATTTTCATTTGAATATTTTTCTTCTAACCCATTTTACCTAAAATATATTTCACCTAAACAAATTCACCTAAAATGTAATTCACATAAACAGATTCACCGGTAATATAGTTCACTTATATAAATAAATATAATATAAAAATAAAAATAATATAAATAGTTTTCATCTAAACATTTTTTCTCAAATTTTGTTTAGGTGAATTGTCTTTTAGGTGAACAACTTAAGGTGAAGTGTCGTAGAAACATTTTATTACTTAATTATCATTTGTAAATTATTTTTATTTACTAGCCGTTGTTAGCTTAACCGTGTATATAAAAGTGGACAGAGTGAACCATGAGCAAATCTCTTTCGGACCGGAGTATCAACATGCGGAGTCCGAGAAATATCAGATCCTCGAATACGAAGCAAAGAATGCGGTCGATTCGGTTTTCTCTCTATCTGCATTAGCCGAAAACTTTGTCGGATCTAACATCAACTCGTTCTTTTCCGTCGGTGGACGTGTCATCATAAATGCCACCGTTAATCTGCTGGAATCGCCACAGACACGAAGTCCAACGATCAAACAAGAGATCCGCCGTGGTCTCATCTCGGTCATTCAGCAACAGCAACAGAATATTGGACAGAGTCGGTTGTATGTCAATGGGCCATTAAATCCTATTCCTGGTGTTCAGGGTACGAAAAGTCAATTTTAATGTTGTGGTCAATTATGGCTCAATTAATGGAAATTATCCTTTCTAGATTTAAATGAATGTTCCGATCCAAATTTAAACGATTGTTCTAAAAATGCCTTATGTACGAATGCATTTGGGTCTTTTAAGTGT
This sequence comes from Brachycybe producta, assembly GCA_036925085.1. Lineage (NCBI taxonomy): Eukaryota > Metazoa > Arthropoda > Diplopoda > Playtdesmida > Andrognathidae > Brachycybe > Brachycybe producta. The sequence continues at coordinate 418,977 of JAUPFP010000070.1, forward strand.
GTTTGTCGTGAAGGTTTTTTGGACAAATATGGTGACGATCAAAGGCGAAGTGGACGAATATGTACCGGTCAGTTAACATGTTTTATTGAAAAAGCTTCATTTTCAAATGCAGTTCCAGAGGAGCAACACTGAGTATAAAAACTGAAAGTGTGTTAGAAACTAGAAGGGTTGATGAGTCACTTAATAGTATTTTTATGTTGATATTTTTGAAAATAAACCTTATAAATAAAAATTAAAAAAAACATCTGGTTAAAGTTGGGTGATTTTCAAAGTGACATAAAAAAGTATAATTTAAAAGATATCAACATGAAATTACCCTTAAGTGTTGGGCTACTCGTATAGTTTCTAAAACACTTTCAAGTTTCTCTTAATTTTGCTCCTGAAATACAGAATAAGCCGAGTTTGAGTGGCGTTTCTACTTTAAAATGACGTTAGCAGTACCACATTTTATCATTTCTCACACTTATAAGTTGCACATTATTTCTAGAGATGGGTGAATAACACTTTCCTCGAATATTCGAATATTCGAATACCTCGAATAGTTATTTGAAGTTTTACAATTGAAAATAAGACCATATATTTGAACTACTTGACATTTTGATTCATTAATAAATAAATGATAGCACAAATAAACTTTTGAGTTTAACCGTTTAATTACTGCAAACGAAACAAAACAAGCCGAAACTCGGTAAAAAAATATTCGAGACATTCGAATTTCTTTTATTGACTTTATGTTCGAGATCTTGAATATCCGAATACTTCTGGTATTCGCGGATATACAATCTGCCCATCTCTAATTTCTTTTTTTTTTTTTTTTCAATGCAGTTTGTTCGCCGCAGTATTGCAACAACCGCGGAGAATGCCTCGTGTCCAATGGTGTAAAGGAATGCAAGTAAGCTCTTTGTGAGAAATTCTTCGTGAGAAATAATTTGTTAAAACTAATGAATTATTGCAATTAAATGACTGCTCCAAGTAATTATTATATTGATCACAGTTTGAAACTTTATAATTAATTACCTTTTTCTAATGAAAAATAAAATTGCTTTTTAATTATCTTTCAAATTACTACTGTTTTTGTACTTTAAACTTATTTTTGTTCTCAAACTAGATAATTTATCCAACAGTCTTCTGTCTTGTAGGGGTAATTTGTTGATCTTTAATTTTTTTTTTTTGCATTTAAAGATGCCACACTTTTAATCTGTCATCTGATTAATTATTAATTGGAAAGTAATTGAAATTCCTTGAGAAAATGATAACCTATTCTTTTTAAATTTATTAATTGTAATTAGTTTTTCACTGAAGAAATTATAATTAATTACTTTGAAAGGCAATTTTTTCCCAACACTGCTTTATTTCTACTATTTTTACAAATATTTCCTTTATAGATGTTATGGACAGTACATTGGATCTCAGTGTGAAACGGACGGCGAAGGTATATATAAAACTAACGGAAAAAAGTGATTGTAGTACGTGAAGGTGTTTTCGATCTGATCCGTATAATTGTTTCAGTTCTCGGCGTTGCACTCGGAGCATCACTGGCTGCGTTGCTTATTATTGTACTGACTCTTGTATGTCTCTGTATGTGGAGGTCAGTTGACGAGTTATTCATAACAGTCTAGTGTGCCGAGTTAGACTGCAAAAAGTGGTTGAAAACAATGACCGCTGGCCGTGCTGTGGTTGACAATGTTTTAGTATGGAAAGCATCTCGAGCTGCACACACGAGTCACCGACTACAGGGTTTCTCATTTTCACACGAACCACTTTTCGGCCACCTGTTGCAATATTGTCTGAATGGCTACTGAGGCCGATCCTGTGGTCTACCTTGCGACCACTTTTTGCAGTCTTATTTCAACCACTAAAAGTCTCTTCGTCTGTGAGTGTCCTTTTATGTTTTATGTATTTGCATTGTATTTTTTGTTGTTGTGGTTTAAAGCCGTCGCTGGAAAAAAGATCAACAAAAGATGTTGGGAAGATGTCAAGGAGGTACTCTGAGTAATAGTTACAGTTACTTTAACAAACCGAGTGCTCAGACGGCCGATTTTCATCTACCGAGTGATGATCGCATTCGGTGGCCGAGGTCTTCAGATCAATATGATAACTTCTATGCGGTAAATACACGATCGACACAATCTCTTGTTATTGTTGTTATTGTTGTTATTGTTACTGTAGTTGTTAATGTAATGTTTTTATTCTTGTTGTTGTTGTTACTGTATAACTTAATGGTTTTTCTGTTTCTTCATTAGCAGCCCGAACCTGTCATTACCGGTGCTAACCCTCGAGGTTATACTTCGACGCGTCCTCCGTCGCAACCGCCGCCGCCACCACCGTCACAGACGGCCGTGACATCCACTTCAACGGCACACAGAGCCGTGCAACATTTGAGGTCACTACCGACGACTCTAACGAGTAGTCGTTCTAATATTTTGGACGACACCGATGAAGTTGACGAAGTCAACGAAATTAATACTAACACTCAGAGGTTCTATTTTCCTCGTCCCAAGTCAAGAGTGGCTAATGTTGTGAGTTCGATTTCGCCACTTGTATTTGTATGTGTTTATATTTTATATTTCTGTTTCAGAACCATGGGAATGTTTATTATGATGTTACGTTTCCAAACAGCAGGGATCAATACACATGTAATTACGACAAAGATTACGGAAACATTACGGATGTGTTTCCGATGAAAACCATTAATCGACCGTATCACAGTTAACTATACATGTATTTGTAATAAGTGTGTTTGATATGTGTATGTGTGAATGTGTTTTTGCGTATGTGCAATATGTTACGACCGGTTTCGTACTTATTTTTCTCGTAATGTACATATTATATAAATGTGCAAACGTTTTCTTTTTTTTGTTACTGTTTTAAAGTTTTACTCTATGTCTTGTAAGCCTGGTTTCAGACAGACCACCTTGTGTGGAGCTACTTTGTGGTGACACAAAGTGGTTGACGCGACTTGCTTCACACGGATCACTGGTCCATTGTGATAACCTTGATTAACACTAACAAAAAGTAAGTGCTCGCCTCTTGTAGAAGGACTCGATCATTCATCTACACTATGGCACAAAATATAAAAACCGGTGGCGATTGCTCGCGCGAACACCTAAAATATGGTTCGTTAAAAACGACCCCTTTTTGTGGTGTTTAAAAGTAAGTGGTCTGTGTGTGGCCTGCCTTGGGGTGTGTTTCAGCTCCAATGAAGATGCAGGTTAGAGGTGAAAGCTAAGATTGTTTCTATGTAATGGGGTTTGGTTATGTTGGAGGTTGAGAATATCCGGCATGAAGCGCCAACACACTCTGTATTCAAACTCGGTATTCCCTTTAATAGCTAGCCTCCACCTCCAACCCTCGTCGTCGTTGAACATAGATTCGTTTGAAATGGGTACATCCGTTATTTGATAACTGTATGAGGACATACTTTTATCTTCAGGTTGGAATACACCTGCCACTTTTTGACCACTTTTGGGCTGTGGTTGCAATATATTTTTTATGGAAAACTTCAAGGTGTTTTTAGTTTGGGCGACAACCCGACTTCATTTTGCAATCGAAAAGTGGTCAAAAAGTGGCCTGTGTGCCAAGTGCCTTAGAGACACATTTTATGGATGTAGTTGAAGTTAAAAGGGTCTCATGTTGGCACTCAAATCTAATCCGAGTAATTTACAATGATTGTAATTAGCAATTTAATTACATTTTATGTCTGTATGTGTTTTATATGTAGACCTATGTGCAACTTTTATTTATTCTTTTGTCGATCAATAAATTATTTATTTTTGTTTGCCTGTTCTTACATATTTTAATTTGGAATTAAGTTATACTCAGATACAATATTTATTTATAAACTAGAAGATACACAAGAATTTATTTTTAGATATGTATTTTACTTCCTTTTTAAACTCCATTCATTTCTACAGAGGTGTTTAGTTTTTTATGAAATATCTCATGTTTTGCTTTTTTATGTTAAGTGTATGGAAAGTTGAGGTAGGCCTACTGGTCTTCAATTTTCTATTTAAAAACTAGAAGGAACACAGCTAGGGGCCCCTCTTTGTATATGTTTTCTAGTTTTAGCTTAAATTTTATTTCTTTGTTCAACATAGTTTTCATTTTTAAAATATTTTTTATCTCTATAATATTTATGCGGGTATTGGGTTTTAGTTTTGCTAGATGTCAAATTTTAAAGGTTGATTAACATACAGTGTATGTTTCAAATTTGATATTTTTAAATCGTATTGCGAGCGAGAGAATCATATTTTTGGCGTCACGGGTGTGGGAATTCTGTGTATACATATATCTTTAAATTGCGAGCCTATTCGGGTTTCCGTAGAGATCAGCTGGGAGGTTTTTAATAGGTGCATTCAGTTACTCATTTCTTTTGACAACATTTTTTAAAGAAATTTAGATTTATGAAGCCACATATATATATGTCAAAATATATATGAATTTATTTCATTAATAATTTAATTTTTCTGTTTGATTGAATTTTGATCGATAAAAACAAACATTCATAGTAAATTTGAAATACAATGTAATGTACTTCATATCAAAGTTTTACACATAGAGGTAGTTCAACTACGTAGGAGTTTGTTTAATAGCTGAATGTAACCAATTGATAGCGCCACCTATACTTAGATTATTGGTATAATTGTCCGTTACACGAAATGTATGTCCATTTTTCATGAAATGAACATAAGTGGGCCTGATGCAAAACGCGAAATGGATATACATTTTGTGCAATGGACAATTAATCATCAAATAAATGCGCCATATATAAACTGAGACTTAGAAAGATAAATAAGACAAATCATCTTAAAGCTCACTCAAGTACGACGTTTTTTCTTAAATATGAAGTTGAGGTACCTTCACGTATGTATATCTCTTGCTTAATTCTGTTCTATAAAAAGGAGCAATGTTGCAAGTGAATGCACCTATTGTTCTTTTTGTTTTGTTATTTGATAAATTACGTCATATTTCAGTACATGTGATTCAGTAATATTCTGTAATTTGTACTTTTCCCTTCCCTTAGTATTTTTTTCACAATTGTTTATTATTATTATTTTTTTTTACATTTTCTTACAACTATAGGAAATATCTGAATTCAGGAAGATGGCGTTCAGAGGAGCCGACAGGAATCGTACGAAAAACGTTCCTGATGATGAGGATTTGCAAATAATTCACGATTTAACTGCCTTATTAGAGAAAAACGGTTTGAAAATTAACGGTTTTCTTTTTATTAATAGTTCTAGAATACACCCGAGACCGTGGACAATTTGAAAAGATCTTGTTGAGCTGAGTATGAATTATGCAAATATTTTTTTGTTGTTGTTGTTGGTTGCATATACAATTAACGGGTGTTGTTTCGAATAACGCCCTACATTACGGTATGCCGCTTCAAATATGACAATTTAATAGCAGAAATGGTAATTATAATGTCTCAGCTAGCTTCCTACGCGAACGGCTCGAGTTCGATATACGGACCTTAAGGTCCGATAAAAAAAAATTACAAAGGTTGTTTTAGTTATAGTATTAGTTAGATTTAGTTTGATTAGTTTTAGTTAAGTTACGTTTTGTTAAATTACACTTGTTGCACTAGGTTTGGGGTGGGGGGGAGGCGAGGTTGTAAAGCCCTCCAGTTTTTAATTAATTATTTGTTTTAATATTAAATTTAGGGATGGGACATTCGAATCCCGGGAATCGTGAAAAATATCCGAGATTCAAAAACTCGAATCTTCGCAGATTTATTGTCTTTAGAATCTTTCGAATCCTAAACTAAAAAAAAAACCTGTTAAAAACTTTGGTAAAATTCGTTTGAACTCCATTGACGTCCAATAGAAGCGCGTTCACTAACAACAACAAAACGGCGATTGTTGCAATTTCGGTGGTATCCGGGGATCACCAATATCATCACTTTGTGGCGACCCTGAGTGCCGCACGGTGTTTTTCTTATTAATAATTTAATACTTAATATTATTTCATTTATTTGTATCTTTTTAATGAATAATATAGGATGGAAGGATTCGAGAACCTATTTGGATATGAGAAAATTTAGAATTCGTCCAACCTTTAATTAAATTAGTTATTTGATTTTTTTTAATTATTTTGTAATTGATTGATATATTTTTATTTAAATTTTTTTTAAGAAATTACCAAAACACACTAACAAGGTCCGAACTCGGGCCGCTCGCGTAGGAAGGGGGAGACGTTACCATTTCTGCTATTAAATTGTCATAATTGAAGCGGCATACCTTAACGTAGGTGCTATTCAAAACAATCACAAAAAAACGAGTGCAAAAGGTTTGAATTTACATGGAGGTCTATGGATTTTTAAAAAGTTTTTTTTCTCAAATTCTTGATTAATCTGTCTTTCAGGTGCAAAATGAAGAGAAATTTGAATGTGTTTTAGAAACTACAAGGGTAGCTCAACCAATTAACGGCATTTTCATGTTGATAACTTGATATCTTTCGGAATTGAGAATTACCCGAATTTAAACGACGATATTTTTTAAATTTCTGTCTACAAAAAGTTTATTTTGAAAGATATCAAAATGAAAATACCCTGAAGTAATTAAACCTCCCTTCTAGTTTCGAAAACACTTTATAGTTTCTCTTAATTTTGCTTCTCAAAGACAGAATAATCACAATTTGGATGTCAGTTGTTCATAAAACGTCTTACATTCGAGTTCAAATTTATTTTGCTCGTGTTTGTTGTTTTTGCCAAAAAAAAGATTTGCATGTTTGTTTTCAGTTCGACAATGATCTTTCCAACAAGTTCTCGTATATTCAAATTGGCCTCGGTCCCGGGTAGTCTAGGATTGTTCCACCTTTTTCGTTGCAAAACACGATTGCGTTATAATTTCCTTAAATATTTTTTTCTGTGAAATAAAGGCGCTAAACTGCTGAAAGAACAGACGAAGCTGTCTTTAACGTTGGGAACTTTGAACAGTTTAAACCGTAGTTTACGACGTGAAGTACGTTACAACGAAGATTCATCTTTGGACGAAATCGTTTCGTTATCGTCGTTATCATCGTCCAGTCCGATTCTATTAAAGAGATCCCATGGAAAATCCACTTTAGATGAGGAACTCGCATTCTTAAAAGACTTTGTAAACAGAATTGCAATGGTTAAGGTTTGTAGAAACGTAATGAGGTTTTGTGTTTGTTTCGAATATTTTCTTTATTTACATTTGTCATTCATTTTCAGGTTTCGCAGGGAACGGGAACCGTACAGGGCAGCGTCGATGTTTCGCTCTTCGGAAATCTTAAAGGATTGGAACTGAAAAGGGTTCCGATTCATCTTTTAGTTGGTCTTCAATCTTTAAGGCCTCATCTGAAGATCATTTCGTGCTTTCGTTGCATCACTTTACTAGAGGTTTTTAATTCGTTTTTCGTTCTCTTTGTAGTTTTTTTTTTTTCGATACAGAAAAAAATGAAAAACGCTCTTTAAAAATAAACTTTTTTGTAGTGGAAGAAACGGACAGAAAAATATAGTGAAAATCACTTTATATTTGCGAAAAACACAGAAAATTATTTATTATATGTGCGAAAGTCCGAAAAAATACGGAAAATCATTTAATTTTTTACTTACCCGTAATTTTTTTTTAAAAAGACGCGGAAAGGTTCAGAAAAACACAGAATATTACTTGTGTGAAAGTACGAAAAATACAACAAATCGTTTACTATGTGTACACATTTACAGAAAAAAACACGCAAAATCTTTTGATGAGCACGGATAAGTATGAAAAACCACGAAAAACGATTTAATTGACACATATAATAACAAAACACTGGAAAAAATTAATAGTTGTGGGAAAGTATGGAAAATCATTTAATAGTTGCAGAAGAATATCAAAAATCATTTAATAAGTGCAGAGAAATATGTAAAACTGGTTCAAACTTCAATAAAATGTTTATTTATAAAGAATATCAACGTGGAATTTCCAGTGATTGTTCATTTTTCTAGTTTCAGATAATTAAAAAAACGTTTTTCTGAATTCTATCTAAAAGAGTGAGGTCTCATTTTTTGAACAATTTTCTTTTCAAGGATCTATTTGAAACTTGTGGCGGTGATCGTTGTTCTCCATTTTCATGGCCCGAACTTTTATCTGTGACTCTGAGCTTCAACACAATCGAAAGGATCGATAGTTCGCTGGTAAACTTTTTTCCGACTGTTGTCGTTTTGACGAACTCTAAATCGGGCTTCATTTTTGGCATTTCTATTTCAGAGACTTTTACCGATGCTCGTTTTTCTTGATCTCAGCCATAATCTTATAACAGATACTCGAGGTTTAGAGGTTAAATGAAGTCTTTAATTTATTTTTCTTCAATTGATTCATAACCATTTTTTCATACTCTTTGTTTTCAGGTTTTAACTGAATTGGAATTCTTAAATCTAAGCTATAATCAATTGCAGCATTTACCTACGTTGGGAACGAGAGCTAGAATACGATTAAAAGTTTTATCCATTCGTAACAATGAACTGGAGACGTTAGAAGGTAGAACTTTATTTGTTTCAAAATGTTAAAAGCGATACTCAATTTGGTTTTTATTTCATTTGCTTCAGGTTTAAGCTCAATGACGAACTTACAACAAGTCGATCTTGCTTACAATTGTTTTTTGGATCATTGTTGCTTGTCACCGTTTTTGAGTCTTCCTCTCGTCAGACTCGTAAGTTCGACGATTACGAAAATGATCGAAAAGCTGTTTTTTATGGTGTTTTGAAAATGAACAAATTTTAAAACTATTTTCGCCTTTTTCCAAACTGTCATAAAAAGTTTATTTTTTAAAGATTTAGAGATTAAGAGATTCAGCTACCCTTCTAGTTTCTAAAGCGCATTTCTTTTCAAATGCAGAATCAAAAGCTGTTTAAAAACTTGCATAAAATTTTCGTGTTTCTTTTTGAAGTCTGCTTTGAAAGACTGCTCCTAAATTCCAATTTTGTTTTCTTGTAGATTTGCCTCGAAGGAAATCCACTTTCGTTCCACGATAACCACAGACTTTTGACAGCCGAACATATGCACTTTCGGTCTCTCGTAACATTTGTGAGTGTTTTTAAGTAGTTCGTTCGAATTGTATAAAAACTGCCATTTCCTTGATGTTATTGGTTTCAAACGTCTTCTCTTACAGACGATCATTGATGGGAAACCTTTACTCAAGACAGAAATTACGGTGAGTTACCTTCTTGTATTAGTTGTTGTTTGTTATTTGTTATTGTGTGTTAATTATTGTACGTTTTATCATTGTATGTTGCTTGTTTTTCTTGTATTTTGGGTTTTATTTATTCTACTTTTAAAAGAAAACTTTTTTTGAAAAAAAATTAAAAGTTTCTTAGAAAATATTAACAAAATGAATATTTTACATTATGTTAATATATTTTAAAATAACATTTTTTAGACATGTTTGAAACTTCTGGTTTCAGTAAATTTCTAAAATGTGTAAGAAGTTTATTTTAAAAGATAGCTACGTGGAAATATTTTCAGTATGCTTCTTTTACTCTTCTACTTTATAACATATTTTCAATTAGTTCTTAAAGTTGACAAGGATGAAACTATGCACAGAAGGGGGGAATAAACTGATAAAAATGCATAGAAGAAATGCGTGAAATTTCATGAAAATTTCATGAAATTGGTGAAATAGGGGGAAGAAAAAAAAACAACTTTACTTAAAATGATAAAATACTTGGAAAATCATAAATTGCTTGGAAATTTTCTAAAATTAGTCAAGCTGATGAATTGTTGGCAATTTCCGGCAATTAGTGAAATTTATGAATTTCATGAAAATTTTGTCAAATAGTTGAAACTGATAAATAAATCGGGATTTTGGTTTAACATCATCAATTTCTTGAAAATTTCTTGAAATTGTTGAAGATGATAGAAAACTGAGGTTTTACGAAACTGATGAAGTAAATGCATGAACTATAACGAAATGTACGTTAATTTCATTAAAAACCTTAGAAACGATTGACTAATTTTTCTTACAAATTCGTTATATATTCAAGGCTGTTCGAGATCGACTGAGTAGCTGCCGTTCTTGGAAACACAATTTGACTGAAAATTACAACAACTCGTCTGTAAATACTGTTTCCGACAGTTCGAATCCGATCAATTCGATTGAAAACGATTTTAATTACCTAAGTCACGAGACAGCTTCCGACATGATCTCTTCCGGTGAATATGGACCCTGTGATAAGTCAAAAAGAAAGTCCAGAAAGAGTCCACTCGTACGAGAAGTTTCTTTTACGGAAGATTCGGGAATAGTAAAAGACGAACACTGTCTCGTCGATTCCGATACTTCAGAAATTGCTGTTGTAGTAGAACCGCAGCATCGTGATACACAGCAGTCGAATACGGCAGACCACGTTGCTACTAAAGACGTTATTGAGAAATTCAGAAAACAACACGGTTCCGAATGGTTGATAATCGGTTCAAAAATGAGCGTTTTGACACCCGTTAACGATCCTAACGAATCTAATTCTTTCGGCGTTTCGGCTAACGATCCCGATGCCGTTTCTCGTATGGAGGAACGTATTCAACGTCAGTCTAGAATGAGTGACGATGTTGTCGTTCTGAACACTGAATTGGAACCTCCAGTCGGAGAAAAGAATTTACTTCCAGAAAGTTTACAGTTGGAAGATGCGCCGATGACTCTTTCGGCGACGGAGAGTACTATTGGCATTCCTTGGCAAAAGCAAGTTTCGAGAGACGACGATAGTGATGACGATGACGAAGATGGTGACTTTTTTAAAAATGTTTTTTGGATTTTTTGTGTATTCTGTTAATTGATTTATTCAGTGCTATGAAACCACTTCCATATACAGTGAAAGCCGTTTAAAATACAAAAACGGATAAGACGAATTATATTTTCGTTTCCATATAGGGTTTTCCATATAATATGTTATTTATTCGTTTAAGAGGAAACGGATAATATGGCATATTAATTATTTATAAAATATATTATCCCAAAATTACTGATTTTTATTTTAAAAACAGAAGGCTGAGCTAAAATTAAATTTTTAAATATTAAAAAATATTCGCATTATTTGTTTTATAAAATACGTTTTTAAAAATTCTTTTAATACGAGAATTCGGTTAACTCGAAAAAATATTCTGGTTCTTAAAATTTAGTTGTAAACGGTTTCCACTGTATTTATTAGGGGGTGGGACATTGCCCTGATGGATTAATCGATGAATAACAGAATGTAGGGTGTGTTTGTTTCATTTTGTGTGTTTTTTTCCTTCTTTCTTTTCAATTCAGCTTTGCTTCCACCTTTTATCGTACAAATGGAAAAACCTGGAATGGATTCTTCGTCAACTATTTTAGTTGTGGTTGGCAATCAAGATCTTAAAGAGAAAGATTCGTTAACGGGTCACACTATTGAAAGATTAAACCTTCGAAGTATCTGTTCTGTCGAATCTCTTTTTTCGTCATCGACGCGACACGATGACGAAAGTGTCGAATCGCCTAAAATCAAGATAACGTTCAGTTACGTTCGAAACGATCGTCGAGAACGAATCTATGCGATGGAAGATATCGAAAGCCACCAGGTTTTGATTACTGGAGAAGGGGTTTTTTATTTTTATTGTATGCAATCTTTGAGTTTTTTCTAATTGTTTGCAGCAATTTCTTGCATTTTTGAAACCGTTTACGGATGCAAAAATATGGGAAGAAATGATGTCAGGAGCATTACAGTGTTTGAAATGTTCGGCACAGTTTTCTAAAGATGTTGCCAAAAGAGTTCTAAGAAAATCTAATCGTCCAGTTAATAGTGGATCTTTCTTTTCGTCTAGTTTGAATAATTCTAAAGGTCTTTTCTTTATTATATATCTTAAATTAATATTAATTATTGATTTTAAACAATTGTAATTTTTTTTTGAAAGGTTGTTTAAGCAAGGTCAATGCTTGTCCAAACTGTGGTAGTCAATTAGTAATGGAAATTCAAAGTGGTGGCTCTTCTTCTCCTATGGTGTTGAATAGTTCATTGCCTACGAAAGGGACTGCATTCGAGGGTAGTTTCAAAGGAAATGGACCGCAATTGAATCACTCGTTGCAGCAAAGGTTAATATGATTAACGCAGTTACGATAAAAATTATCATAAATGGTCAGGAAACTTATTGCGAGAAGCAAATTGCAATTTATTTTTATTTTAAAACGTTGCTTAATTTGATTTTCAAGTGTAAATGGCAACATGAAGAGAGATACGTGAAAGTGTTTTAGAAACTAGAAGGGTAGCTAAATTCCTTAATGGGATTTTTCATTTAAAAATAACCCAAATGTAAGCAGACGATATTTGTTTATTTTTTGTCTATAAAAAGTTTATTTTGAAAGATATCAAGATGAAAATACCCTGAAGTGATTGAGCTACCCTTTTAGTTTCTAAAACACTTTCTAGTTTTTCTTTGTTTTGCTCGAACACCTTAAGGAAAAAGTTTTTTTGGATGGTATCATCATGAAAAAACTTTTAGCATAGTCGACAACCATTCTAGTCTAGAACAAACTTCGAATTTCTTACACATGAGTCGTCTCTCTGAACAGTTGCATGATTTTTTTTTGTTACAAAGGGCTTCCGAAAACGATATTGGTTCTTCGCAGAGTTCTAGTGGTTCGTGTCGAACTCTCTCAAGCGATTTGTCGAATTCGAGACGATCTGGTAGTTGCAGCATCGTTCAAGTAGAAGCAGAGGTTCATCACACACACGAAGAAGACAGAAGAAGTCCGAGAATTTCTTCATCACTTCCGTTTCCTTCGAACACTTTGGTTGGCGAAGGTCTTCGACGATGTGGAAGCGACATCACAATACTTAGTAATCCGAGTCAGCACAGCATAATGGTTGTTCCGAATCCGAGTTTAGAGAATAGTCCTCTCGATGTGATTTCGGAAAGTAGCGTCAGTGTTTTGAGAGTTGATTCTGACTTTCAAGCGACGCCACAGAACTTTGCGTCTGATCGAGGTGTCCCGCTATTGGCTAGTGGATCATCCGGTTCGTTTATTTGGTATGCAGTGGAAATCTTTTAACACGAAAAATCAGATAATACAAAATAATTTTTGGTCCAGGTCCCTTAGAATATAAGAAAAATACGAAATTTGTTTAATATGGAAACAACATTTTGGTTTCTTCCATTTCGTGTTAAATGGTTTGCATTTTATTTAGGTTGCAAACGAATGCTTCTCATTTTAATATGTTACGTTACTATAGATTCTCTTACCGACAGCGCTTGTACAGCGCTCGAAAGAACCGTTTATGATAGCACTTTACCTCGTACACCTGATAGTTTTTTGTCCGCATTGAGTGGAAGAGAAAAAAGTTTGGTTTCTCCCGGCGGACACTTGTGTCCGATTCACGTAGAAAGCATAGATGAGAACATTTCAAGTTCGAGAACATCTGGAGAAAGTTCTTGTGCTCCGGTTGCTCTAGAATCTACTTTAAATGTGCCTTCTTCAGCAGTTGCACAACGTGAACAATTATGCGAAAAGATGACATGGAGCTGTCGAAATGCAGCCGTCGAGTATTCGTTTGTCGATTTCTTGCAAGTAGATCATCGTCTACGTCTATATTTAGATATTGAAGTTTTAGATGTGACGGAAGAACTTGTTGCCTTACTACGAGTACGAGAGGAATTTCTGTTTTAATATTTTATGACGTAATTAAGCAGTTTTTTTTTTCTTTACTTTTGAAAAGGTCGGAATAGCGCCATATTTTAGTGGTGAGGAATGGCCGGGACTTCTAGTGATTTCACAATCGAAAGTCCATATTTTAAAAATTACGAAGGAAGAAACGTAATTTTTTGATATTTCATATAATTAATTTTGGGGGACTGATTTTGACGGGATAATTTTTTAAAAGTTGTTTTTAAATTGAATACAGCGATCAACCGTTTGAATGGCTTCAAAAATATGAGACTTTGCCACTTGATTTGCTAAAACATTTAAACATTCGTCTCGGTAATCAAGCATTTCAGTTAGAATTTGGTCCGAAGACGGCACCCGTTTGCTTTACTTTTATTGTACGAGATGCAAATCATTGCAACAATTTTGTGACGTACATTTTAGGCAAGAACCAAAAAAAAACATTATTCTTCACTCTTTTTATCACGATTGCATTATTTTTTTTTAAAATATTGATCTAAAATATTTCAGAGAAATTTCGAAGTGGTGTGTTAAATATTCCAAACTCCGAGTTTGAAAGTGGATTAGACGGTGACGAGACACTTCAAACGATACGAGAACATTTATTACACTGGAAACCGAAGTGTTTCTTAAGTAGTGCTAGTTTCGACGATGACGAGAACGTAGATTTTTCGATTCTTCTTTACTTAATGTGCTATTGGATACCTCCCGGTGGTAAATTGACACCATTTAATTTGTTCTCAAGGCGCAGACACAAACTAACTTATTATTTCTAAAGGTAACGATTCGTACGAGCCGATCTCCATCGTAATGACGTCGACGGACATTTATCTGGTTTCCGAGGATCTTCACTGGCCACTGCCACACCTAATTCTTCCGCCAACCGATGTGTTAAGTCGACCACAGATGACTCCTTTCGATCGTAAGAAGATTCAAGATGTTACAGCAATGGTACTGTAATAATTTTTATTATCTTCTAGTAAGGTGGTTTTTTAAGTGTAAACTTCCCTCGAACTCTGCTTATTCTGTGTTTAGGAAGCAACAGTAAGAAAAACTTGAAAATGTGTTAGAAACTGGAAGGGTAGCTCAATAACTTAAGGGTATTTTCATGGTGCTATCTTTCAAAATAAACTTTTTAAAGACAAAAATAAAAAGATATCATCCGCTTAAAATTTGGTAATTTTTTAAACTGACATAAAAAGCTTATTTTAAAAGATGAAAATGCCTTTTTTAAGTGATTGAGCTACCCTTCTAGTCTCCAAAACACTTTCAAGTTTCTCTTAATTTTGTTACTGAAAGATTTTTCAGAGTTCGAGAGGTGTTTACACTTTAAAACCACCGTAATGATTCTTTTTATTACATTGATTTATAAACTGTTGTCAAAAATAACCAAAAATAGGAACAAATGGAAGAACATCCTTTAGAAATAACTCTGATATTCTTAAACGAAGACACGCAGGAAGAGATTTCGATGAAAATAGCGACCGAAACCGAGGAATCTTTGAACGAATTTGTTCAAGCGATTAAAGATCCTTGGGAAAATTTATTCGGAGTTAATCTTCAAATAAATATTCTACAAAAAACATGAAAAAAAAAATAATTTAATTTATATATAATATATAAAATGGGGGAAGTAATTAAACTTGAAGTTAATAATCTGTTTTATTTTTCTATCTCTTTGTACAGATGATAAACGAAATACAATATAATAACATATTTTTGTGTCATATTTTGCCATTTTTATTTGGCTCTAAAAAGTTTGATTTCAATTTGTTTTGGTTTGTTCTAGTCTTTTACATATAAAACAACATAAAACAAAAGACTCTTTGTGAGATTAAATAGAAGAAAAATATATTTCTATTGTTACATTTACAATTAATATAATTAAATCATGATTATTTTCTTTAATTATTATTATCATCATTATTATTTAGCACTTCCTTTGATTCGTATAATTAAATATAACATTTTTAAATCATTTGAAATAATTCAACCAATATACATAACTGTACAATCTGTTCTTTGTTTTTAATAGTTACAGTTTTTCTTTGTTTGCTTTTTGAGGTTTTTTTATGCAAAATATTAAGGAAATGTTTCTCAATCTATGTCTCAAGGGCCAATTATGAAGTAAAAATACCCCATTTAGATCAATGAACTAATTATGTTTTTTTTAAATAAAAAAATACTGGGTAGAGGTTAGAACTCTAGTTGACAATTGATAGTAACCAGACATCTAGCCTCTAACCATCCTTTTTGATTAGAAAAAGTATAATTGCAGTTGCTCTAATGGTGATTACTTCACACCTGGCACTTTGGGCCACACGTTGAGAAACACTTGCTTGATAGTGCATAAAAAAATCCAACTAAGCAGTCATTGAGAATATGATCTTAACTGTGATCAGGGTTCTAACATAAAGAAAACGCCGTTTTAATGATTATCCTTGAACAGGTTTTTTTTTATATATATATATTGCAACCTACCTCACAAGTTACAAAGTTTTGAAGTTCAACTGTGAAGTTTTGTTCTTGGATTTAGTCATAATTTCAGAACAAAGTGTCCGTTTTTGAAGTTAACTCGAGTTATTTGCATCATTTGAGCAACCGAGACTTAAAAAGTTAAGCTCAGTGATCTTTTTTTTAATACGAACAAAAAAAATTAATAGTGAGAAGGAAAGAGGTGGTGGAGAAATGTTCGGATTTCTGAATGAAATTCCACAAAATCAAAACCATCCAATACTGAATGGATCTGTATTTAACCGCCTATAAAACTGACTTGAATCGTTTGTTGCATCACTTCTATCTGGTGTGTTGTTGGTTTCCAACTCCTGAGAAGAGGAATCTGAACGGTTCGAAGCAGATCTCTGTTGTTGTTTCTGTTTCCGTTTCTTTTCCTTTATCATCAATTGAAACTCTAGCCTGAAAGTAATATACAGTCTAGAAGTTATACAAATGATACTTCTAGATATTAACGTGTTAAAGGAATGAAAAGGTATTGTGAATTTTACCGACAAAAAAAAGGCCGTTAGATAAGTCAGTAAAGAAAGTTGAGTGGTAATTAAGCATGCCTTTTTTATGTTACCCGAGTTTAATTTGTGGTAAGGAGAGGTTAGAGGAGGGGAAGGGTAGGTGTGAAATTATTGAGTTACGGAACCGTTAGCAATTTTCCTTTCCTCGTCGTATCTGAGACGATCACATATGAACAACGGCAGCAAGAAAAGAAACGATACAAGCAACGCTTTGTAATGGCACCAACCATTTTAGAACGATTTTTAAGTTGAAAATACACATAGAAGCGTTTTTGACAAGTATTTGAAAGATTGCAAACCAAGCTGATATATTTCGAGCTATTGGTTACAATCTTACGACTAAGTCCGGCAGTGAAGTCAAAATTACGTCACAGCCAACGCTTTAAAGCTTTGTAAACTTTCAAGCGCATCTTGAAAAGCTTTTATATGCAGTTTCAGCTTTAATTAGTTAGAACTAATTCGAAGTAATTGTTTATTGTTGTGGCTGTTGATGTACTCACTGTTTAACTTTGTCTGGAATCGACATCTGATCGATCGGAACAAGTGCCGAAAGTTCTTCCAGCGTGTTGACAAACTGCAACTTGCGTGCAAACTTTGAGCTGATTTTTTAGAAAGTGATTTAAAATGTTGCATTTCATTTTTGAAACATTATTCAAGTTTTTTGGTACCTTATGAAAGGTTTTGTCATAACCACAAGTGTCTTTAACCAAAATGTTGGATGAACGAGATAAAGACCCTTGAGGTTCTTGCGAAGCCTTCGGTCTATCATTTGGTAGCATCGCTTCAACCATCCGAAAGTTGGCATGTTGTTGCGTTCCAGAGCTCCGTGCAGATAAACCAAGACGTAATCTTCTGCGACCAATTGGTCCAATGTGGTTAAAACATACCTGTTCATAAAAAACAAAACAAAGTAATTACTGGTACTTTACTAATTGGCAAAAGATAATGGTTGTAATTTTTCTTACAGGAAGAGGTTATCCATAACATAATCGTAATCTTTACGACTGTGGTCCGGTAAGTAGCAGGCACTGAACACGATAATTGCACTGCGTTTAGGTCCATAGTAGCCTATATTACGTAATAGCGTCTATTAGTTCTAAAGCAATTCCTTTTAATTAAGAAACTTGACTAAGATGGTTTATGAACAAGATGATTTTCTAACTGTGGTTATTCTGCCTTTCAGAGCAAAAATGAAGAGCAACTTGAAAGTGTTTTAGAAACTAGAAGGGTAGCTCAATCACTTAAGGGTATTTTCATGTTGATATCTTTAAAAATAATTTTTTTTGGGACAAAATATCGTCGGTTTAAAGTTGGGTCATTTTTAATCTAACATAAAAAGTTTATTTTTTTTAAAGATATTAACATGAAAATCGACTTAAGTGATTGAGCTGCCCTTCTAGATTGTAAAACATTTTCAAGTTTCTCTTGATTTTGCTTCTGAAGGACAGAATAAGCAGAGTTTGAAGGCCGTTTACACTTTTAAAACAAGTTTAATTGGAATTACTTTAGAATTTCTAAAGAAAAAGTTATTAAACATTTTATGGTAAAGAATATTTGAATATTTCTTGTGGTGACGGACATTTCAGAAATACAGAATGGAGAAATACGAACCTCCGTGAGAAAGTACTTTCTTATAAGGTTCGATCACTTTCAAATCTATCTTGCGTTGAACACCGCCAATGACACATGTTCGCCACCTTCGTTCTTCGTCTCGTTCTTCTGCAGCGGACATCTCCGGTATCGGATCAGTAACTGCATATGAAAACAGCTATTTCAAAGCCAGCACTTGAGACATTCGTAGTTCAAAAGAATTGTCAAACCATCAGTAACGGAATCGTCTAATTCGTCTGGTGTGTCGATGTCGTCAGGTGTTGCTATGTCGTCAATCGGAGACAAAATATCACCATCACTTTTATTACTCAGCGAAGACAAACTTTTTTCATCTTCCTTTTCCTCGGATGTATTATTTAGAATGTCGTGATTCACTTTTATTTTGCGCTTTTTCTTTCCAGTTGCGTTTAAGGTCGTTGGTCTCTCTGCAAACAAAAAAATACAAACTTGCTCATTTAAGTTACAAAATTACACTTTTATAAGGTTAGTTATTAATTGCTACATTTGTACCCTAAGCTATCGTGATGATGAGTATTAAAGACCTACAAAGACCCAACTAACTTTATAGCGCACCCAGCCCACAAAACCCAGCAATCCGACAAAGTTCACCAGTCCCATGAGGCCCTGAAAGCCCATGGGCTGGGCTTTTGCAAAACTCCATTAGTACCATTAAACCCACCAGGCTTATAAAGCTCACCAGGTTCACGAGGCCTTCGAAGATCGTGGTTTTTGCTTTTGCGAATAACCACCAGGCTTAAAAAACCCTTCAGGTCAACAAAACTAACCAGACCCTATGTGGCCTTCAAACAACATCGCTTGGGCTTTTGCAAAAGCCCATTGCCTTATGTAGGTCTCTAATAGATGTTAGATGAACACAAAAGATTATGGCACATTTGTTACGTGATTCTATGCTGCTACAAAAGTCGGTTAGTCTAGTTTAGTTTTAGCTTAGTGAGATTGAATTGTTTCCAAAATATTATATGCGTGGTGATTGCTGTTAGTATTTTGGTAATTTTGTTTGCAAATTAATCCAGTGATATACGTTCAAACCTGGCGATAAACTGCTTATATTTTCACTGCTGCTGTTGTAGTTTGTTTCTTCTTTTATGTAGCGATCGGCTTCTGGACTGCTTAACGTTTCATCCAAGTTTAATTTGAATGTCACTGGAATTCTCTGTTTGGATCTTCGTCGTTCCGATCTACTTTCTACGAAGAAAGCTCCTCCACCTCCGTGCGGTTTTGCATACAAGTGTATATTTTGCGTTTCTTCCAGATCAGAACGAGAATTCCTTCGTAATGCCTTCGAACTTTCAAAAATACCATCCAATTGCAATTCGTCCTTAAACTGGCTTGCAATACTTTCATCGAGACAGGTTTTGTTGACATTTACAATTGATTTATTGTCATTTTTATTTTTATTTTCAGTGAAAATGTTATAAATCCCAACTTGACTTTGGTATAGAGCTTGAAAAACGTCGCAGCCAAAGTATTCTTCGTAAAGTTGACTGTTGTCTAGAATCTCTTGTATTTCTTCGTGTGTGAGAGCAATTTGAATTTTTTTCGACATAGCATCGATATCTTTCACTTTCTCCTGTCCGAAACAAGACAAAAGTTTATGAGCAATTTCGAGGTTGACACTGTTCTTATGAATCGTGTTCTCTTCGATCAACGACGGTAATTCTTCCAACGAAGTTAACATTTTCGAAGGCATGCTTTGTATTTCTCCTTTGTTCTTTGGCGTACTAAACCGATTTGCAAAAGATTTTAAATTATCCAAAACACTGAAAGAATTGTCAGTAAAAATTGTATTTTCGGTTCTATCACTTTCATCTTCGATGTCCATTCTTTTTGCTGATTTTAGATCATTATCACTATCGTTAACACTCATAACTAGAATGCTGTTTTCGAAGTCCGTATCACTTTCAATTTCCAAAGACAACAAGACAGCTTCATACTCGACACTTTGATCGTCATCATCATCAATATGATGGGAACTTCTTAAAATTTCTATGTGATTAAGCACATTAATTTTGTTTTTGTTTTTTTTGTTTTTCAGATGCGAAATATTAAAAGCAATTCTATATTCATAAATCATTACATTAGTTGTTTCGTTACCTTTCTTAAGTACAGCGCCATCACTACCAGGTGATAAGACGGCACGAAATACGTCGTCATCCGGTTGTTCGGTGTCTTCGTCTTCTTCGGGAACTGTGTCCTCCAAAGACAATCCCTGAACGAGATTTATTTTTAAAACCTCTAACTTTGATTATTATGCGTTTTAGAAACTAGAACTGTATCTCAATCTCTTAATAGCATTTTCATGTGGATATCTTTTAAAAGGAACCTTTTTTTATGTCAGTTTGAAAATGACTCAACTTTAAGCAAATGATGTTTTAATTTTTGTCTTTAAAAAGTTTATTTTGAAATATCAACATGAAAATATTCATAAGTGATTGAGCTGCCCTTCTAGTTTCTGAAACAATTTCTAGTTTCTTAATTTTGCTCCTGAAAGACAGAATAATCAAGAGTTTGAAAAATAGCCGGTTTATAAAACAACTCAATGTAAAAAAAAATTACCTGCATATCAAGTGAAGACTGGGTAAGAAATTTCAATTGTCTTGGACTGTCTGGAAAATCAACTGTTTCTGTTTGATAATTTGCAGCCAAATCCAAATCAACATCCGTTTGTATACTGGAAATAGATGCACTGCTGTCGGTACGAGGTTGAGGTGCTGGAGACGTTTCACCATTTCTTAAAAAAAAAAAAAATCAACACTACAGGTAATATTCAAACTTCAAGAAGACAAAATATTTATGAAACGTTCAAGGCCTCATACGTGCAGGTCTTTTGAATTAAATTATTATGATTCGTCGAAATATTTCCTGTGATGGTGGAAGTTGTGTTTGTGGCAGTTACGGTTCTTGTTGTTGTTGTCGTCATAGTAGCCGTTGTCTGTAGTTCTAGGTCGTTTGGAAACGGTGATGTCTTATCCGAGTTACTTCCAGATGTTTCGCTCGTATCCATTTTCTCGTCACTTTTGTCCAATTTATCCGAGAGGCTTACACCTTCAGGACTGAAACAAAAACAAACAAAAAGACAAAGACGAAAATTTTAAATTTACAGAATGGTTTTCTTATAATCAGAAAGGATTTTATAATTAAGTAAATCTATTTTGTATCTATCAATGCAAAGTCTCATATGGTCTTTACAAAAGATTTACAATTTCGAAAGAAAATGTAGTTACATTTTCAAACTAAAACTGTATAAAAAAAATGGTTAGTTTTCATTTCAAATGTAGAAACAAATGGGTAAACAAAGCAAAATGCGGTATTTCATTCAGAATAGAAGCAAAAAGGTCTTAACCATGCAAGATATAGATCTATAAATTTGGTAGCTGGAGTATTGTGGAAGGAAATTCTAATTGATTTGCAGACATCATCATCGACCATAATTATTAATTAGCAAACATGCTAATTATTAATTACCGGCAATCAATCGTTTTAACCGATTTTTGTTCAATTTTAAAAGCTTGAAAGGTAAAATTAAATTACAAATTAACATTCAATTCGATGTTAAATTATAATATCTATAAGTGAAGTTGAATTTGGAACTTTGAAATTAAAAATTTAATATAAAATTTTAAACTTAAGGTGATTTTAAAGTGTAAACGATCCTCAAACTCTGATTACATATTCTGTCTTTTAAGTGGAAACTTGAAAGTGTTTTAGAAACTTGAAGTGTAACTCAATCACTTAAGGGTATTTTCATGTTAATATCTTTTAAAATAAGCTTTTTATGTCAGTTTGAAAATGACAATATTTTAACAGATTTTCTCTATGTAAAGTTTATTTTGAAATATATCAAACACGAAAAAAAATACTATTAATTGATTTAGCTACCGTTCTAGTTTCTAACATATGAGCGCCTACTTTCAGTTCATCCATCTTATGAGACGACAGAATATTCAGATTTCAAAAACCAACTCGTCATAAAACATCTTAACATTAAAATACCTTATTTATTATATTTATGTTATATATCTATTTATTTGCATTATTCTATTTTAAGGTAAGACATTTATTTTGAAGATACGTTTTTTTTTAAGAAATGCAACAGCAAGCAGTAGGCCTTAAGTAGCATCACCAGCAGCAACTGTGTTAGCAGCACATAAAACATAAAAATCAATATAAATGCCTACGTGAACTACATTCGTATTCAGACTCGAACAAATACACTTTTTTTTATATCTCTTGAAACCTGCGTTAAATATTTTAATATACAGGTAGCATGCCATACATATAAGATACCAGTGGCATTTTCAGACATAGAAACAAACAAGTAAACAATAAAACATATGAAACCATTAATAAATAATGTTACATTCCTTTTTTTTGTTAGTCGTAATAGGTCGAAATGGCATTACAAAATTGTTGTTGCGACAACCAGAAGAAAATATGGCCAATTTGCTACAAACACAAAATGGCTTTCTAGTATCTAAACGAATAATTGTCTAATTTTTTTTTTTTTTACTATCCTTGCACAGAATTAAGGAAAAACAAAGCTACGGCTTCCATAGATGTCATTCGTATTAAAAAAGAAGATAGAAATGATTAGGAATTTTTTTACTGGTCCAGGAAAATGCAGGATTGCTTCGAGATGGATGTTTTGTAATTTTTTTTTCTATAAAACCATAGAGTACATACATACAAGTAAGTATCTTGAAATTTAGAGATTAATTCCAACCTTGACGAGTAAGTATCCAGAGGTTCGGTCATTCTTCCATGCTGGGTTGTATCCCAGAGTTGCGCCATTTTTCTCTCGAGATACCGACAAATCTTTTAGTGTGGTGTATGTTGCGTGTGTTTCTGTGTAAAATGTGTGTGTGTGTGTGTGTGTGTATGTATATATATGATGATGGAAAGAGAGAAAAATCAATAGGATGCATCCATGTTTATATATAATATGGTGAATGTCACGGTGTTCTGATGGTTTGTCCAACTGCAAGGAGTAAGTAGTTTCATTTCATGGATTTTTTTTTTGTATGCGAGGATTGTTATTGAAATTAATTATTAGATAATTAGAATTATTAATTAAGGAGGCTGAATAGATATTTATTTATTTTTTTTGTCTCCTCGGATGGCGCCACTACAGTGGCTAATGCTAATCTTCATAGATTTTTTGGAAAAAGTTGGTGACTTAACCGAAACTGGCGGTTAACCGAACTTTTTTTTAGAAACAACTTTACGAAAAAATTCAAATTGTTTTCGAAACTAGAATAGTAGAAGATTATGTTATGTTTTTTCATAGCAATATCTAAAATAGTTCAGTTTGAAAATAAATTGTTGTTAGGTTTATATCAATAGGGTTTCATATTTTCTGGTTTTGACAATGCATTTTCTATGCTGCACTTGGACTCTTGTCCCTCTGCCATAGGCCTTTATGGCTGCTTGCAGAGTAATTTTTCAAATTCAAATTCAAAAAACCCCGTTTTTCTTGGTTTTTCCATTGACGTTTCATGAAAAACTATTTTCGCCTTTTTGAAACTGTTATGAGAAGTTTATTTTGAAAGATATATCATCATGAAGAAAAAGAAAATATTATCATCAAGTTTTCTAGTTCCTAAAACACTGAATTTCTTTGTAATGTTTATCTTGAAAAAAGTTTGCTTGAAAAATATAAATTTTCTCAATACCGTGGGTGAGGGGAAGAGATCTCCTATAGAACATAAAACAATCATGATTGAGAATGTCACTTTTAAGTAATTTGGCAACTTAAATAAGTTGCTCAATAGTAGAAAAGTTAACAACCAGGTAAAAAAAATACCTAGAAAAGTATGGCATCTCATTATGTGGTTCCAGAACAAAATATTTAAGATGTTTTCTGGACTACCGAATTTCGAACTCTCCAATAATTCAGCCTATTTTAGAAGAGCAATACTAACAAGTAATTGCGTGAAAAGCGAAAATAGAACAGAAATAGTATTTTTATATGTTCACATCTTTCAAAATGAACTTTTTATGGGTTTCAAAAGTATTATCTGCTTAAAATTGGGTCATTTTCAAACTCCCATAAAAAGCTTATTTTAAAATATATCAACTAGAAAATTATCCTTAAAACGTTTTCTAGTTCCTTTTGATTTTGCTCCTAAAAAACAGAATAATCAGGATTCAAAAATTCAGCTGTTCATAAAACATCTTAAACAATTTCCACTGTATTTGAAAGTAATATTAAATTTTTTTACCTAACTGGCATATTTTTGTTACATGCACATTTTTTAAAAAATATTATAAATAAAAGCACTGCAGAGAGAAAAGGTTCCCGTTAGATTACTAATTATTTTTACCATTTAATTAATACATATATATCTCATTTTTTTTACATCTAAACAACAAAGTGTGGACTAACAAATTACAGCTGTAAACAATCACACAATAAATTTTAAATTATATATACTTACAATGAAAGAGATCAAATTTCTGTTCTTACAAAACAAGAACAAATACAGATTTCAAAAATCTGTGTTTCCAAAGTGAGAGAAAACAATAAAAGCAAAAGCACCAAAAGAAAACACTTGGTTTTTATAACAAAAAGTCAAAAGGAATTTAATGGGTTAGAAATAAATTCTATATCCATATTATTAAAACAAAGCTGAAACCATTAGATTTGTTTTATAATTCAAAATATCAGTTTATAACTTCTAAGGTTACTTGAAAATATGCATTTCACATGCTGCAATTAGACTTTTGTCCCTTTGTGACTGCTGTTTGTAGAGTATTTTTTTTTTCAAATTCAAATATTATTTTTAATAAAAAAAAAAATGAAACTACAAACTTTTTTCGTCATTTTATTAAAAAAAAAGTTCAAATAATTTCGTTTTTCAACGATTTTTCGCTTTTTAACGATTTCAATAATTTCGTTCGCGAGCAATTTTGTATAAAATATATCTGTAAATAATTTTGTTTTTATTATAATTTTGACTATTTCCTTATTAATTTATTATCTTATTTTTTTAATAAAATGAAGCGATTCAATTTTTATTATTTCTTCAAATTTAAGCAAGGAATATTTTTGTTTTAATACTGCGGAATGTTAAAAGGTCATTACTAATTCATTATATTTGACCTTTGAACATCACCTGACCCAAATAACAATTTAAATTCTGGATAAAATTGTTGAAACTGCTGCCATTTTATCATTTCAGAAGTCTATTAGTTGTGGTTTTATTTGTTCTCCATTAATAATTGATCAGTTTTCTTTTAATTTGTGTTTAATTATGTGGTGTTCATTTTTCGATTTAAAAAAAAATGCTTACTATAAGCTACATTAAGTTACCTGGAAAAGATTTTAAACAATTTTGAGCTAAACCTAAAGAAGGTATTTTCAGATTTGTACCTAACTGAAATTTTGGTAAGTTTAATTGTATTTCAAAATGATTTAAATATGTTTAAGAGGCAGGAGAAATTGCTCCGGTAAATTAAACTCTAAACCTGTAGAAAAGGGGGGTTTTAGATTTGCAATGAACTGAAATTACTGCAAGCAAATTGTATTTTAGAATTATTTAAATATGTTTAAAAGTTATGAGAGATGACTGAGATTAATTTTTCTCAAGTTATATGGAAATTAAATTTCAAAACTGTAGGAGGGCCTTTTCAGATTTGCACCTAACAGAAATTACTGCAAGTAAATTGCATTTAAGACTTATTTAATTATGTTTAAGAGTTACGAGGAGGTTCGTACTTTTCTCAAGTGAACCATAAAAAACAACCACGTTGAACCATTTTTTTTAATAAACTAAACCCTAGATTCTAATTCCAATTAAAAGAGTAAAGAACCTACCACTGTTGCGAAACATGCAGTTTATCTTTAGTGTTAGTTTGATTTTCCTCCGTCGACGACGGCGAAGAATCTCGAGAAGTTGTCGTGTACGATTGGACGTTCTTGATGTTTCTATCGATAACTTGCGGAACTTCAACGGTGATCGAACCGGTCATCTGATCACAAGTTGTCGTAGAATCGAGCGAAGCGACTTTCTCGTTAACTTTAAGCAGGAAATCTCCCGAATCGAAAGACGGAACGTTCTTGATGTACGCTTCGAAGTTTCCATCTACGAAACTATTTTTCGGTGTGAACGGATAAAATGTATTATCGGCGGTGTCGCCTTCTCCTCCTTCGTATCCTCTTAATTTTCCACGTTTACTCTCGATCTTTTCCATCATCTCGCGACTATTGAAACTCGGCAGAATCTGTCTAGCATACGGATCCAACTCCAAACCACCGTCGGTGCAGCTGTTCTGAGGTGTGTACGGACAAGAGTTCTGATTTGACGAACTCTGAGAACTTCCGGCGTGACTTATAGGATCTCCGATTCCCAAAACGTGCAAATGAGAAATGGAGTTTCCAATCGCTTCGTTCAGAACGAATACGTCTTCACTTTCGGCCGCCAGTGGATCGTAATTGACTAAGGATTCGTCGTTGTTCGTGTTGCTTCCGTTGTTGGTCGAAGGCTCTTCTTTGCAACAACCCGAAGAAGAGTTCGTGTTGCTGCAGGCATCGAGACAGCCCTCGCCTATTAGAAACATATATTTGATATTTGTACTTCTTTCATCACAACAGATCTAGAATACTTTACTTACTTGAAACTGACGGCGAGCGATCGCCGAGAAGAAACATATTAAGAAGTGGCAGAATAACTTTACGACTGGCTGCAATGTTGGTCTGGCGGTACAACACGACGGTCGAGTAGAGAGACGTCACCGGTTGCAACTTTAATTTTGGACCGCGGTTCGAAACAGCTTCGAAAAGGTCTACGATCTTCACGAAGCAAACATTCATTCGTTAAAAAATGTCGTTCTTGGTGTAAAATGTATGTGTCAATCACCTGTTCTTTGTAACCCTGAATAGAAGAAAACACGGCCAAATGACGAGTTGTTTCTTGAGTGAGTGGATCGACTTGAACACCCATAAGTACGACAATTTGATAATTGTTAGTCGATGCAAATTTCTGAAGATCGATTTCAGCTTCAGCTCTTTGAAGCAAATCCTACATAAAAAAAACATTAATTTTCAGTAAAAATTGTGATTGGTTTTTACTCAAGGGTGGCTCCATGTCGAATTCTAATTAAGTAACGAGTAATAAAATATAATAAAATTAACAAGTTACTTTTAAGAAGTTACTTATCGAAATTCTGAACAATTGTTTTTCTTCCATGTTTATACCTCCAATGACGTACAGATAGACGCAATGGCTAAACTCATCGTGTTATTCGAGATGACTTTTAGATCTTTAAGAAGAAGTTCGTTCATACTCAGTCCTACGAAAAATATTATTAGCACACTATAGTAAAGAACAATGAAAAAAGTAAACACTCAAAAGACTTTTTGTTACCGGACACGTCAAACTTTGCTTTATGCAACGATTGGAATAGAGGTAATCTCTCCTCTGATTTGACATGTAACAGATCTTCTAGTTTTTCAGCAATCATCGTATCCTTTGGAGTCACTCGTTTTGCATTTTCGTTTAAACAAATTGTGTCCAACAAAATAGTTCCTACAGATCATTTTAATTTAGTTCTTGTCGTTTCTCTTATTGACAGATCGAACTGGAGGTTTGTTTTTGTAGGCGCAGAGATTCGATTATTTACTTTTTTAGAAGTAACTTTTTTTTAAGAAATTGAATGGTAGCATTTTCAAAATAAATTTTTTTTTTAAAAAAAAAATAGAAAATCTTTAAAAATTCAATTTTAAATTCTAAAAACTCTTAAAAACTCCAAAAACTTAAAAAAAAAAACTCAAGAAACTTCAAAATCTTTAAAATAAATTCAAAATAAACTTTTTGTTGGGTCAAAGTTGTGAATTGTCAGCAAAACACTTTTAAAACAAAGATCCTCATTTTGAAACTATCAAGTTTATTTCAAAAGATTTCATCACAGAAATGGCTATCACACTTGAATCTTTCACTATTTGACTTTCAAGTTTCAAGTAAAATTTAAAATTCGTTTAATTGTTGTCTTTAAAACAACTCAATACACGAAATAGAAATGGCTGGAACATTTTTTCGTGTTGAACGAATTTCATGTTTTTTTAAAAAAAAAATAATGCGTTTGCTATTTTTAAGGTCAAGACAGAAAATATATTTTGTTTTGAACTATTTTTGTGTTATCCGTTGTCTTGTTAAATAAAGTTTTCACTGTAGGTAGGCTACTTGAATATCTGACTAACGAAAACAGACAAAAAAAACCTCCAGTATCTCTTAAAACAAACTTTAATATATCAAACCGTATAAAAGATGCAAAATGACACGTTCCTTATTGAAGTGTTCGTCATTAAGAATCTTTTCGGCTACGAGCGTACAACACGATCCGACTGGCTCCAAAGTGATTTTACAACTATAATAAACGTGTTCAAATTAAAACACAAAAAGCACGGGGCCGGCTTTCTAGGTTTTTTTTTCTCCATACTTTTGGTTTTCGGAAGTAATTTCCAAATGATGATGGTCTATGATTTCCGTAACGCTTTCTTGAAGATATCTTTCGTGAAGAGGAAACTGATTGTGATCCACGAGAGTCACGCTTAACCTTCCGGAATTGTATAATGCCTGACGAAAATTCACGAAATCGGTTTCTTTCGAGATAAATATTACGAACCGAACCGTGCGATCAAACTTACTCGTAGGTCCAGATCGTCTCGAAACGCCAGAGATTGCAAATTGATAGTGTTTTCTTTTAGAAAGTACGTAACTTCCGTTCGTAAACTAAACTCTTCACGTTTGATGTTAAGAAGAGGTATTATAATTTTGTCCTGTAATGTTTTTGACTGTAAAGACAAGTTAATATTTTATTAGAACATTGGGTGGGGGGAAGGGGAGGGGTGGAGGCGAATTTGATTAGTTTTGTTTTGAATTTTTACTTTGAAGAGATAGAAACCGTAGACCAAAGTAGAAACCACAGAGTCCAAATCGCAGGCCTCGTTGCCCAAAATAATGTGGACTAATTTATCCGTGTTAATATTAATTTCCTCCTAGAATTAAAATTAAAAGACAAATGAAATAAATACAAATTGCTTTCTTCGAACAAAAATTCATTCAAAATGCACTGTCAATTATAAATTAAATAACTCCTTTTACTGCATTAGAATTAATTTTGTTGTTTCATTTTGCAGATTTAAAGAGAATAATTTCAGAATTTCAAATACAAAAATACATAAAAATTCTATATATTTATTTAATAAACAAAAAAAACATGAAAATTAATTTCCAAAATCTAAACTTCAAAAATAAAATTTAATTCAAAAAATATTTAAAATAAAATTATTATTTCTAAATAATTTTAAAATTATTCTGAAATATAGCAACTTAAATATTAAGAATAATTTTTTTATAAAATCAATTTAAAAAAAAATGTAAAAATCTATCCACGAAAAATGAATGCTTTTTGTTTGCGGATGCGGATGTGAAAATATTTATAAGAGAAAAAAAAAATGTTCATTAAATTACTTAATTTAAATATCAATTTTAATTTTAATTATTTATTAAAATAGGCCTAGTTTTGAAATGACTTCCTAAAATCTAAAATGTTACTCGTAGGCCTTAATTTAACCAATTTCTAAGTCAATATCTCATGAAAATCTTTATTAAAATAAAAAAAAGTAAATATATTTAAGAAGATATCTTTTATGTAAAAATAACAAATTTGACTTTTAATTATTTTTAAAAAATACCTATATAATCACAATTTTTTTTTAATCAACTCCAAACGATTCAAAAAAAGACACTGATAATGACTAAACTATTATTTAATTTGGTTATTTTTAGGATTTTATTGTTATATATTTAGCAACAATCTCGGCATAGATTTCGAGTTGATAAAAAAAAAATAATTATTTGCATAGAAACTTTTAACTAATAATTAGAAGAAAAAATTCTTAATATAAAAATATATATATGTTTTCAAAATATATGTAGGCCGGCCTACAGTTTGAATTGAATAAAGATTTCCATAAAATATTAACATAAAATAATAAAATGACGTTATGGTTGCTATTTAATTTTTCATAGAGAGAAGAAGGGGGAGGAGGGGGGATTTAAGGTACTCCCCCACTGACTGAAATTGTATGTGGTCAACAACCTCCTTATGTGGGCGGTACAATTAACCCTTTTTTTTAAAATATATATATACATGTAGGGCCAATATTATAATTTCACTGTTTGTGTGTTTGTAATTGTTATCAAAAAATATTTCACGCCACAAAAAATATTCTAACAGCAAATTTGAATGTAATGTGACAACACAAATATAATAGATAAAAGTGTAGTAAATTATACACATTGATGATGTCATTATTTTAGGGGCTTTATTATGATTTTGTTTTTAAAAGAAAAAACATAAAATAGCCCCCCACCCCCCACCCCCTCATTTATAAAATTAGCTACTATTGGCCTATATAAACATATATATGCAAAAGATTGTTTTTTGTGTTGTTAAATGACGAAAGATAATTAATCCAAAAAAAAAAAAAATAAATAAATAATTACCACTGCTTTTATAGTATCAAGAAATTTATCCATGATGTATATATTGTGGTAGAAATATTATATTTATATAGAAAGATAGACTATATTAGGTTGAAATATTCATTAATATTTGTAATTATATATTTTAAACAATTATTAATAAATATATAGATGAAAACCGTAGTAAAAATATTATGATGAGTTTTACTGGTTTTTCGTTTTGTAAACAAGCAAAAAAAAAAAAAAAAAAAAATTTTAGACAAAACAGGAAAACCTGTTTTATTTTTTCCTGAAGCACAGGAAATGACAACAAAATTCCTACAAAAAAAAGATGGCCGTCAAAAATTGGCAATGCTTTTTTTTTTTGTTGTTTTTTTAGAAAATAAATGAAAATTTCATAATGAAAATCTATTTAGTTTGTATTCTTAATGAAAGAATTTGATATAAAATAATAATTCTAAATTGAAATTATATTGTTAGATTTGTTCTAAAATGTGTTTATTATCATTTATTTATTTATTTTGGTTGTTAATTTTGTTATGAGGTTCAGTGAGTTGTGTGTAGATGGCACCACTTGAGCCATAAAGATATAAAAAAATATTATTTCCCCACATTCTCTTCATATTTTGTATGAAATACATTTGCCATCAGTTTATTTAAGCATGAAAAAAGTTGGTCATTTTAGTTTTATTTTGAACTTGCACCTTTTTTTTTAAAAAAAAAAAATTAGTTTAATGTTAAGTGAATGTTGAAAGTGTAAATCCATGCAATCTAATACCTTGTACACACTTGATAATTTAAATGCATTTAAATAATAAACGTGTTCTACAGAGCCCTCTGTGAAGGACAAACAAACAATATGTCGAATTCAATTTATTCAGTTAATAATCTGAAAATATTGAGTTAATTTACTTAAATATCCTATATATAAACTATTGACATTAAAATATTGATTTAGTATTTCAATTTAAAATATTAATAATAAAGTCAATTTTTTATTTGGTGTTCATGTCCTTAACTGGATTCCGTATAATTCACCTAAACACATTTAATTTGAATTAATTTAACTCATGTGTGTACAAGGTACATGCATGAGACAACATATTCAATAATTAATTATTTTTTTTCAAATATAGAAACACTTTTTTAAAATAAATTTTTTTACCTATTAAATAGAATTTCCTATATAAATATTTTTTGTAACTTAAAAACTCCATAGGATTTTTGGAATCTTTCTAATGAGTTTTAAACGTACACTTTTATTTCCGGTTCGTCATTAGCGTCAATGTTTTAATTAATATTTTTTTATGCTTGCTGAACTACAGTAACTGAGGCTATTGACAATTTGGACAACATTCAATGACATTGACACATGATCACGTACAAACGAATTGCAAATGTGTTAATTAATTAATTATATTAAGTCAAATAAATGATGATGATGATGATGATGACTAGGGCTCGGATTTTATGTAATATCAAGCAAATGTTTCTCAATTTGTGGCCCAAGTGAAAACTGTGAAGTAATCAACATAGTTAGAGCAACTGCAATTGTTCTTTTTTTTCTAATCAAAAAGGCTGGTTAAAGGCTAGATGTCTTGTTACTATCAGTTGTTAACTAGAGGTTTAGCCTCTAATCAAGTGTTTTTGGTTAAAGAAAAAAAGAATCAATTGTTGGTTGATCTTAACTGTGAAATTGTTACTTCACATTTGGCCCTTGGGCCAGAGATTGAGAAACATTCGCTTGATATTTCATAAAAATCGGAGTCTTAATAATATATTTTAATGTTGCAATATTAGTTGTAATTAGTTTTCTTATGGTTAGAACTGGGTCTGGGTTATTAAAAATTATATGTGCAACTCTGTATTTTGGGTGTGGTGCCCTTTTAAATTGAACCATTACTGATCAAGTGATCATAAGTTCATAACTTACGGGTTGATCTTATCTTTTTTTCCATTATATAATGTAACGAATTCATCGTCAGAATTCGTTGTTGTGTTGAAACACCCTGTAGTTTTAAGTATTTTGATCGATGGGTTTCACCTCATGCTTGGGGGTGGGCGGGAGGTTATCCAGACGATACCTCCCTACCCTACAGGATGAGGAAAAGACGGCAAATGAATTGTATCGTCAATTCTTATAGGATAATTCCTAGAAGAATTGACGATATAGAACTTTTGGCCAGTGAAACACCGGTCAAGTGTGACGAAAAGGATACAGAAGTCCTTTTCGTAATTAAATTGTATTGTTATCGTTTGAAGAAGGATCAACGAAGATCCTTCTGTATTGTTATAATTTATACATCTTATAGATGTTTTCGTTTTCTTGATAAGTGATAGTTCACTTCTAGGTCCGAGTGTGTCCAAGAGACTTGGACACACCTGGAGCCTTTGTTATCATAATCAGATGTTTGTATTGTATTTTGAGTATAAATACAAGAGGTTGTAGATTGAGAGGACAGATCGGATAGATCAGGCAGATCGGACAGACCGTCTTTATGCTTAAGACCGATGCGATATCTCTCAATCTACAGGACTCTCTGTTTATTGAATAAAAGAGCATTTTCATCATACGAATTCAATGTGTGGACTCAGTCATTTTATGGGAGTGGGACTTAGGATTATAGCCGCCACGTAGCCGATGTTTCCACCGGACAACGAAGTCTCCAGCAGCCGAGTGTAAGACGACATCTCTACAATATTCTCTACCACAGGTCTCCTGAGGTACCGACCCTTGTGTCCCTGGTGGTTAAGTAGCAACACAGGAGCCAATAGACCGAAAGACTTAATCATCAACATCCATTCGACACTTCTAGATGGCTAGTAGAGATCTCTCTACTAACCCTACGGAAACGGGGATGTTACAAAATGGTGGAGGTGCGGGGTACCTCACTACAGATCCAGTAGAGAATACCAATGATGTCGGAGTTACACCAGGTGGTAAAGGAAAGAAAGGCAGACCGAAATCGAAGTCGAAGACACGGGAGAAGGACGATACAAACCAAATGGATGGAGAAGATCCACTTGAAGGTATCCTTCAAAATCTAAGTGCTGAAAGACGGGAGAGACTGATGGCCTGGTTCGAAGCCCAGCAACCATCAGGATCGATGTTACTCCGGAGCGGGCGTGGTGTAAGTACGGTTCAGCGTCATACGGTAGTCCGAGAAATGGATACCGGAGTGGAGCCCTCGTCGGCCCACGCTGAATCTCAGCGTCATACAGTGATTCCTGGATTGGACACTGAAGGGGAGCCCTCGTCGGCCCACGCTGAAAACCTAAGACAGGTTAATGTATTCCAGACGCCGCTCATGCTGAAGAAGAGTGGAGGGACCCAGAGAGGTCGCCTACCTGAGACTCCTATTCTACGGAGAGAGAACCCGGACCAGCTAGAGGATGAAAGCCTAACAAGTGAGGATCCCAGCGTAGAAGAGCTGGAAGGAAATCCAATTTGCAATCGTCATCGGACCTGTGAGGAGCTGGATGGGAAGTACAAGAGTCTTCACCCACTCCGGAATCTGGAGACCTTCAAAGGATTGACGTCTGTATACACCTTTCTGGAGGACTACGAGAGTATCGCAGATCTGGAGGACTGGAGCAACGTCCACAAGACCTACTACCTACGTAAGGCGGTAGAAGGGGACGTAGTACGTTGGTTATCCAATTTCTACAAAGAAAATCGAGGAAAGACCACGTGGGACTTCATACGGAGCGAGTTAATTGAAAGATTTGGACGTCGAGACGAGTTAGTGCAACTGAAGCTGAGGTTGGATACCATGCTCCAAAGGAAAGGAGAGGACACCAATCAGTTTTTGGGTCGCTACCTTGACTTGAGTAGAAAAGTGTTACCGGGGGTAACCGACAAATACCGGATTGTGGAATTTCGGCAGAAACTTCATCCGATTATACGTAATGCTACACAGAATGCGCCGAATAGCAATCTGAAGCTGTACACGACATATATCAAGGATACCGAGGAAGTTTTGATGGCTGATGGGTTATGGATACCGGAAGGAACGATGGGTCAACAAACGACGACCCAGGTCTCCAAGGGTCCACAGAAGAATAACCAACGCCAAAATGCCAAACAGACGCAAGCAGTAATGGACGGAGGACGTTCTTACGCGGTTGTTACTCAAGATCAAGCGGACCCAACGAACCACTCGACTCCATCAAATTCAAATAACCAAACGCAACAGAAGACCAACCAGAACTCGAATCAGCAACAAGGTCGTAAATGGAACCAAAGATATCCGCAGAAGAAAAACTACAATGGTCAGCAAACGCAAGATGGAAGTAAAACCCCGAAAGATCTCAGCACAGTAGAGTGTTATCACTGTCACGAGAAGGGTCACTTTTCAAGAAACTGCCCAAAGAAAGTAGTTGCGGATGGAACCGTTGGACTTGTTCAACATGGAATGGCCACTGGAAAAAATGGCCAGCAGTATTTTGTCGTCAGCGAGAACGGGCAGAAGAAGTTCCTGCGAGAGGAAAACCCGGCTGATTTAAACTAGAAAGGGTGGCAGTAAAGAGGGGCCTACCGCCCTTTAAGAACGGAAAACCCTCTGGAAAACGACAAAATCGAAACGAAACAGCGATCGCCAATTCCCAAAACATTGTGGACAAAGCTTTGTTGGGGGGGAATAGGGGCGTGAGCGAAGCTACCAATGTCACTAAAACTAGACGGAATGCTGGAGCACCGAAGAGACCATGCGATTTGGCCACTCAAGGACTCCCTGAGCAATCGTCGGAGTTGTTAGTCGGCATTTCGAATGTCGCCACAACTAGACCAAAGGCTGGAGCACCGAAGAGACCATGTGATTTGGACACTCAAGGACTCCCTGAGCAATCGTCGGAGTTGCTAGTCGGCATTACGAATGGAAAACGACAACGGAATTCACGAAAAAATAAGAAGCTGCGAAAGGATACTGGTCGAAGGGGAGAAATCATCGAGGAGATATTTCCGGAACCCATCATCTGGTCACCTACGAAAGCTATGGCAGTTTACGCGAATAGCTTGGAGGAAGCAAAGAGAATTGTGGAAGCCATGGAAACTGGAGTTAATCAAGACAGAATTGAGGGAGAGACCCAACAGAATTCTGCGGTGCCAGTCGGAATTGAGGGAAGGACCCAACAGAATTCTGCGGCGTGTATACCGGGGATAAGCAATGTTGCTCAGGAAATCCCTCAAGATGTAACATCCAATGTTATTGCCTCGGGCAAGGCCGAAACTGATGCTAAGAAATCCAAGAAGGCTATTGTAAATGCAGCTAT
Source organism: Brachycybe producta (assembly GCA_036925085.1). Taxonomy (NCBI): domain Eukaryota; kingdom Metazoa; phylum Arthropoda; class Diplopoda; order Playtdesmida; family Andrognathidae; genus Brachycybe; species Brachycybe producta. Next base: position 455,011 of record JAUPFP010000070.1, read on the forward strand.
CGGTAGAGGAGATGATACCAGCAGGATCCCTGCGAACAGCGAGGTTATTGAATCCGTTGAAGTTGGAGATTTATTGAGGAGTAGGGCTTGTTGTCGAAAGAGTGTCGAAATCACTGTAGACAGCCTACTCACCTCATGCGAACTCATCGAGGTAGGAGATACTACGCCCGATGAGAGTGTTGCCAAGATTACCATTCAGGTTGACGGCACACCAGTTCGATTTTTGGCGGATAGCGGAACTGGGTTCACTATCTTGTCAGGCACAATGGCCAAAGAGTACGGACTTCGATATGGACCAATCCGGAACGCACCTGCATTAGGCGCAGTAGGAGGGGTACCGATTAAGGTACTTGGTCAGTTGTGGCCAACGTTCGAGTTGAACGGAAAGCAAGTAACGGCAAGGATGCTCATCATAGATGGAAAACGAGAAGCACTGCTGGGGAGAGACCTGGGAGCTGCATTTGATCTCATCATTTCCATGAAGACCTCCAAGATCTACTTTGCTAATGAGATGTTCTACGAAGGAACACGAGAATTGTTGAAGAAAGGAAGTGCGCGTAGTAGCCTTCCCTGGAATTTCTTCAAAGAATTAAAAGAGGAGGGATGTGCTCAGAATAGCCATCTGGATAACTCCTATGCCATAAAAGCTAAAGAGGAAAGCTGCGTAAAAGCCCAAGGAAGGATTACGTTAAATCCGGGCCAGGCTTTGAACCTCAAAGTAGCTGCAGGGCGGATCATTGAGGAAAACGAAGTACTCATGATTGAAACGAACGATAGTCTCTTTAATCGAAAAGGCATCGTTGTGGCCAGCAGTGTGCTACAAGGGAATGGAACATCACAACTGGAAGTCCAACTCCTGAATACCACACTGGAGTCCGTGGGGATTGGAGACCGCGAGACTATTGGACACTTCGAACTTCTAGAAGAACTAGAAGAAGAGCAAGCCTGCAAAGTTTCCGAAGAGGAAAACTTTAGAGACATCGGAGAAGCACCCGTTGATTTTGAAAGAGAAATTCAACTTGGTCCTGAACTGACAGATGATCAAAGAGAAGAGTTGACGATCCTACTGAAGGAGTTCCAACCGATCTTCGCCTTTTCATCTAAGGACCTGGGAGCTACGAATTTGACCAAACACAAGATCGAAACTGGAGATAATTTACCTGTTCGAGACACGTTACGAAGATGCGGGCCTGGGGAACGCATCGTAATTGATGAGACGCTAGAGGAGATGAAGAAATCTGGGGTTGTAAGGCCATCGAAATCGCCGTATGCATCGCCCATCGTCCTTGTAAAGAAGAAGGATGGCTCCTACCGTTTCTGTGTAGATTATCGGAAGTTGAACGCGATTACAAAGGCAGACACTTATCCATTACCGAGGATTGATGATGCATTAGACTCCATGAGAGGAGCATGCTACTTCGCAACGCTGGATATGAAGAGTGGATACTGGCAGTTCGAGATGGAAGAAAGCGACATCGAGAAGACCGCATTTACATCTCATCGAGGATTGTTCGAGTTCGTAAGAATGCCTTTCGGACTCCGAAACGCTCCTGCCACTATGCAACGTGCATTGGACATCCTACTCGCCGGGCACAAATGGGAAACGTGCCTTGTCTACCTTGACGACATCGTAGTGTTTGGAAGAACGTTCGAAGAATTTTTGGAAAGACTGAGAACTATCTTGGACCTGCTGAGGACAGCAAACCTGAAGTTGCATCCAATGAAATGCTTCTTTGGATTCCAAGAAGTGAAGTATTTGGGACACCTGATCTCGCCTGATGGAATTCGGCCAGATCCAGATAAGGTTGTCGCCATAAAGAACTTCCCAGTTCCTGACAATGTAACCGCAATCAGAAGTTTCCTTGGATTGGCGGGTTATTATCGAAAGCATGTACCTGGATTTGCCAACATAGCGAAGCCCATGTCAGACCTGACGGGTAAAGATATACCGTTCGAATGGTCAGTTGACTGCGAGAATGCATTCCGCACGCTAAAGAATATGTTGTCGAAATCTCCATTGGTTGCCGTATATGATCCGAAGGCTGCAATATTTATGCATACTGATGCCTGTGGATACGGAATTGGAGCAATGCTTTACCAGAAGTCAGAGGATAAACGAAGAAAGGAGATCATTGGAAGTGTCTCCAGAGTTCTAAGGGACGCAGAAAAGAACTACAGTACGACGGATAAAGAGTGCCTAGCAGTAATCTATGGAGTCACCAAGTTCCGGCCGTACCTGTTCCAGAAGCCCTTTACAATTGTGACGGATCACCACGCATTATGCTACATGAAAACTGCAGCACGTCTAGAAGGAAGACTTGGTCGCTGGCAGCTGCTAATGCAGGAGTACGACTACAAAATCATCTACAAAGAGGGGAAACTTCACGTCGAAGCCGATTGCCTCTCAAGATATCCAGCAGGAGTGCCTGTTAACTGGAAGGCCATCCCAGAAGCGGAAGACCTAGATGACAGTGTGATCTTTAATGTAACCTTACAATGGGATTGGAAGGTGGAGCAAAAATTGGACCCCGAGATTTTGAAGATTCGTGAGGAGTTGCGTAACCAACCAGAGTCACCTCTTCATAAGTTGTTTTGCGATTACGACAACAAGTTGTTCGCTTGTGTGTTTCACGGAAGTTCCGTACCCACACTCGTGAATGTGGTGCCAAAACATCTCATCCCAGAAGTAATGAGATTATGCCATGACGAGCCCGATGCTGGTCATGAGGGACAAACTAAGACCTGGAATAGAGCCAGGCAAAGATTTTATTGGAATAACATGAAGCACGACATATTCGAATATGTGCGCTCATGTGAGATTTGTCAATTACACAAGTTGGGTACGGAGAAACCTGAAGGGTTCCTTCAAGAAATGCCCATTGGAAAGCCTTGTGATTGCTGGGGAATGGATTTCATTGGACCATTAGTACCGTCGGTTGGAGGAAACAAGCATATCTTGTTGGCAGTCGATTACGCCACTCGATATTGCGTTGCTAAAGCAGTGAAAAGCACAACCGCACTAATCGTAATGAACTTCCTAGCAAAAGACGTAAAGAGAATCTTCGGGATACCAGAGAAACTCATTTCGGATCGAGGGACGCCGTTTGTTGCGAAGAACACTCAAGAATTCTTGGAAATAAACAAGATAGAGCACGAAACAACAACTGCCTACCATCCGCAAAGTAATGGTCTCGCCGAAAGGACGAATAAAAGCATTATTCAGACTATGAAAAAGTATCTGACTCCTGCGAAGAACCAGACTGATTGGGCAACGAAACTGGATGAAGTTTTGGAATCGTACAACTCATCTGTACATTCATCCACAAAGTTTACGCCGTACAGACTCATGTTTGGGAGGGAGCCCAGAACTAAAGTAGACACCTTAGTTCCAGAACGACCAGTTATCGTGGATAACGAGGCAGGAAACCTCGTGGACGTTCGACAACAGGCGGAAGAACGCCAAGAAGAAGAACTAAGAACAGCCAGAACGAACCTGAAAGCAGCACATGATCGTCGAAAGAAGTACTACGACCAAAGGCATAAGAAGCCTTATGAGTACCAAATCGGACAGAAAGTACTTGTACGAGACATGCGAATCAGGCCTGGACAGAACAAGAAGTTCTTAACGAAATGGAGACAGGGATATACGATTGTGTCGAAAGTATCGGACACCGTATACCGATTGAGTTACGAGAATCGAGCTGGAAGATTAGTGGAAGACTCTGTAAACGTTGCAAACCTGAGACCACTATATGAGACTTACCAAAAGGACGGACCAAATGTTCCAACGACTGGAGACACCCTGGAGTCCATGGGTAACTCATCGCCAGAAGAATCCGAATCGGAACCTGTAAAAGAAAAAGAAATGACAGCGTTTGTCAAGAAAAAGAACCTACCTTCGCGTAAGAAGAGATGTTGTGGACACTGCAGATGCCAAAATGCTTGGATCGAATCTTCTGAGGATGAAGAAGAAATTGAGATAATTACGAAAGCAATCCGAAAGCATTCTGACCGTAACGTCGAAATTAGAAGAAAAATGGCAGCAGACGATAACCAGCAGCAATTCTCATACTTACCTGGCGAAGATGCGATGAAATTCACCAGAGAATATGGTAACAAGACGAATTTTACCATGGAAACCATTGGATTTGTTGAAGAAATCAGTGAAATTCCTGAAGAAACGATGAAAATCGACGAAAAAGATGTAAATTCGCCGATGGAATTTCAAATGGAGGTGAAAAACGCGGAAGTTATCGATGAAACAACAAAAATGGACGATGATATCGATGCTAGTGATGCCACAGATGGAAATGACGTCCCAAATGAGGAAGTAAACAGGGAGCGGTCAATGACGCTACCAAGCATGGAAGAAACACGTGGGCGGAGGGATACATTAAGTGAAATGTCTACTAGCCTCGCACCACTATGGATCCGGGTCCTATTGTTTATGTTCTTCATCACTGACAGCTTTGCCCATGTGTTGAGCACATGTACAGGCACTATTTCTCATCATCTTTTTGTTTTGAAAAGTTTTCACCCATCCATCGTGGAAAATTGTGAAAATTTCTATCGCTCGATTACGGAAAGCATCAAAAGTTTTGTTTTACTTATGCAAATTTGGTTTACCATCGTGTGCGATTACGATGGCCGGTTTATGGAAAATAAGGGGGCTGCCCTTCCAGTCGAGATTGCCAACTCAGGTCTCACAGAAGACCTGTTGGTTCGCGGAGTTTGGCGTTGGAGGCAACGAAGGCCTCTCGTCAAACGAAACCGACTCAACAGAGGCCTGAGGAATCAATTATGGTTGGAAGTCCACAGCTTCTCTCATCATGGGCCAAATAATCGAGTAAAACTGAAGGATGTCCGCCCTCGTGAGCCTGGGCCAACATACAAGGACGACGTCAAAGTAACGGAGCCGAAGACTACCGCCAGGAGCAATATGGAAGCTCCTGGGAGTTCTAGGGCTTCTGTAACGTCTCCTGGACCTACATCCTTTTTGACGAGACCAGCAGTCATGCAGAGGAACGCAAGAGTCACCGAAGTCACCGAAGGTCTGCCGAAACCGCCATCCTTCTGGAAAGGAACTTGCGCAGGAGCAAAGAAGATCCTGCTCAAGGATGAGCCATTTTGGACTACTAGAGGCCTTGGACTTTGTATTTTTAAGTACTATTTTATACTTGTGTTTATCGTTTTGAGTATTTCCATACTTGTTTTGTTTATGCACGCTTGCATTTATTCGGAACACATTTCTAGTATTTTTATACTTTTCGTTTTGTATTTTTACTGCATGCCTAAATTTTATACCAATGGGTATTTTTGCAAGGTCTTATTTTTGGAAGCACAGGGACGTGCTTATAAACTAGTTGGGGGGTGTAACGAATTCATCGTCAGAATTCGTTGTTGTGTTGAAACACCCTGTAGTTTTAAGTATTTTGATCGATGGGTTTCACCTCATGCTTGGGGGTGGGCGGGAGGTTATCCAGACGATACCTCCCTACCCTACAGGATGAGGAAAAGACGGCAAATGAATTGTATCGTCAATTCTTATAGGATAATTCCTAGAAGAATTGACGATATAGAACTTTTGGCCAGTGAAACACCGGTCAAGTGTGACGAAAAGGATACAGAAGTCCTTTTCGTAATTAAATTGTATTGTTATCGTTTGAAGAAGGATCAACGAAGATCCTTCTGTATTGTTATAATTTATACATCTTATAGATGTTTTCGTTTTCTTGATAAGTGATAGTTCACTTCTAGGTCCGAGTGTGTCCAAGAGACTTGGACACACCTGGAGCCTTTGTTATCATAATCAGATGTTTGTATTGTATTTTGAGTATAAATACAAGAGGTTGTAGATTGAGAGGACAGATCGGATAGATCAGGCAGATCGGACAGACCGTCTTTATGCTTAAGACCGATGCGATATCTCTCAATCTACAGGACTCTCTGTTTATTGAATAAAAGAGCATTTTCATCATACGAATTCAATGTGTGGACTCAGTCATTTTATGGGAGTGGGACTTAGGATTATAGCCGCCACGTAGCCGATGTTTCCACCGGACAACGAAGTCTCCAGCAGCCGAGTGTAAGACGACATCTCTACAATATTCTCTACCACAGGTCTCCTGAGGTACCGACCCTTGTGTCCCTGGTGGTTAAGTAGCAACACAGGAGCCAATAGACCGAAAGACTTAATCATCAACATCCATTCGACACTTCTAGATGGCTAGTAGAGATCTCTCTACTAACCCTACGGAAACGGGGATGTTACAATAATATTTTTCTCAAATTTAAAAGTAATGTGACCAATATTAAAGGGTTAATAGACTTTATATTCACAATTTTGTTTTCCATTTCCTATATATTATTTCACAATTTCATTCTAAAGCACAAAAAAAACCCATCTTATCTACATGAAAGCAATTAGATAAGGTAGATTCTTGAAAAAAAAGGCGAGTTTATTGCTTTGATGCTTTCTTTATCACATATATTTTTTTTATAAAAATAATAATAATAATAATAATATAAAAAATGAAAATGTTACGCATTATCATTGTGATGACTCGATGAGAGATTTTCTACGTAATTTTTTTTAAAAAAATGACGTGTGCCTAAATTTGAATTGGTTTGCTGCTTACTACATATTTTCTAATATTCTTTAAAAAATATCTTATGACGTTTTATGAAAAGCTGATGTTTAAACATTCTATATTTCACAAGTACAACTGAAAGTGTGTAAGAAACTAGAATGGGGGTACCCAGAATCACTTAATAGTATTTTCGTGTTGATAGCTTTCAAAATAAACTTTTGATTTTCAAAAGTTTCATAAAAATTTATTTTAAAAGATATCAACATGAAAATATCATTAAATGATTGAGCTACCTCTTCTAGTTTTTAAAAAACTCTTTCAATTTCATTTTAAGATGTTTTATAAACAGCTGATTTTGAAATTCACTTGTAAGCGAAAATGTTCCTACAACTTTTTAGTTTATATTTTGCATTTTTGTAGAAATTTGAAGTGTATTAAAAACAAGAACCTGAATCACTTAATAAGCATTTTCAAGTTTGATATTTTTAAAAATAAACTTTGTGAAAAAACAAAAAACAAAAATGGAAAATTTGAAAAGTGCCTGTTTTAAATAAATGAACACTGAAATCCTCTGAAGCTTTTTTTTTAAAGTGTAAATGTCGCTTGAAGTGTGGTTATTTTGCTTTTCAGAAGCAAATTTAATAGAAACATGAAAGTGTTTTAGAAACTAGAAGAGTAACTTAATCACTTAAACCTAATTTCATGGTAAGTATGAAAATGACACCATTTTAAGCAGACGATATTTGTTAAAAAAAATTTTGTCTATGAAAAGTTAATTTTAAAAGATAACAGGATAATTCAGCTAACCTCACTGGTTTTTACTTTAAAACCGCCTAAACATTTTTTTAAAAAAAAATTGTCCACAAAATATTATTATTATTAAATATTAATAATAATAATAATAATAATAATAAATAATAATAATACATGGAAACAGTTAGTTTCACTTTTGCATTGAGGATCCGGATGTTTTTTTTTTTTTGAAAAATGAATGACAAGACTGGATTTGACAAAACAACAACACAATTTTAAGTTTCTAACAAGAAATTAAGGACTATGACCACAATATATACAATAGGCCTTTTTATTCTTCTTTATAAATGTCCACATGTAGTTCAGTCACCTATGTAATATGTAGGCTTATATAATATATATATTATATATTAAAATATTTATATAGAATTTTATTTACGTTCATCAAATGCATATTTATAACAGTCTTTACAACCTTCAAGTATATAATAGCCATACAATATTGTATTATTATTATTATTATTATTATTATTATTATTATTATTATTATTATTATTATTATTATTATTATTATTATTATTATTATTATTATTATTATTATTATTTTTTTTTTTCATTGAGTGTACAAGAATAGGTTACCTCACACATGTCATATTGTGTTTATTTTCACTTTTGAATGTAAAATTATTTGCATCAGTTGTTTATTAGAAATAAAAGGAGTTTCTTAACCTCACCATAAAACAACAACAACAACTATATTTCATTTTTGTTCCTATATTAATTGCTAATTACTTATAAAAATGAAAAATTTCCCTCTCGTAAAATATGAATTTATATATTTATACAACCTACAACACAACCTTATTTTTTGTTCACTTTTTATATCTTGGACGCGGAAATTTCAATTTTCTTGTCAACAAAAATAATTTCGTCATCATTTTAATTATGTATTCTTTAAATGTACAGCCTATGGCCCACGGGCCAATAGTGTCACAGTTATTTTATAGTCATGTTTTGAAAAAAAATGTTCTAAAAAATTGTTATACCAGAAGTTGTTACAGATTTACATTTTTATTAAGTGTTTGGCGCGGATAAAACGCATCATGTGAAAATATGAATATTATAGCTCAGAAACTATAAAAGCTACACATTTAGTATTTTAGATTATTGCTAACAACATACCAAAAATTATTTCTACAAAATTTGAAACATATTGGTAAACAATTAACCTTATAAAGTTATTAAAGTTACTTAATTTTGAAAACGATGTTTAAAATTTAAAATCCATTTTCTTGAGGTCTTAAGCAGTTCACAAAGCAACTTATTTTAATTATAAATAAAATTCATTCGCAATATTTAATAGCTTTGATAATTTTTTTTTTATAAATATGTTTCAGTTTTTGTAAAAAAGTAAATTTTGATATGTTGTTAGACATTATTTAAAATTTGTAACTTTCCTAATTTCATAGATATTCATTATTCGTCTTTAAACAGGACGCGTTTTACTTGTACCAAACTAGGTGTGATTTTTTTTATCGACCTGTAATTTTTTTTACCTGTATTTATAACGATAGACCCTGCAGTGACCAAAAAATACCAGAAAAAGCGAAAATGATTTTATGAAACGATAAAACCAATATTTTATACGTTGTTTGTCCTACATACTGTTAAAACCTGTAATGATAGTTGTTCCTACTTTCATTTTTAAAATACATGTACATACATGGTGTATGTGTAGCCAGCCCCCAAATGTATTTGGTCACATTAGTAATTATCGAGCTGTGTTTTTTTTCTTCTCCATTTTATGTCCTACAGGTTTTAAGTTATTTTATTCCTTGTTTCTCCCTAAAGCTACATTTTGAACTACTTTCTTTTTAAACCATGATGGCTATAGGCAAATTACATTTTCCTTTCATTTGAAAAAAAAAGATGATAAAATAGCCTGTGTTACCTGTTTGAAAACTGATAATCTTGAAATAGGTCAATAAGGTTGCTCATATTATGAATTATCATGATTTCTAAATTATTTTTAGGAGATGACACCTAAAGAAAAATTAATGATCAAGGGCAATTTCTATTTTTTAATTGGTCTTAGGTATAATTTTGATATTTTAAATAATATCTGGAAATTTATGTTTAAAAGTAAAATTTTTAGTTTATGACTAAAACAATTTTATTTTTTAAAAAAAGTTCAAAGCATAAAAATAAGAAGTCTTGCTATGTAACAACTAATGACTAGGGCTCGGATTTTTATGCAATTTCAAGAAAATGTGAAGTAAGAACCCGTTTAGATCAACCAACAATTACAACTTTTTTTTTTCAATAAAAAACACTGGTTTTATGCTAGAACTCTAGTTGACAACTGATTGTAACCAGATATCTAGCCTCTAACCAGCCTCTTTGATTAAAAAAAATCCATATTTGCAGTTGCTCTAATGATTACTTCACAATTGGCACTTGGGCCACAAATTGATTATGAATTGATTGCTTGATATTACAAAAAAACTCCTAGCCCTACTAATGACTAGATTTTTTATTAAATATATTTTAAATATACATTTAGTGACAATAATGCACAATTTCATTGGAGTGTTTAAATGTTTTTTTATGTTTTGTAAATTATTATTTAAAATCAATTTTATAATCATATTATATGTATATTGTACAGCATTAATAGTTAATCAAAATCAAAAAAGACATTACCCTGTGATTTTTCATATATATTATATACACAGTATATTTCATATACAGTGTATATACATTATATGTATGTAGTGTATATTTCTTACTTTAGCCTGCCATTAATAACCTACCCTTAACCTACATTAAGGCCTATGGTTTCTTTTGTAATGTGTGTGTGCAAGTAAGAGAGACCACCTAATGGGCAAAGAAAGGGTTATAAACCCACACTGATGACCTGTTATTATAAATGTCTAATTTTAAGTAAGAAAGTTTAATTTAAAGTGACAAGCAAAAGCAATGCAACTGTCAACATATATGGTAGTTTTTCAATCTACAGCAACTTTTTTTTAAGAATATTTCGTATAAAAATTGTTATTTATAATTTTCTTGTCAAAAAAATGAAAAATCTCACGATGAGATTTGTTGTTTTTTTTAAAAAAAAATATATATAGATTAAAAAATATCGAAACAGACAAAAATGCATATTAATGATGTAATTTTCATCCTCCCTCACAAATATTAGCCACACTTTATGAATTTATATAAACATTTATGCATAATGTTTTTTTAGATGATGAAAAGAGCCTCCACCCATATGTACATAGGAATACACAAGTAGGCTATTGTTAAAATGTAGTTGAGATTAATTTTTATATACATATACACGGTGTAACAAAAGATGTATACACACTTTGGTTGTTAGTAACTATTATGTTTATTTTCTTAAATTTAATTTTATAATTTATTAATTAAAGAGTAAATTTTACTAGAAAGATTGTTTTATGTTTACATGATGCATTATCTCAAGTGTTCAAAATGTCCGCCATTCTCATCAAGGCATTGCTGACATCGGTAAGAAACTGATCTGCAAACATCAACTAATGTATCGTGCAAGTTGCACAACGTGTTTACTTGTCTCTTGTAAAGTATTGATTTTGTTCCATAAATAACAAGAAATCGAAAAGAACTGTTGCATAATTACAAGAGATAAATTAACTGATGTTTGCATATCAATTTCACACAAGTCAGCAATGCCTTGATTAGAATGGACAACGTTTGGAACACTTTTGAGGTAATGCATTATTTAAACACAAAACATGTAATGCTGTTATATCTAATCTTTGTTGTAACGTTTACTCTTAATTATAAAATTATGTATTTAAATTTAAAATAACAAATATGGCAGTAATAATTAACAAGCAAAGTGTGTTTAATTTGTTGTGTGTACACTCTGTATATATGAATGCCTAACACACTCACTGACGCCTTAATTACATTCAGATGGATGACTGATGAGAGCAAAGTATCCATATAAACCTCAACAAAAGTCTATGAAGAAAAATTTGACTGGAGGGCACCATGCATATAATCCCTATAATTCGCATACATACTGATTGTTTTAGGGTTTTTTCTTATTCTTCCTAGACACAAGGGGGCAATGCCGTTTTTGGTGTGCACTTCTCCTACCCCTTTTATAACATAAAGTATAAACACACAATGCAATATTTCGTGATAACAATAAACATAATTTTTTTATTATTATTATTATTTACAGAGGAAAATAAAAAAAATTATAATTTTAAAATATACAACAAATAATAGGGAATATGTATGTGTTTATGGCTATTCTTCAAAACAATTGTGGTGAAAACAGCAAAGATAAAAAGAAGAAACTAGTCTACAAAAGGATAGAAATTGTAACTGTTACATGAAAGTTTTTCTTTTTTGATAAAAAAAAATTATATTATAAAAGATAATTGCTGTAAACTCATATGACGCTTCACGTATTACTACTTATTTATATTATTATTTAAAAATGTTATTCATTTCTAATTTCTTTTATAATTACTGTGATTCATTTTAAAATATTTTTTTATCGGTCAAGCACATAAATGATAATTCAAATTTCATTATTGTATTTAAACACAACAAACAAAGTTATTTATGAATTTTCACACCTTAAAAACTTTCTTTATAGATTACATAAAATTTATTTCTATGTTAACACAGTAAATAGATAAATAATAATAAATAGAGCTCAGATTTTTATGCAATAATATCAAGCAAATGTTTCTCAATCTGTGGCCCAAGAGCCAATTGTGAAGTAACATTCCTGTTCCCATCAAGCAACTATTATGTTTTCGTTTTCAATCAAAAGCACTGGTTAGAGGCTAGAAACTCTAGTTGACAATTGATATTAATCAGACATCTAGCCTCTAACCAGCCTTTTTTTATTAGAAATAATATAATTGCAGTTGTTCTAATGATGATGATGATGATAACTTAATAATTGGCACTTGAGCCACAAATTCAGAAACAGTTGCTTGATATTGCATTAAAATCTAAAGCCCTAATAATAATGTTAATCTTGTATAGGGTTATGAACTTATGATGAAGTCTAGTACTAATAGTATTAAAATTGGGGGCATGAAATATTTCTGAGGGGGTTTTCTGGTTAGTTCCAGCTGAACAAAATAAAAATGGTAGCCATGATGGATTTTATATGCATGTAAAAAGGTGAATGGTGTCTGAAATTATCCAACCAAGTGAATCAATTGCATGCTCTAGAAGTGTGACTTGTCACAATGAAAAAAAAAACGTGAGGTGTACAAATGTATGTAAGTTGTGTGAGGGTGGAAAACATACAAAGTGTCACAAAAATGTATGCACACTTTAGTTGTTAATAACTATCATGTTTATTTTCTTAAATTTAATTTAATAATTTTATAATCAATAGTAAATGTTACAATGAAGTTTATATATAACAGCATTAATTGTATTGTGGTTAAATGTTGCATTAGCACAATTGTTCAAAGTGTTCTCGATTGTCATCAAGGCATTGCTGACTTCGGAAAAGATACTGCTCTGCAAACATCAATTACCATAATTATGTCTTGTAATTGTAAGACAATTTCCTTTGATTTTTTTGTCATAATTGTATAAATGGTAAGAAAAATTAAAAGAGAATATTCGCACAATTCCAAGAGATATGTAAATTGATGTTTGCATCTCAGTTCCTTACTAATGTCAGCAGTGTGAATGGTGACATAATCACTTGAGATAATCACATCATTTAAACATAAAGCATGCAATGCTTATGATATTTAATCTTTATCGTAACATTCACTTTTAATTATAATATTAAATTTCAGCAAATAAACATGGCAGTTATTAACAACCAAAGTGTGTATACATTTTTTGGAACACACTTTATAAGCAGTATGTAGTCTTTTATTTAAAAAAATGGCCGTCAGATGAGCTCTATTGCATTTACTTATTAAAGCACAAAATTAGAAATAAAAATCAGCATGAATGAATGATACTCTCGATAATTGTTGTAGCACATCACAATATATATCAAATTGTAATAATATTTGGAAGTAAATGTGATTTGACTGATGCCCCATCATCATCATCATCATCATCATTATATGTATGCCAATGGAACATTAGAATGACAAACGAGAGGAAATTGGTATATAGGTCAGCATCACATGACCATAAAGGCGCATGCGTACAATAAAGGTGGGGATGTTTTTTTTTTTTTGAAAAAAAATTAGACCTGTGATGTAAAAATGCTCTGATGAATTTTCAATTTAGAAACTTCAAAACTGGACTCTTTGAAAGTTGAAAATATACAATGTTATCAAAACTTTTTGTGTGTTTGCAACATTTATGCACAATGTGCAACATTTACGCACAATGTGCACATACATTAGTTATTTTTAATGATTTACAAATAGGATATTATGCAAAGTAGATAATGACTTAATTTTCATTGTGTTTGTGTGACATCTTTTATTATTATTATCATCATCATCATCATCATTATTATAATTGGACAAATTCTAATTTCAGACACATACATAGAAATTGGAAGTGAAGTGTTTTGTTCTTTGGATAAGGTTTGACACATTTTTACATGTGTGTTTAGTGCCTTGGATGCATTTTGAAGTAAAACACCACCAACAAAAAGGATACTTTTTTTTAAAATTATTTTATTATGAAAACTTAATTAGAACATAAGAAAATTAAGTCAACAATGATGAGGATATGGAATTAGAAAGATAAAAAAGAACGTGACTGAAAAATAATTTGTGAGCATAAACAACACATGATATAAATTTTATATTTATTATTATATATAAAAAAATGTTTGCAACAGGTTTATCAACTCTTTAAAGAGAAGACTTGAGGAAGAAGAAGCAAAAATAAGGAATGTAAAAACTTTTTCTTGAGAGAAAGAAAAAAAAAGGAATATTTTATAAAAGTTGAATCATCATTTTATGAATACATTGAGATGGAGATTTTATGTTGGATAACAATATCATAATATGGACAACAGCTTTTTTGTTGTTGTTTTGTTAAGATAATAACGAAAAAAAAACCAAGAATTATGTTTTACTTTTATGTAAATTTTATTCATGAAATGGAAACTGTCATAAGGATAACATCATAGGAAAAGTTTTTTTTTCAGCATGTTTTTATTGGTCATGGGATATATTTGTGCTTGAAGCTAACAAATTTGAATGAATCACCTAATCTTAAAAAAATAAGTTTTAAAATTTTTAAGATTAGTGAATGTTGCTATAAAAATATCAATGCCAAATGAGAGACAAGTGGTGGCCCTGAAAAGTGATTAGTAAGTTTCTCAAGGTATAAATGGTGTATTTTAAACTTCAACAGCAAAAATCTTGACTGATGTCATTGTTTATTATCAGCATTCAGAAGAAAATTAATCAAATCTGTGATGTGTGGTGGACATTACAAAATGTGGAATCAAAGTGTAAATTGTAAATTGCTTAAAACTTTAATGTTATTTTAACAGCAATCAGAAGAAAACAAATGAAAATCATAAAAAAAAGATGAAAAATTGCAAACTGGGTGGACATTGACAAACTATGGAACCAAGGTGTAAATTGTATATTTTAAGCTTAAACTTCAACAACAAAAGTTCGGTGACTGATGTTATTGTTTATTATCGACAATGAGAAGAAAACAACAAATCAAATCAAAAGAAGAAAAAGACGAAAAATTGCAAAGTGGTGTTGTTGGTGGACAATAGCAAAATGTGGAATCAATTTTTTCTTATATTTGGCTTTCTTGCCTTTTTCATCAATTGTAGGTGGAAATTTAAACATTCTCCGATTGTTGTTGTTAAAGCAGGTAAGTTATATCAAGTTTTACCCGCACAAAAAAAAATCTCAACCATAATTTATTTTCATTAAATGTTTGAAACATTCCAGAGTTTTTTTTTTGCAACAAATGGAAATTCTAATTTCATTTCTAAAGATGATGATGATGGATGAGAGCACAATTTTTTTATATGAATCCTTTTTTTACAGTTAATCCTCTTCACATGAAAACATTTGTTGCAGAGTAGAAATTCCCCTTCTCCACTTTGACCCACTTGCTCCTTTGTTAACTTCCCCTTAGTCCAATCTGAAACCATTTCAGAAAAAAAATTCAACCCTTGAACATAGGATTTTCTCTGGTTCTAATGTTAACAAAAGATTTTTTTGAGGGTCCTATAAGAAACAATATGGTAAAGGTACTGTATATATAATGTATACAAAAAAAATTGTGTGCAAAAATCTACTCAGTATGTGATATTTCCTCCCCCCCCCCAAGAAAGAACAATTTAACAGAACAATTACTGTTTGGCAGGTATGTTAATATATCAAATTGATAAGTTGCTTCAAAAAAGAAGAAAAAAAAAACCGTTTATGAAATGGTTTATTATTCACTTTATTCTAAATGGACTCTCTTTAGGGTCCTATACAGATTAAAAATGTCCATCATGTTTTTTCTGTAACCTAAAAAACATTTAAATTGGACCTCAATGACGAAGTAGGATTTTGTTTTCTTCTTTGGGGAACCCAAATTCTTTTAAAACCTTTTATCATTATTGTTATACTGTATATATACACTTCATACTGAACAATTTTAAGGTGGCTGAATAGAAATTTTGTTTTTTTTGTCCTTTTTCCCGGATGGCGCCATTGAAGCACTGACTAATGCTAAGCTACATAGACGTTTTTTTGGAAAATTGGGATGCAAAAATGTCAAGCGAACTTTTTTTTAGAAACAAAATTACGAAAAAATTAAAACTGTTTTCAAAACTAGACTGACAAACGTTTATGCTAAACGTTCTTTCATGGCAATATCTTAGAAACTAAACATTGACATTTCATGGAAAACTATTTTCGCCTTTTTCAAACTGTCATAAAAAGTTTATTTTTTAAAGATATCATTTATGAAAAATACTTTTAGCATTATCACCAACTATTCTAGTTTCTAAAACACGTTGATTTTTTTTTTTTGTAATATTTCTCCTGAAAAACGTTTGTTTGTAAAACGTAATTTTTTCAAAACTGCGAGTGAGGGGAAGCAACCTCCTATTAAAGATAGTCACTACAGTGGCGCCATCCGTGAGGACAAAAACGAAGTAAGTATCTATTCAATCGCTTTAATCATCAAAAAACATTTTGTTAAGATAAAAAAATATGTTTGCCAGAAAGTATAATTGCGTGAATCTACCTATTGCATTTTCTAAGAGGAAATTTACTTGATATACTCTCATTAGAAACTCCATTTGAAAAAATGTTTCTAGTTTGATGATAAATTACAATGGATTCCAAAATATTTTTAAAAAAAATTTGACACATATTGACACTTATTAATTAATGACTCCTTTTTTATTCTTAGATGATTTTCATAATTATTGAATCAATTAAGTGAATTTACATCTTAAAAATATTTTTATTCAGTTCATTTTAATTCATAATACATTATTTGATTTATAATGCATAATTATTAAATACAATGGGGGAGGGGATAGTCTCTCATATTGAAAAGGGCCACATATTAAAAAATATATTATTTCAAAATACTGACAATGTGATTGACCATAAGCAGGGGGTGTGGGTGTTTACACCATAAATGGACATCAGTTATTTATAATGGTTTATTTAAATTTATTAGTTAGTTTACACTGTTCAGACAATTATATTTACACAATATACATAAACTTTTATATTAAAAAGCAACAAAGATGAAAGTGCTAACTTATACACGTTGATTAAAAATTATTAGTAAACAAACTTTTTATGTAACTTTGACAAAAATACATCTAATTTGGCCATTTATTTGTATGTAAAATAGAAATTCGCAAGTAAACCAAAAAAATTCATTTTTCAGTTGCAGAACCTGGCAAGAGGCTAGAATTCATACATGAAACTAGCATCTAGTATAGCCTTATCAAGACTCAAAAATGCATTTTTTTCTTGTTTACTTTAATAATTAATATAAAAGTATTAATTATTAATCGCGAAACTTGAAAGTAAAAATTTAAAAATAAAATTGAGATTTGAATGCGAACTCTGGGAGACTGGCACTCAGGAGCAAACATGCCGGTAGCTACGCCACTGAGTTGAGGGAACTGCTTGCCTCCACCTTCAACCCTCGTCATTGTTTAAGATGAAATTCTTTAAGATGAAACACACACCAATTAAATATATATTAAGCATTACATATTACGAAGGGAAGGGTTGAAAAACGCCCCATATAATTAGACAGTACAGTTCCTACAAATATGAAATTTCTTTTACAAATAACTTTATAATTGAGATTAATTTTTTTTTTTTAGAAATTTGCAAGAAAAGAAAAATGTGATGGGAAGTGATTTCATTTTTTCTCTTGGATGTGAAAGCTAAGAAATTTCAGATTTCTAGCAAAAATAAGTCTAGAATTATTTTTTTCATAACTTGGAAAAGGATTTTATTTTCCACCCACATAAGCATGACGATTTTTCTTTTTTGAAAATGTATTTTTGAGTTATTCTCACATGAGCTCTCTCTAAACAAGGCAATAACCGTTATATAATATACGACAATTACATGGAGAGTGTATTTACACTTATTTCATGGAGAGAAAATCTTTTAGATTTTTTATTTCTTAATGCAAAAAAAAAAATTAAATATATGTCTATTTAATAGAGTGGTCATTAATGTCAATTTGATTTTATATATAAGGTCTAATGTAGAGAGAATGGAATTTGATGCATAAAAAATTAATTATCTTAATTTATGTCAATTTATTTGTTGATGTTTTTTTTTTAAAAAAATTTATATTGTTCATCAAACTATGGCCCATATAGACTATAATTGACTGGTTGACTTATTTTTTTCATCAATTTAAATTTTGAAATTTAGAATTTTTTAAAGGAAAAGTTTAGAAATTATTGTGATTAGTTTTTTTTTTAAAAGATAATAATTTAATAAAGTTTTAGTTCTTGGCTTTAAGTTCAAAATCTAAAAAATATATAATTCTTTTTAGTAAAAGCCTAAATTGATTGTAAAAAGCAACCACTTATTATATAAATATTATCACATTATTACAAACAGGTTATCTACAAAATTTGGTTAATCTGCGATTCAGAAGAGCAATAGGGTCTACTAAGAAGAAATTGTAAGTCTGTTAGAAACTAGAACAGTAGCTAAAGCACTTATTTCAAAATGAACTTCTTGTAGAAAGAAAATTTTAAAAAAATATCACCTGTTTAAAGTTGGTCCAGTTTGAAACTGACATAAAAAGCTTATTTTAAAAGATGAAAATAGTCTTAAGTGATTAAGACCTAACTTTCCAGTTTCTAAAACATTTTCAAGTTATTCTTAATTTTTTACTCAGGCTGAAAAATAAAATAACCAAACTCAAGAGAGGGACGTTTAAACTTTAAAACCTTCATAAAAACACTCTCATCTAGGGATACTCCCCCTATAATATCTTGAATCTCTTTTGAATTTGTTAAAGTTAATTAAAAAAAAAGTAATCTTAATAACAACAACAAAAAAAAGCGTCAAATCAAGTTCAAGTATCCAGTTGCGTTCGTTGTCCTAATACACGCATGACTAACACGTTATTGTAATTAATTTGCATTAGTTTGCAATTAGAATGTCTCTATATATATTTTTTTTTAATGTGTGTTGGACCTAATTTTTTTTTATTTCCATGTTGTATGGACCCAATAAATGGTGTGGTGTGTTGTGTACGGCTTCCAACTAGTTTTTTTTATAAGAAAACTACATGTAAAAATTTACACGGAAAATATATTTAATTATTTAAGAATTGTTTTTTGTGTGTTTTTAGCTGGTAACTTGCTGTGAGATAAGAATAAGATAGGATTTTATTGTAAGCTGTGTAACAATGTTTTTTTAATTTAAATAACAGTGCGAATCATATAAAGAGAATTGACTTAGAGAAGATCTGAAACTAAGAAATATTTTATATAAAATAAACAACTCAGTAGTGTAGAAAAGAATGAAATCTTAAATGAATCTAGAAATCATATCTTACAAACCTTAACCCTAAAATAAATCCCTGTGTATATTCTAGTTTTTAAATAGAAAATTAAAAAAGCGAGCACCTCAACTCCTCATACGGTTAACAATACTAACTAAGATCGAAACATTAGATACTTTTTTTTTTATATACAAATAGAAACAGCTCAGTTGAAATTAATGAAATCATATCTAGAAATCCTATCTACAAACATAACTCTAAAAAGAAATTTGTCTTGATTCTAGTTTTTAAATTATAAATTTAAAACATAGCGCCTCGATTCCCTACATATACCTACACATAACAAAGGTGACCAGCTCAGTAGAAAAGAATGAAATCTTAAACAAATCTAGAAATCATATCTGCAAATATTAATTCTAAAAGAAAAGTTATGTGTATATTCTAGTTTTTAAATAGAAAATTAAAAACCGAGCACCTCTCACTTAACATATTAAACGAGATATTTTATTAAAAAAACAGCTCAGTTGAAATTAATGAAGTCTTACATGAACATATAAATCGTATCTATAAACATAACCTAAAATAAAATTCTTGTGTGTACCTGTACCTTCTAGTTTTTAAATAGAAATATTGAAAGTACCTCAACTCTCCATCACTTAATATGAGAAATTGTGTATAATTCCTGTTACTCTTAAATATTAAACATAACAGAGATAAATGATTTTATATGTAGTTTTTTTTTTAGTAGTTTTTCTTTACTCTTGGCATTTAGTTAATTTTCTGCCTAAATATTAACTAACTTTATAATAAGTTAATAACTTAATAATATTCTAATCGTTATTGCATTTAAAAATGTGTGTAGTGAGTAAAATTTGGGAATGCTAATCCAAACATAATTTATTAATTTTTTTCTGCTAGTTTGAAATATAATACTTTACTTAATTATTTAATTAGTAATTAAATAACCATAGAGAAAATAACAAGTATCTTTATTTCAGAGTATTATTCAATTTAAACAGGTTTTTTTATTTATTCAGATTGATCATTTATTGGACTATTATATATTTTATTTATGTATAATTAATTGCTTGACTTTGTAAGAATTATCATTACAAAGAGATCTCTTATCAAAACCTCCTTAATAATTATTTTGTTATAACTTGAACTTCGGATTTGGTTGAGTGAAAATCACATAAATTGTAGTAGTTAGAATTTTTAAATTTAAAATAACTACTAGTATAGAGACCTATATTAAAAAATAAAATTTTCTTCTAAGTCATTGTCAGGCATTTGTGCGATTTTGCTTAATCATGATCAAGATAAAATGTCATTTAATTTAGTTTTAACTCTCTCTTTGCTCCATATTAATAGCAAAAAAAAATCACTTTGGAATTTCAATGGTATTTAAGTATTAAAGGAGTGGGGAAAAGATGATAAAAAAATTGAATAACACGTTGAGATTTTAGTAATAACTGAAGCATGTCTAATAAAAAGTAATTTAAAAGTAAGTCATAATAATAATAAAGAGAGATAAATTCGAATATCAGGCAAACGTTTCTCAAATTGTGGCTCAAGCGCCATTAGTGAAGTAATCATTAGCATTAAAGCAACTGCAACTATGCTTTTTTCTAATCAAAAAGGTTGGTTAGAGGCTAGATGTCTGGTTACTATCAGTTGTCAACTAGTTACTTCTAACCTCTAACCGATAATTGTTGGTTGATATGAACGGGGATTGTTGTTTCTCAATTGGTTCTTGAGCCTACAGATTGAGAAATATTTCCTTGATATTCCATAAAAATCCGACCACTATTAATTAGCAATCAAAAAATAATACTCGGTATTAATAATGATTAAGTCCAAACGTATGCATAATATATTGAGTACAATGATATCATGTGAGTGAGAGTGCCTTAATTATGTGCAATAATAATCACTTTAACCCAAAATAAAAATGCATACACAGCATCATTTTTAGAAATTTGCATAATTTTATTTTTTTCTTTAAAAAGTACCTTTTCGATAAAATAAAAAAGGATTATTAAAACCAAATTGTTTTTATTTTGAATTTTCTGTTATTTTTCTGATGATTGTAGCTATTAACTAATTGCTTCAAAAATTTAATTAATTGTACTTTTGTTTGCTATTTAAGATGTATTTTTTTATCTGCATAACATCTGCATTTTTGGTTTCATTTTATTTTGTAGTTGCACAAAATGCACAATTTTTTAAATGCTATGTGCACATTTCTAAATTTTTATTTGTAGGGCCTATATGAAAGTTTTGATGTGAAGCTAATAGAATAGTCATGTTTAAGCTTTTAGTAACTAATTTTTAACTTTCTATGTATTATTTCAGAGAATGTCAATTTTTTATCATCAAGGAATAAAACATTCCAGATGACATCAAATAATGTGACTAAAATATGGAAAGAAAGTCGTCTAAAGTCAAGAAGACAACGTCGTGACATATGGCAATTGTATGGGGTCATCACCTGTACAACATCTTGTGATCCTTTTATATTAAAAGATTATGGATGTTATTGTGGCTTAGGAGGGACCGGTGAGCCAGTGGATTCGATTGATAGGTAATATACTGTATATAAATCAATTTACAAACTCTAAAATCTAATATATTAATATAGATGAAGGAAATCTATACGAAAAAAACTTGAATACAATTTGTATAATACACTTCCTAACTTTATAACCCAGTAATCGAATGATTAATATATTTATAAAAAGATTAACATGACAAATTAAAAATACAATTTTCAAATTATTTGAATGAAACAATATATGCAACAGTAAATATTACAACTTTTTTACTTTTATTAGAATTTAATCTTTTTTTTTTAAAGACAACAAGTTTTCAGATATAATATTTATTTCAAAATAGCAATGATGATTTATTCAGACTTTTAAATGGTAACTAGATCTGAAATTTGAATAAATATTTTAACATTCATTTCATAGGCCCTATGGTGTTAGAACGAAATTTAATGCAATATGTTTAGCATAAATGTAATTTGAACTTAAAACTGACAAAAGAGGGGGTGGATGGGTGCAGGGTTATGTATAATATCTATGCATATTAAAACATTATTTAAAAAAAAACTACAATATATATGCAAATAAATGTTTCTCTTGTTGTTTTCTCATTTAAGATGTTGTATGTTGCACGATTATTGTTATCATAATTCTCCGTGCCATCAAGCCCTAACATATTTCCTTCCCTATAATTGGAAATGCATTGATGGACGTCCTCATTGTTGTAAGTACAAAGATATTATTAGATAATAGGCCTAATAGGTAATTTGCATAATTTATATAATGCATATCTAAAGAAGAAATTTTTGTTTTGAAATTGAAAAATTATTAACAAGATAATGCAATGCCTTTATAACGTTTTATAAATAGGCATTGCAATTTTGCAAAAAATATGCAAATGAATAAGAACAATGGAATAATAAGAACTATTAATTATTCTGCTTATTTCAGAAACAACATTAAGAAGAAATTGAAAGTACATTAGAAACTAGAAGAGTAAATAAATCACATAAGGTTATTTTCAAATTCATTTTTTTTAAAAATCAATTTTTTTATGACTATTTCAAATTCTCAATTTTTCGCTTCAAAGTTTAGACGAAATTTAAAAACAATATATCGTCTTCTAACTTTCAACAAATTAATATTTATTCATTTTCAAACTGCCGCAAATAGCTTTTATTATATCTAGGGCTCGGATTTTTAAGCAATATCAAGCAAATATTTCTCAATTTGTGGCCCAAGTGCCAATTGAGAATTAATAATCATCATCATCATCATCATCATCATCATCATCATCATCATCATCATTAGAGCAACTGCAAAATATACTTTTTCTAATCAAAAAGGCTCGTTAGCGGTTAGATGTCTGGTTACTATCAGCTGTCATGTCAACTGCAGAACTCTAGATTCTAACCAGTGTTTTTGATTGAAAAACCGTAATTGTTGGGTGGTCTAATCGGAATTTTAACTTCAAAATTGGCCCTTGATCCACAAATTGAAGAAACATTTGCTTGAGCTTTCAGAAAAATCCGAGCTCTAATTATAGCTTTTTTAAAAAAAAAATGTTTTGGTTGATTTACTCTTCTAGTTTTCATACATATTCAAGTTTGTCTTAAAGTTGTTTTCTACATGTAGAGTACCTATTATAAGTAGTTATAAAAGTACTTATTCTAATAATACAAAATGGATAGAAAAAAATCAAAATATGTAAAAATTAAAAATGTTGTAAGGCAATTGACAACTAATTTTAGTTAATTTTTTTTTAATATAGCAATGCCACCGAGATGGAATCAAGCCTACGCCTGTTCTTTTCGATTGTGTGAATGTGATCGAATATTTAGTGAGTGTTTACAAAATTATGGTTGTCCAAATGAAAAGGCAGTTTGTAGGTCAGATCGATTTCGAAGGGTTTGGCAAAAATTCCTTATTAAATTGGGTATTGGTTAAATAAATAATAAAAAAGGTTGTTCATTTGGAACATTAATTCCACAATTAGCTCTCTCTCATAAGGTCTATGTTTTTCATTTCAATTGGAAGAATTCCAATTGTAATTGAAGTCAATGATGTTCTTTCTCTAGACCATTATGAGAAGTTGGCGCCAAAATTCCAATTCTACTGACGCCAAAATAAAATAAACGATTGGCAAAAAAAATAACGGGATAAATAAAAAGGTGCATGGCGGCCAAAAAAAGCGACTAAAATCAATGACTCAATTTTTATTATTATTTTCTAACTTTTATAATTTTATTTATAGTTTAGTAACGTATAGAGAGCAACCACAATTATTTTTTCATACAAAAAGGCTAGTTAGAGGCTAGAGTTTTCTAATCTCTAGCAGAGCTGGCAATCTATTGTAAGTCATTATCGGTTCAGTTTTTTAAAAAATCAATATTTTATGATAAATTTGCAACATTTTTGGGAAAAATCGAAAATATCGTTTTATAATAAAAATAGCCATAATCAAAAACATCGCCTTAGAAAAAAAAATATGGTCACACCAAAATTAAAAAAAAATTAGATATAATGAAAAATGTCAAAATTGAACACATCGTCACCTCGAAATTATGAAAATATCTGAAATAATCAAAAATATCAGCAATTGAAATTCGAGCTCGTACACACTCACTAGCCAAACTAGTATCTCTAGAAGACTAGAATCTCTATAGAAAACTCTAGCCTTTAACGAGTGTTTTAACTGAGTTTGCTTTAGAAATATAGTATACAACTTTCCAAAATAAAAAACCCTACAAAACAACGTTGATTTTATTTCTCTGCTCAATTAATTAGTTGATTAAAAAATTAGTCATGTTTACAATATAGAATTTATATTTTATTTTAGTGTAGAAAACAAAATGAGAACAAAATGGTAGTGAGCTTAGTTTTTGTTTTTCAAAAATTACCTCTTTCGTTATTTCTATTATTTTTTTTTGGTTAAGTTTATGAGAAAACCAAAATTTATTTTATGTAGGTTGTTTTAAAAACAATATTTAACTTGTTTTAAATATTTGCATAACCTGATTGTTTTTTAAACTTTAAGAAAAGACGAAGAAAAAAATGCAAACGAACATTAAACATTAAAAACAAATCTAAACTTGTTTATCTTTTTATTTAAACTTTTTTTAAACCTGAAATCCACCAAAAGAACAAAGACAAATAATAATTTGTATAAACGAATTTAAATAGCATTGATGCCTCCCATCAAATTAACTGGACGATTCTTGTATTTCATCGAAATATCATCCTCAATCTATAAAATAAACACAAATCAAATAATTAATCAATTAAAAGGTTTTAAGCATGAAGTACAGAACACTTTTTTTAAGTAATTTGTCACATTCTAAATGGTTTTTCTGCTTTTACAGTGTGGACGACTCTCGAACTCTTGACTATTCTGTCGTAAAACGAAGAGAAACTCGAAAGTGTTATAGAGACTAGAAGGTTAGCGCAATCACTTAGGGTAATTTTCATGTTTATATTGTTCAAAATAAGCTTTCTATATGATGGTGAAAATAACACACGTTTAAGCCCATGATATGTTTTAAATTTTTGACTATAAAAAGTTTACTTTGAAAGATATCAACATGAACACACAAATGAATGATTAAGCTACCGTTCTAGTCTTTAAAACGCAACGAATTTCTTCTTACTGTTGCTCTTCTGTTACTGCAGAATAACGAGAGTTCGAAAAACATCTGTTCATTAACCGTTTTTAACTTTAAAATTCAATCTTCATCAAAATAACAGTTCTGCAAATTTTATTTTTCACTTTAAAACATTTATTACACCTGTTTCTGAAGTTCTTTTGTTTTAGCCACAATGACATCGATTTTAGGAGAAGTTTCAACTTCTTCGTTACGTAGTTCGTCCAGTTTCTTTTCGTAAACTTCCCTTTGCTGCAACACCTTTTCGGAAGTCACCAACTTCTCTTTGAACGAAGTCACGAGTCTGTAAACGTAACTATCAAAATACCAAATTCCCTTTTTAACTACTGTTTATATTTATAAAGTATAACTTAAAAAAAAAAAGATTCTAACCTTTGAGAAGATTTAAGTAAAAACCATTGATGAATTTTATTATTGTTGAGTGCATCAATCACGCTTCTAACAGAAGCCGACATCTTATCAGCCAACTCGGAAGACTGACGTTGAATGATGGGATTGGTTTCTTGAAACTGATTCAACCACGACAGATCGTCGTCAAATTTCAGTTCGTACGATCGTTGTTGAAGGAATGCTTCGAGCTATACTTCGAAACGATTTCACAGTAAATTATAACGTATTTGTGGTTTGTTTTGGGGGTTAAAACTATTAATGCGTTTCATGCCTCTAAAAGCTCGTTAGAGAAGATGCTTCTCGTTTTATAGTTTTCCAAAATGGACAACGCATCGTCACCTTTTGCGACGTCTTCAGATTCTAAATCGTATAAAAGATACAGGACATTTTTTCTTAACAAGTTTGAACAATTTCAAATCTGCAAACCAATAGAAATTGCGTCGACAATTTCAAATGGTTCGTCAGTTCCGAAGTCTATCGAGTCGTTCGTCGTCGATTCATCAGCGAAATCAATCTACAGGGGGGGATCATTAGAAAAAAAAATCGTAGGTTTTATGAAGAGCTGATTTTCTAAATCTGCAGTTTCAGAAGAACAACACTAAATAATAATGTGTGTTTTAGACACTAGAACTGGTAGCTAAATCACTTAATACTATTTCTCTGTTGACATCTTTCAAAATTAACTTTTTACAGACAAAAATTACAAAATGTAGTTTGTTTAAATTTAGGTAATTGTGAAACTGCCACAAAAAGGTTATATGATAAGATATCAAACGTGAAATTACCATTAAGTCGAGTTACCATTCTAGTTTCTAAAACATTTCAAGTTTTTCTTAATTTTGCTTCTGGAACACTGAACAACAAGAAGTGCAAGATTCGTTTACATATTATTAAACCGGCTTAATTAAAGTAAAACAGGTAAAAAAAAAATGGATTTTGTACTAGAACCTGGTCACCACCGAAATCAATCGTCTCGCCGAAGTCGATCTAGTAAAAGAAAAACCACCAGGTGTAAATTAAACTGTGACGATGTCTATTGAACTTCATAAGAGTGTACTTCATCATTAGTTTCTTCGTTTTCTTTCATAGTAGTCGATTCCAACTTTGTCTCTTCGATAGAAGTCGGTTTCTTTCCGTATTTCCACTCGTACGTCGTCGTATTTCCTTTCTCCGCTAAGTGAGATAACAACGGAAATGATTTCGTCGTTATTTTGTCAGCTCTGTAAAAAAAACAAATTCAAACAACCGTTAATGTAGAGATTCGTTTTAACATAATTTAATCCCGTTTTTGATACTTTGATTGAGTGTATTGAGCAAATGCATCATAATAGGAGACGGCATCGGATAAATTACGAGTGAGATTAACGATTTTTTCCAAAACATTGGGTAGATCTTCAATCGCAACTTGAATCAATTCCGATTTCACATCATTTCCCTTTAAAATCAGTAAAAAAAACATGATTTCATGAACAGTTGACTTTTTGAAAATGGTTATTTTGCAGTCTCAGGAACAACTCTTAAAGAGAAATTGAAACTGTGCTGAATCAACTTAGTAGTATACTCATATTGATATCTTTCAAAATAATCTTTTTACAGACAAAATTTTTTAAATATCGTTTACTTAAAAACTGGATAATTTCAAACTGACATACTAAACTTATTTTAAAAAATATCAGCATGAAATTAACCTTCTAGTTTTTAAAACAATCTCAGGTTTCTCTTAATTTTGTTAGTGAAAAACAGAATAATCAGAGTTCAAGAGGCATTTACACTTTAAAACAAATTTAACCAACTTATTTAATCAACAATTAGAGACCTTTATTCCATATTGATTACACATAACGTTGTATCGTTCTTTGAAATCTTTTGAATTCTTCACGCAATCATGCGCCTTCTTTTGACAGTCCTTTGTATAAAGAAACAAATCACAACATAAACATCACAAAAATGTCATAGAAATTAATAAAAAGTAAAAAAGAACACCTGCTGCATATTTTGAAGCTTTATTACACGACGTTTCAGCGCAGGAATCTCGTAATTGACGTTTCGTACCAACATCTGAGCTGCTTCGGCTAAAAAAATAAACCGAGAACCAAAAATATCAATTGAGTTCAACATTTAGATGACAATTCACTTTGAGATTAACTTTCCCAAATAAATATTGTCTTTTTTGTATAAATTAACAATTTCCAACCAATCCTGAAACAAGAAAAAAAGAAAACAGGCGTTAAAAAGCAAACTTTCCACAAATGCTCTTCCCCCCCCCCCAAAAAAAAACCTTCATTCTTTGAGATGAATAACGTCCAAAGAAGTTCTTTGTATCTGATTCCGTATCTTTTAGTATTTCAACGATTTGTAAACAGCTGTAGTAGTTTATATCTACGAGAAATGATAAGCAGCAAAACGAAGATCAATTCTGAAACATTTTTCTTCCGTGCTAAGAGCATGTTCAAAACTTACATGTGCCTGACAGAATGTTTGTAATTACATCCGAAGCTGGCATATCTTGAATGGCATCATTTATCTTACGTCTAACAATCAGTATGTTGTCATTCCATTGTCGATTGCAATGTCGTCTGCTAATCAACCAATCTAACAGTTTATTTGCATGGATATCAATTGGAATGTCTTTCTCGTCCTATATTATAGAAAAAATAACAAAGTTAAGTCTTGAATGCAATGTTAATCTGCTTGTCAAAGTGATGAAACAGTGAGAAAACAGGGAAAACTTATATAGCAGACAGCTTCGACGTGAGACGTGTCACTCAGCCTCTAAACATATTTCATTTATTATCCGCTTAAAACATAAAAAATAACATGATTTAATTATTACCTGCATTTTTCAGCTAAGTTAAAGCCTTTTAGTAGCTACTTTATGAAGAAAATCGCGTTAAAAAAACGTTGTAAAACGCCTCGAAACAAAAAATTATCGTCGAAAAAAATATGTTACGTCAATTATAACAAACAAATGGCGCGAAATCCGGTCACGTGGTTTCCTTTAATAACTGCCATCTAGTGAGCATTTTTATAAGTTACTTTTATATTCAAGCGGCGGCGGCTAATTTTTTTTTGGAAGTCACGTGTTCATCATATGGCAGAACTTGAAACGATGATGAGAAGAGCGGACACTCAATGGTCATATTAGTTTTAATTATTGACATGTAGAGGGCGGTGCACTTTTCTTTAGTAAGAAATAACGTATTTATTTAGAACATTTTTTGCGCCACCTATACATTGATATGTACAGCTGATGCAAGTGTCTGCAAAAGTGTTTATTTTCGATTAAACGATCTATACCTTATAAGTTACAATTATGAACTTTGCTATAAAAATGTGACGATTTCGTTTGTCTTTCTCTTTCGCGTTTTGATATGTCTGAGGGGAAGTTGTCGAGGTTTTTACTTTTGTACGCGTCTCAGACAGGACAAGCTGAAGCGATATCGGAAGAGATCGAACAAGCGAGTTCAGAAAATGATTTTAAAGCGGAAAGGCACTGCTTGAGTCTCACTGACAAACGAGTAATGTAACATTTTTTTTTTTGCTCTTTTCGCGCGAATCTTACGTTTCAAACTGTTTAAAGGTCTCTAATTGCTATATGTTTATTAAATTAAATTAAAATAGTGTAATTCTAATGTATACGATGCGTATTAATTAGATTAATATTGTTAATGATCAGCTGATTTTCGAACTCTTTTGGTTATTTCTGTCATTCAGGAGCAAAATTACAAGAAACTTGAATGTGTTTTAGAAACTAGAAGGGCTGCTTAATCACTTTAAGGTAATTTCATGTTGATATCTTTCAAAATAAACTTCTTATAGCCAAAAATTTAAAAAAAATTATCGTCTGCTAAACATCTGTTTAAAGTTGGGGCATTATCAAACTCACACAAAAAGCTAATTTTGAAAGATATCAACCTGTAAATGAGCTACCATTCTACTTTTTAAAACACTTTGAAGTTTCTCTTCATTTTATTCCTGAAAAACAGAATAATCATAGTTCAAAAATCAGCTGTTCATAATCCATTTTAAACATGAAAAAACTACTAGAAATTTATTTTAAGACTCGTTTTTTTGCGTTAAAATCGAATTACAGTTTAGCATCGAAGATGAATCTTGTATAGTTTTTGTTGTTTCAACAACGGGAGATGGAGAACCACCTGAAAAAGCTCACAAATTCTTTAGAAGGCTCAAGAAAAACACACTAAAGAAGGACCATTTGAAGAATTTACATTACGCTCTCTTAGGTTTGACTGCAAAATGTTATATGTTGAGTGATTTTCACAAATTTCTTTACTTTATTGGCTTTCAAGGTCTTGGTGATTCAAATTATAATAGTTTCTGCAATTTTGCTCGAATACTCGATAAAAGGCTTCAAGAATTAGGAGCGTCGAGGTTTTACGATTGTGGGTTTGCAGATGATGCAATAGGGTAATCTCATTAATGTAATATATCTTGTTTTTCTAGCATAAAACGTTTTGATTTTTTTTAGTTTGGAAGTTGTTGTTGAACCGTGGATTGAAGGTTTGTGGCCGGCTTTGAAAAAACAGCTAAATTCGAACAATAACGATCAAAATAAAAACGAAATGGCTCAAGTCGACGACGTTGCGACGACACACGATGTAGAAGACATAGTTAAAAGCGTTTCTAAGCTTGAAATCGACCCAGAAACAAACTCCGAACATATTTTGGTCAGTGAGATTCCTAATGGTTTGCAAAACGGCGAAGAAGAATCCGTTAAAGCCACGCTTACGGAATCTGATGGATTGTTATCTTCGTTACACTTGAATCTTCCTGCGTTTAGTTCTTGTTTACTAACTTTGGAATACGATTCTGCATTAGTAAGTGTTTGTAAAGATGGGTAGTAAGGTTTTGATGGTCTTATTTTGTTTGTGTTGTGTCAGAAATTAGAAGAACGGCTTAAGACGAGACATTTTTTGGCATCGTCTGACACTTGTGATGTTCCGATCGTATCGGCTTGCGTTATGACGAGCAAAGATGCCGTGAAGAAGACTCTTGAGATTATATTGGACATATCCGTAATTAATTTTGATGTTATCAGGTTGTTTTTTGTTGAACTTCACTAAAATGTTGTTGTTTTCGATAAGGGTAAAGAGTTCAAGTTCGAGCCTGGAGATGCGTTTGGCGTCGTGTGTCAAAACGATTCCAATGAGGTGGAAAGGATTCTAGATAGGCTCGGATTATTGTCGCAGAAGAATACTCCTTGTAAATTTTCGATGAAAACGACGACGGAATCGGCAAAAAACAAAGAATTACCAAAGAACATTCCTTCTGTAACGACTTTATATGATCTGTTTGTGAATCATTGTGACATTAGATCTGTACCTAGAAAGGTTCTGCTTTTTTGTTGGATTTTTAAAATTTTGTTTATATGAAAATTTAATTATAATTTTATATATTTTGTGTAGAAATTTTTACGAATTTTAGCAGAAAATACTTCTGATTCCAAACAGAAGAGACGATTGGAAGAATTGAGTAGTCGACAAGGTGCTGATGATTATGTTCGTTTTGTTCTCAATCCAGGAATCTCGTTTTTAGATTTACTGATTGCATTTCCGTCGTGTTCTCCACCTGTTGAATGTATTCTGGGTACGTCTAAATGCGTGGTTTTATTTCTTATTCACGTATTTGTTTAAGAAAATAACAAGTATAACATATTTTTTCAGAGAATTTACCACCTCTTCAGCCACGGTTCTACTCGTTTGCAAAGTATGAGAATTATTTAATTTATGACCTTTTTTGTGTAGTGTGAACAAGTTGTGTTCATTTGTGTATGTTTTTGCTGTTTTGTTGTTGTAGTTCGCCTTTGATAAATGCAAACACTTTAAAGTTTGTTTTCAATGTTGTGGAGATTTCTGATAGTGATGGAAGACTTTACTCGCGTGGTGGAGTCTGCACAAAATGGATCGATAATTTAACTAAACATGTTCAAAAGTTAACCATTTTCGACAGCGATAAATGCATAGATGAAAATATGCAAAACATATCCATTTCTGAATTATGTGTGAGTAATTGTTACGAAGGAAAAGTAAGTTTTTACTGGAGATAATGACAGTTTCACTTTTTAACCAGATACCGATTTTTATGCGCAAAACGAACAATTTCCATTTGCCGGCGGACGTTTCGACTCCAATGATTTTAATTGGACCAGGAACTGGTATTGCACCTTTTATCGGGTTTCTTCAACATAGGTTTTTGATGTTTCATTAATACCGTGTAAACTTTAGATTTGTTTAGTAATTTGTATACTTTATTGCAGAGAGTTTCAAAGGAAAGAAACTGATAGCGGTTGTAATAGTTTTGGTGAAATTTTGTTATTTTACGGTTGTCGTCATAAAGACAGAGATTATCTTTATAAGTATGTTTAAAAATTCTTCATTTGTTGCTTATTTTTTGTATTATTTGTATGTGTTTTAATTTTTCTTAAATTTTCAGAGATAAATTGGAAGCTATGAAGGCCAACGGTACTTTAACTTCATTGTTTGTTAGTTTTTCTCAAGTTGACGAATCTTCCTCAAAGGGTTACGTTCAACATTGTATACAACAAAATGAAAATAGGGTTTTTGATCTTATTCATAAGATGGGTGCCGTTATTTACGTGTGTGGAGATGCAAAAGGAATGGCAAAGAATGTATATGAAACAGTAATACAAGTTGTTCAGAATGGATTAAGTTAGTTTGTAGTTTGATTTTTATAAACTTTTTAAAACATGTGACATATAATTGTTTAATTTTATTATATTTCAGAATGTGAAGAAGAAGAGGCTAAAAATTACATTCGTTCATTGCAAGAATCGAAACGTTATTTACAAGATATTTGGTCGTAACGCATAACCAATAATAACCGCATTTAGATATTTTATTTTAGACATTGTTTTCTATGTTAATACAGACAATTGAATTTTTTAAGCAATAATCCATGTTTTACAAATACATATCATGTAATATATGTTTAATAATAACATATTTTTATGCAAAAAAAAGTGTTTTATTGTCATTTTTTAAGAAATTAATTATGTGATGGCACAGTTGAGGTTGCCAATTGATTTTTGCAATCAAATCAAGTCAATAATAAATTATTCTTGCAATACTTTTTGAATTTGCCGCCAATATTTTATATATAGCCGCCGCTGATATTTACAACTGTCATTAAATGATTAGTCGCCGCTGATAGTTCTTATTTCGTAACAGGTTCGGGTTTATGCGAGTTTACTCACTTTCTGTTCTCATTGATTACTGCAAATATTGACTCTGGTATTTAAATATACACAAATATAACTAGATTTGGTAAGTTCAATTGATGTTTAACAAAAAAAGACGGCGTTTTTGAGTATTTTAAGCGTGTTTTGCTGTGTCAAACTAATGGTTAACGGGCAAGGAATTGAAGAATGAAAAGTGGCATGATCAATTTATTCTTCAGTTATGTATTGAAGCATAGAACGTGACCTAGAAACCTATATGGAGTCTATAATCGTGGTGTACAAATATGGTGTCAGCTTTTTTTTTTCATTATTATTTATAAGTCAATATATACGCCATATTCGTACGCTTTATCTGGTCTCAATATTGTTACATTATGTCGCTGTAGTACCGATGGACTTTTCATGGGATGACTTGGCAATAAAATGGAGTTTTTATTATTATTTTAAAGTATTAAAAACCTCCAAATGACGGGATTAGTAAAAGTTGTTCCTGAGGATTCTCAATTCCAAGTTGAGTTGGGAAACGCTGGAAGTAAACTTGTTGTTGTTGATTTCACAGCGAGTTGGTAAGAAATTCGTTCGTTCGATTCTCGTCACAAATAAATTTAAGATAACGACACTATTAAAAATTTATTTACAGGTGTGGACCATGTCATCGTATTGCGCCAATTTTCGCAGATTTGAGTACTAAATACAATCGAGCGGTTTTTTTGAAAGTTGACGTTGACCAGTGTCAAGTTTGTGACTATCAAAAGTCTTTTTCATTGACAATTGACGTTGATTTGCTTTCATTTTCTTAGGAAACGGCCGCTTCGCAGGGTGTTACCGCAATGCCAACATTTTTGTTCTTTCGTAATCGTGTCAAAATCGATCGTATGACAGGAGCCGATCCTGCATCTCTCGAATCGAAGATACAACAGCATCTGGCTGGCGATGAAGGCAGTGAATCAGATTGCGGCGTTCAAGGACATGTTAGAAGTTTAATTTTTGCTCGAGTTCGTTAATCGTTTTGTTTTAAATGTATTTTGGTCTCATTACAGATGGATCTGATCTCTTTCATTAACAAATCGGGTTGCGAATGTTTGAATGAATCCGACGAACACGTTTTTACGCATTGTTTACAAAGTAACGGAGGATATTTAGAATCTGATTGTGATGAACAGGTAACAACAACATCTTGAGATTATTTTAAACTTATTAACCTTTGTTTATAAACTTATAAACATTTTGTTTTTCATCTTCTTAGCTAATTCTGAATCTGGAATTTAATCAGCCAGTGAAACTTCATTCATTAAAAATCAAAGCACCTGAAAGTAAGATTTATCATTTTTTAAATTGAATTTCAAACATGTTTTGCATGATTTTTGTTGTTTTTAGCAAAGGGTCCGAAAACTATAAGACTGTTTATAAATCAACCGAGAACGCTGGATTTTGATCAAGCCGAAGCGATGGAACCGGTTCAGAGTTTGCAGTTCAGTTAAAATGTTAACGATCTAGTTTTTTTTCAATCTAAAGTCGTATTTTAAACAAATCTCAGATTAGAGTCTAAGGATTTGGATGGAAGTTTGGTTCCATTACGTTTTGTTAAATTTCAAAACGTGCAGAATTTTCAAGTAACGTGTTTAATGATATTGATTGTACATAACTTTTAGTTTTTTTCATTGATATGTTTTTGTTTCAGCTTTTTATAAAAGATAATCAAACTGGAAACGAAACAACTGTTGTTGAATACTTGTGTATCGTCGGTAGTCCGCTTTCGGCAACAAATATGGGCGATTTTAAAAGGGTTCGTGTGACATTTTATATACCTTTGATTCAAAGTCATCGTTAATTAAAATTATGATGTTTTCAGGTGGCTGGAAAAAAAGGTGAAAGCCATTAATAATAAACTTTTTGGGCTGAATTGAAACCATTGAAGACTAAGTATGTAATTTGTTTACAGAAATTTGGTTAAGAGGTTTGGTTAATAATAAATTGTTTCCTAATTTTTTGAAGTGTGAAATCATTGCGGAGAATAATGTTTTTGTTTTAAGCTTGAGAAAAGAACTAAAAAATTATAAATCGTTTGAACTTATTGATGATTTTTTTCGGTAGTTTTTAATTTGAAAATTAAAAATTTCTCGCCCCTGGTGGGACTTGAACCCACAGTCTTTGGCTCCGGAGGCCAACGCCTTATCCATTAGGCCACAGGAGCGTCAGCGTGCAATGGCCGTTATTTTAGATGTAGTAAAGTAATTATACTAAAATGCCGTATATTTTATAATATTTTTTTATTTGTAATTAATATTATTCGAAAATAATGTATGTTATATTGAAATGAAAAACATTTTGCGATGAAATAGGATTGCGCATCATGCGGCAACTCGCAATAACTTCGTAATTTTAATTGTGTATGTTGTCGCCCTCTGGTGGTAATTTTTTCGCGCAAAATTTTCTCATGAACGAGCAAATCAGCCGTCGTCTTGAAGCAGCGAACAGCCGCCGCTGGTTATTAATAATTTACATTTAGTTATTCAATTGTCTTGTTTTTCCATTATATAACTTTCTGAGTACGTTACGTATGACTTTAGCTAAATTTTATAATTCAAAATATATCATGTGAGACTTCTAAACACAATTGTTTTGTAACTTATGCATTAAAGCCGATTATTTTTTTTTATCGGCTTAGTCGGCGCTGCGTCTCTACTGTCAAATAAAAATATGTAAATACGATGACGTCATATTCATGAAGCCAGGTATATACAAAGACGTGTATGTATATGGCAGCGATACAATAGGTACGCATTACGTCAAGATGCCATATTAGTTTACCCTTCTCCTAATTTTTTCATTCTCATATGCCATGCTGTATGCTTCAAAACTTACACTAAGAAAAATTAGCAGATGTCCTCTCATGCATTCTTTTATGTTGTTCTTTATAAGTTTCTGATTATTGTTGACTCGCGTTAGGAAGAGAGTGTTGTTGTTTATGCGTGACCTGTTGAGTTTTCTAAAGCACATTTCAACAGTTTTATTAAAGAAAATAAGGAATATAACGAATATATAAGATGTTTATAAGATCAGGTAGATGCTCCGCAATTAAGAGTCTACGTTGAAAGTGTGGGTTGAATATCAGCCAATCGGGTCGTTTGTTAGTCGCGAGTGCGGCGTATGAAGGAGGCGGCGGCAGAAGAAACTTGCAGCGCCTTCGTTACATGGTTGTTATGATGGCGACCAGCGACGATGAACCGCTTCATCTGTACGAGGTCTTTCAGAACTGTTTTAACAAGATTGCCAACAGACAACAAGGTAAAACAATATTATTAATTCATTTCTAAGTTTTATTCTATCGATTTATATTATAAAATCGTTGCTTAATGGCTCAGAAATGATTGAAATTCATATTAGAGGATGGGGGGCTTTTGAGTCCGGACAATGGCCATTGAAGTCTATGGCAATTTGGCCTACTTTCACTCCCGCGTTCTAAACGCGTTTCGCGCTCAAAGAGACCTTTAAGAATCATATTAGAACATAAAACACTCAGTTATATAAATAAATGAATTAGAAAACAGTTTCTTGTTATCTTAATTTATTCATTTATGATGAAATTTGACGTAAAAAGTATTGTTTTTGTTGACGTGCGTGGGTGGAAAAAGTGGACTACACAAAAAAAAGGTCGAATCTTTTCAATTTGCGTTTATTTAACGTCATATTTGTTTGTTATAAACGTGATTTTAGATTCGTAAATATTAAAAACTTCACTTTCAAACGGTTTTTGACGTTTTTTAAACTGGTTTTCAGTTGTTAATACACTGAATTCTCATCTATGTCAATGTCAAACTGGATTAATAAAACGTGTGGTGTAAAATGCTATTTAGCCTCTCTCTCTTTTTCGTTAGAGGAGTTATAATAATAATATTAATTGCGATTATCTTTAGTTTATAAGTGGTATTTTAGAAAGTCGATATATATATAACTCGTAAATTATCATTAAAAGTGACGTACTTGTCGATTTAAAACACTTTTTTTTTTGTTACTCAAATATATTCTGAATAATTCAATTGAATTTAAAAAAAATTGCATTTAAATATATATATATATCATAGGGGGCGCTGAAAGTCATGAGTTTTTTTTTTGTATATTATTAATTTAAAAAGAAAGTTTTAAAAAATAGGATATTTTTTTTGTCAAACATTTAATTTAAACAGATAAATAGAAGAAGAAAAAAACGAAGAGTTTTCTGAATATTTTTCGCTTTGTGAGTTACAGCGCCATCTAGTGAGCTGCAATAGAAAATTGGAAAGGGGAGAGAGAAACTCTCTCTCTGTAGGGTGTTTGGAAAGTCCATTAACCTGAAATAAAGGGGGAGTTAGTTTTTTTTTTTAAAAAAAGTGACATTTTTTTCTGTCTGATGTTAATTTGTGAAAGTTAATTCTTGATGATTTTTTGGGATTGTTTTTTTTAGGAGAAGTTTTGGTCGTAAGGGGGGCGGCGGTGATTATTTAACCCAGTTTTCTCAGTTACTTCATTCAGGCCCTTTTTCAGAGGGAGAGAGAGAGGAGAGATAGAGGAGGCGGTCTTTTCTTTCTCCCCCCTCTTTTCTGTATTTAATGGACTATATCATTCATTTGTGTGATAGATATATAGGGATTCATTTGTTCTTCTCTAGGGATAAATTAACTAAGCCGTTCTTTTTTTGTTTTGTTTGTTAAATGTTTACATACTTTTACGATCACTTGTTGAATTTTGGTTTGTTTTATTTAGATGGAGAGGGAAGAAGAAAACAAAAAAAAACGGATGGAAAAATTTAAGATGGGTTTTAAATGTGTAAACACATCTCGAACTCTTTTAATTATTCTGTATTTTCAAGTTGCAAAATGAAGAGAAAATTGTGAAGATGTTTTTAGAAACTAGAAGGGTAGCTCAATCACTTAGTGGTACTTTCATGTTTATATCTTTTAAAATAAAACTTTTTTATGTTAGATTGAAAACGAGTCAATTTTTAAGTAGACGATTTTTTTAAAAAAAATTTCGTCTATAAAAAAAAAGTTTATTTTGAAAGATATCAATATGAAAATATTCTTTTAAGTGACTGACCTACTACCTCTTGTAGTTTATAAAACACTTTTCTAGTTTCTGTTTAATTTTGTTCCTGAAAAACAGAATAATGAGAGTTCAAAAAAATCAACAGAGATCGAAAACCATCTTAAGTTTTTTTTGGGGGGGGGGGCAGTTTTATAAGGAAAATTGTTTTTTTTTATAAAAGAAATTTCGACAATTTTTGTCAAAAAAATAAAATACAAAGTTTTAGGAGGCGCAAAGGACAAACAAATCGAATTTAAATTTCAGATGGTCTTAAAGTGTAAATACATCTCGAACTATTTAATTAAAATGAAAATTGAACGTGTTTTAGAAAGTAGAAGGGTAGCTCAATCACTTAGTGGTATTTTCATGTTGATATCTTTTAAAATAAACTTTTTATGTCAGTTTGAAAATGACTCAACTTTAAGCAGACGACATTTTTTTTTAATTTTCGTCTATAAAAAAAAGTTTATTTTGAAAGATATCAACTTGCAGATATTAAAAGTGATTCGGCTACCCTTCTAGTTTCTAACGCTTTCAATTTCTCCTTAGTGTTGCTCTTCTGAAAGTGCAGTTTGTAGAGAATTTGAAAAACATCATAAGGTACAACAACATTTAGCCATAAGAGACACCCTGTACAATTCGGATTAGTCTATTATAAAATATATTGTAATATAAAGGTAACAAGGTATTAAAAATTGTAAGTATAGGGAGAGAGGGGAAGGGGTTGGCCAACATTATGATGATGATCTGGCCCCCCTTATGAGGTTTTCTTCAGTGGTTTTAACCGAGATTGGATGAAAATAGAGAGATAGTAAGGGTGTCTACACAACAGGCAAGTGTGCTCAGCACAAATCCATCGTTTGCCCCGCCCTTTTATGAGAAATGACAACTTCTAATTGGTTTGTTATTTGGTTTGCTGTCACATGCCCCGCTCTTTTCAATTTTTAATTGGTTGATATTTGGTCTGACGCGCATAAAAGGGCGGGGCAAACGATGGATTTGTGTTGACCACACCTGCCTGTCTCTACACAGTATCTGGTCATAACACGGTCAGGTCATGGTCGCTGGTCATTTTTCTGTTGAAAACTCTGATCTGAGTGTGGTCGTCATTGTGAACGCTTGAAAATCTATAGTACCGATACACGGTCAAACACACGCAATTAGAAAACGGGATGAACAGACGTTGGCTCCGCCCTTTTTATGACAAAGGCAACTTTTAATTGGTTAGTTATGTAGTCTGACGTTACATGCTCCGCCCTTTTCAACGTCAAACCACACAACAAACCAATTAGAAGTTGCCGTTCGTCATAAAAAGGGCGGAGCCCACGTCTGTTTATTCCGTTTTCTAATTGCCTGTCGGTCAAACAGACCTCGCCTTAACCGTATAGTGTGAATCGATCCCTAACTTTGCTGTAACAAAAAGAAGTTGAGAGCTCTACAATTGAAAGGCCGAGTACACACGATCAATTCTGCTCAGCCAGATTTTCTCTTGAATTTTGAGATTAAAATGGATTCTGTGTTTTTTGTGTGTGGTGCG
Organism: Brachycybe producta; assembly: GCA_036925085.1. Lineage (NCBI taxonomy): Eukaryota > Metazoa > Arthropoda > Diplopoda > Playtdesmida > Andrognathidae > Brachycybe > Brachycybe producta. The sequence continues at coordinate 494,754 of JAUPFP010000070.1, forward strand.
GATGGATGAACTTCGTTAAGGCGCATTTACTAGTGAGCTGAAGATGAAATTCTTGTATTGAAGCCAGTAGCTTTAAAATAAAAGCGTGTTTCAGTTATTGCGTTTAGCGAACTTCAGCTGCAACAAATCAGTTCAGCTTTTTATTTCAAATAAAATTGGTTTTAAGCACCTCAATGAATGTATTTTATTACACATGGTCGACATTATATGTGGCCTTCATCAGATAATTAATTGCGTGTAATAACTGTTTTTACATTCCTATTGGTTGATTGGTATCATGTGATGATGAATGACATCACTAGCTGTCCAGTTACAATTTGCTGCTTCAGCTGAAAAATCTTTCATCTTCAACTTACATGTAAATGTGTCAGAACTGATAGAGGCGAAGCATAAGATGGTACAACATGGCGGTCATTGGCGGTAGCTTTGGTCAATTTGATTTTGGCCAATAGGAATACAGTATTTTTTCCACCATGCTTTATATGATATCCATGGAGGCATTATAATTTGGTTTGATGATAACTAGTAAAAAGCAGCTTTCGTATTCTGAAGAGAGAGAGCGGGTTTTATATGCTGCAAAAAAAAAACTACTGTGTTCCTATTGGCCAAAATCAAATTTAAAAAAAACCAACGATCGGTGTACAACATTTCTGCTTCAGCTGTAATGCATGTTACAATTCTCTTCTTAAGCTAAGTAGTAAATGCGCCTTTAGAGTTTGAGAACATTGGAATTTGTTAAAAAAAAAATGGGATTGCTAAGCGAGAATTGATCGTATGTACCCGGCTAAAGATGATGCTGATGATGATCGGTATAAAAGTGTCCTTGAACAATAGTGAAAGAAAGAAATGATTGATCTATCGACTGACTGACTGGAATGACTCTGAAACACTTCTCTCTCTCCCTATCTATCTATCTACCTATATTAAGCCACCCACTCTCTTTTAAGTCGAATTTATACTCTCTTCCCTTCTCCCCCTCTCTTCTCCTTCGTCGTTGTCGTCCTTGTCGTTGTAGGCCTATATAGTGTCGTCGTCTTCTTTATGAATATATTTATTATTTGACGTCTATAACGACATCTTTTCTATTATATACTGAAGATAGATCTTTATTTTGTTTACATTATTATATTATTCTATACATTTTTTATGAATCGTCTTCGTCGTCTTGTTATTTGAGGTGGGTTTTTTTAAAAAAAAAAGTGTAAACGTCTCTCTCAAACACAGGCAGTTAGAAATCGGTCAGAACTTCAGTTGGCTCCGCCCTTGTTATGACGACCGGCAACTTCTAATTGGTTGGTTATGTAGTATGACGTCACATGCTCCGCCTTTTTCAACGTCAGACTTCATAACCAGCCAATTAGAAGTTGCCGGTCGTCATAACAAGGGCGGAGCCAATTGAAGTTCTGACCGATTTCTAACTGCCTGTCTCTTAAACTCTTTGATTAGTTGTTGTGGCTTTCAGGTGAACAATCAAGAGAAACTTGAATGGTTTTTTTTAAGAAACTAGAAGGGTAGCTCAATCACTTAATAGACAAATTTCATGTTGATGATATCTTTCAAAATAAGCTTTTTATGCTCTCGAACGCTTAGCGTATTATTCTGTCTTTTAAGTGCAAAATGAAAGAGAGAAACTTGAATGGTTTTTTTAGTAACTAGAAGGGTATTTTCGTATTGATATTTTTCAATATAATATTTTTATGATCTCGACATCTTAATTAGAGACTAGAAGGGTGGTTCAATCGCTTTATATTCATTGTTGATATCTTTCAAAATAAGCTTTTTGCGCTTTCGAACGCTTTTATTATTCTGTCTTTCAAGTGAAAAATGAAAGAGGGAAACTTGAATGTGTTTTAGAAACTAGAAGGGTATTTTCGTGTTTATATTTTTCAATTTATATAAGTTTTTTTAGAGAAATTTGAAAATGACCCGACTTTTAAGCAAGACGATATTTTTTGTCTATAAAAAGTTTTATTTTTTAAAGATTATCAACATAAAAATACCCTTAAGTGATTGAGCTACCCCTTCTAGTTTATTAAACTTATTAAATTTGGGTTTAGAAAGATAGAAAAAGCTGTAGTCCAAAAATCAGCTGTTCATATAAAACCATCTTAAGGAATATGAAGTTAAAAAACATTCTTGGAAAAAAAAGTCACTAGAAATTACCTTAATTTTTTTTTTATAAACTAGAAGAGTTTTAAAAGTAAATCATAATGTTTGATAAACAGCTGATGATAAAACTTGTGTTTTTATATTAAGTTTTTCAGAAGACGTGTGTGGCTCGCGAGCCAATGTCAATTCAAAGGTCAAGTGAATTGTTATATTGAGGTATTGGGGGCCATACGTTGAGAATCTGTTACAGAATTGATGTTTAATTTTATATTTTAAGAAAGGAAAAAAAAGGATTAGGGATTTTGAGACTGTTGAGAGGATTAGTTTGCTCCCTCTCTCTCTCTCTGTCTCTCTCTTTATCTCTCGCTCTCTCTCTCTCTCTTTATCTCTCGCTCTCTCTCTCTCTCTCTGTCTCTCTCTATCTCTCTCGCTCTGTCTCTCTCTTTCTCTGTCTCTCTCTCTCTCTCTATATCTCTTTACTTCCACCTTTTTTATATCGAAAATGTAATAAATATGATAAAAAACCGATTTGAAATTCATTCAAATCGAATATTTTGTAAGTTTTTCCGTCTTTTGATCGTTGAATTTGACGAAATTTCTTGTTTCTTTTCTCGTTATCTGACTTCTAATTAAAAATGGGAGTTGATGAATAGTTTTTAATATTCACAGAAAAAAAATTTGTTCTTTTTCACTTGAAATTAGTTTTAAATGCTAATTTTCGTTATCGTGTTTTATCGTCGTTATCAAACTTAACATTTTTATCTGTGGTCATTTCTTAGGCTTCGTTTTATCAAAATGGCAACGTTCGGTAAAAAAAAATAGCCTCAAATACACTTATGTTCTACACAAGTGCTCATAGACGCTCTGTTAAGTCCCTTAAGTGACAGGCGACTAAGGGACTTTGGCGACTAAGGGACTTTGGCGACTAAGGGACAGGCGACTTTGGCGACTAAAGGACAGGCGACTTTGGAAAAAATTCGACGATAGAATGAAGTTGAAAGTCGCTGGGCTTTCTTTCGTTACAATGTATTTTTCTATGGAAAGCTTTCGCCAAACTTCTCACACATTTAAGTTCCAAGGTTGCTGTCCTTCTTCTCCACACTAGACCGGCCTGAATCGGAAAGAAAAATTCCGGATGGAGAGTAGAATAGATAATAGGCCCGCACGGAATCGGCTCGTTGTGAAGACAGCTATTGGCGTGCGTCCGGCTCCGATCCTATTCGGGTCCGATTTAGTGACAGGCATTTAGAAATCGGGAAGAACTTCAGTTGGCTCCGCCCTTTTTATGACGACCGGCAACTTCTAATTGGTTTGTTGGGTGGTTTGACATTGAAAAGGGCGGAGCATGTGACGTCAGACTACATAACCAACCAATTAGAAGTTGCGTTCGTCATAACAAGGGCGGAACCAACTGAAGTTTTTCCCGATTTCTAAATGCCTGTGATTTAGTGTGCAACAACCTTTATGTTGTCAGCGTCAGTATATCAGATCAGACCCCAATCAATACCTTTTAAATTGTCGACGCATGCGCACAAGAAGGCTGTTAGTGAAATCCATATTTTTTTTGTAACTTTAGGCTGGACTACGAAAATGGCGCATAACAAAAAAGTTACCAGTTGTGAAAGTAGCTTTTAGTTTTACTTAAGAATGTAAGTAGATCATTTATTTCGTTCGTGTAGCGTTAGATGACGCCACTAGCCCTCCTTTCATAGAAATGTACTGACACTCTTCAACTCTTTGACTCACCTTTTGTTTTTATTTTTCACGTGGTAAACTTTTAATTGCGTCATCGCTATTTCTCTACACGTGCTCTCTCTTCACTTATATTGTGTTCTTGGTATAAGTTTGTCCACGTGCTGATAATTAAGGTTGTTTTGGACGCTTTTAGAGCTAAAAGCCATTCATTCTATTTCAACTAATTGGCGACGAGTGTAGTTTGCCACCTATGGAGGTTGCAGGCGCCATCTACCTTGCGTTTACTCAAGTATTTTTCTGTGGAGAGCCCTCTTAACCGTAATGGGAATGAATGTATGATTAAGGGGCCTTTGTGAATTTTGAGGCTATTTTTTTTAAGAGACAAAGAAAAAAGTTGTCATTTTCAAATTTCGTCTTATTTATCATTTTTGATGAAAAATGATGTTTTAAATTTTTAGGATGAGTAAATTTTGATGGTTCCTCTTTTTTAAAAGGAAAATCATTTCTTATTTTTATGTTAAAATGTTTAAAATTCAAGTTTTTTTTCTTCTTTCTTCTCTTTTCTTTTTAAAAAAGTTGTTTTTATTTATTAGCAACTAAGTTTAACAATTTAAAGGTACATTAATCTCAATGAAAAATCTTTTCTTTCTGAAATTTGTTGTTTTTTTATTGTTGATTCATTGTAAAGGAAGAAAATAAGTCAGATTTAAAATTCTTTTTAATTTATGTACCAATTTAAAAAAAGGGGGTTGGGGAGGAAACACATTAGACATAAGACAGATAGATATAAGTTGCAACTGTTTAGTGGACCGAGGCAAAAGATTTATTTATTTCAGCAACTAATTGCCAACCATGCAAGCAATATTGTGTGGATGTTCTTCTCTTAAATACTATGGTTCCATTGTCCTGAAAAAGGTGGAGAATATCTTTTGTGTATAGTAAGCCTATCTTAGATTTCTAGCTTCGTTTTTATTGCATTTCCTCCTCCTCCTGTTTTGTATTTCCGGTTCTTGTTCATGATGGGCAACTGGGGTGGACTTCACCAGTGTATTTCAACTAATTGGCTATCTATGGACAGGCATTTAGAAATCGGGACAAACAAGTTGGCTCCGCCCTTTTTATGACGACCGGCAACTTCTAATTGGTTGGTTATGTAGTCTGCTCCTCCCTTTTCAACGTCGAACCACACTACAAACCAATTAGAAGTTGCCGGTCGTCATAAAAAGGGCGGAGCCAACTTGTGTTCGTCCCGATTTCTAAATGCTTGTCTATCTATGGAGGTTGTAAGCGCCATCTACGTTACATTTACGCAAGTATTTTTTCTATGAAGCCCTCTTAACTGCAGGCAATTGTTGTGGTTTTAAGTTATGACAAATAATAAATGGGCTCAATAGAACCAGTATAACACTTGATTCATTCAATGATAATCTATGCAGGGGCCTCAAATGACTTGTTGAAGTCATTGAGAATAATGGCTCTCAATGTAATAAAAGTTGGTCGTCTTTTAAATACGAAGTAAATATGGCGGCTGCTGTCAGTTTTAATATATATTAAGTTATATTTAAGCCAGTCACAGTTATTGAAAGTAGCGCAGTTACTTCAGTTATATTATAACAAATAAAGCAATGAAGAAAAGAAGAAGAAAAAAAAAATGGATAAAAGTGTAATTAATTTCAACTGTGCTTAATACTGGTGTTTGTTAGGGCTTAAGTTATTTGTTGACTGTGACAATTAAATCCTGATCCTTTGATAATCTAAATCAATAATAGAGTCAGTCAGTGAGAAGAAGAGAGAAGAAGCTTCAAGTTTGGATTGAAATAGAAAGAAAGAAAAGCTCAAAAGAAGAAGAGGATCTCTCTCTCTCTCTTCAAAGCGGATTCTTCTACTCTCAGTTTCCGTACTATAAAAAAAAAAACGTTGAGAATGGAGAAAATTTGTTAACGAGATTTACGAACGTCGTTTTGTATCAATTGAGGATTTTCTGTGATCCTTTTTTTTTAAAGAATAGTGGCGCGTTTATATCTGTTGAGGGTTTTAGGCGCCACGGGATCATTTCGGAGACTCTGCACAAAACTAATATGAATTGCTGTATTTCTTCAAATAAAAATTTAAAGTCTTCTTAAAAAATTATATGTAGCTCTATATACTTTTGACTAAAGTTTTAACTTTTGAGGGCCCTCTTATGCCTAGTTCTCACAACCTTCTTGTAGCTCGGGCTAAAATAGCCTTGGCTAAACGACTGTGTTCACATGTGAGCAGCTACATATGGGCTTCGTGACCTGCCTAAAGGTGGCGCTCACTACAGCATATTTATTTCATTTTTACAAATTTGGCACTGGCCATTATGTGTGGACATTGTGCTGTGTATAGCCTGCATAATGTATACATAATTGGAGGGAAAATGGCTGATATTGTCCATACTAACAAAACTGAATTGCATGAGTCTTCATTGAATACACTAAATGCAACATATTTTAATTGTAGGTAGGTTGATGATTTAGAGTTTATGGAAATAAGTAATTATTAAATAAAGATCAATTGATAATTTTAAATTGTTTTAATAAATTAACAAATAGACTGAAACATCTAACAATGGAAATAGAAAATGAATGACGCCATTTTTTATTCAGATTTATGACCACCAGGTGGTGTACGATCAAGTTAACTTTGTCTTGCATTCACACTAAATAATGTGTAGGCTACTACATATGGGTAACCAAGGCTACCTAACCAAAGCTAACATTTGACATTAACCACCATCTAGTGTGTGTTCTCACAACCCTTATACATAGGCTAAGTCCTTAGTCTGAGCTACATAAAGGTTGTGAGAACTAGGCATTAAGGGTCATAGGTGCGCGCCCTAGGCCTAAAATCGCTATTGACCAAGTGCCCTATATGCAGCCTTTTGGTTTGTCGAATCTCAATTCGTCATTGATTCTGATCGAACCATTCTCAAGTTTTGTTGGAAGCTCGATTACTATGGTTCCATTATCCTCGAAGAGGATATAAAGGCGCCTGTAGACATTGCGAGTTTGCCTCGCGAGGCAGTTTCGCGAATCAAATCTCGCATGTTCTAGACTATTCCTCGCCCTGAGTCTCCCCTCCACTTGACTCGCTTGGCTGTCTCACTCCCCATCCGCGCACTAGTCGGTAAACACCCTGCATCAAAGACGTTTTGCTGTCGAAACTCGCGGCGTGTAGACCAAAAGTGAACCAGGCCGAGGCAATCAGACTCATCGAAGTTTACAGTAATTACCGATTATTGTATAACCCCTCAAGACAACTTTCCGCTCACCCTTGATTCACGTAGATTCGCGAAACACATTTTGGTTCGCCTCGCGCCTGACTCGCTAGGGATACTCGCTATTGAGATTCGCGAGGAAAAACTCGCAATGTGTACAGGCCCCTTAAGATACAGGATGTTTTTTGTATATCCGTGTAATTTCGCCTTTTGTTATGTTCACGAGGAGCATCTTTGGTGATCTTCTGGAGCCAATTGGTCATGTCCATCAGTCACGCTCTACTAGAGTTTGGCAGTCTAAAATAGAGAAGACTGTAGCTCTGCTAGACAGGCATTTAGAAATCGGGACGAACGCAAGTTGGCTCCGCCCTTTTTATGACGACCGGCAACTTCTAATTGGTTTGTTGTGTGGTTCGACGTTGAAAAGGGCGGAGCATGAGACGTCAGACTACCTAACCAACCAATTAGAAGTTGCCAGTCGTCGTAAAAAGGGCGGAGCCAACTTGTGTTCTTCCCGATTTCTAAATACCTGTCTCTGCTATAGAAGGCCATGTCTTTGACTTCATGAGACGTGCAATGCACATGCGCGGTACTCCTATCTACATCTGGTGACCTCTTTGGAGGCTGATATTTGATTCCATGAATCGTTGCTAGTAACGATTTTGGTAATTATCCTTTTATCTTCGAAAATCAAGGATAATGGAACCACAGTAAGTTCTTATTTTTTTTTTTGGGGGGGGGGGGTCCTTTCTGAGCTATAATTTGGCTTCAGGTGCGTAAAGCAAGTCCCGATAAAAACGAATTGTTTTCAAATATTCGAATTTGATGCGTGGGATTCTGTTACAGGCATCTGTAGACAGCTTCAGAATTGTTTTGGCTCCGCCCCTTTATGAGCGTCAGACCAAATATCAACCAATTAGAAATAAAAAGGGTGGGGTATGTGACATCAGACCTGGTAATAAACCAATTAGAGATTGATAACGCTTATAAAAGGGTGGAGCCAAAGAAATTCTGGAGCTGTCTACAGATGCCTGTGATTCTGTTGAATTACAGGCATTTAGAAATAGGAGAGAACTTCAGTTGGCTCCGCCCTTGCTTTGGCGACCGGCAACTTCTAATTGGGTTTGTTGTATGGTTCGATGTTGAAAAGGGCGGAGCATGTGACGTCAGACTACATAACCAACCAATTATAAGTTGCCGGTCATCATAACAAGGGCGGAACCAAAGAAATTCTGGAGCTGTCTACAGATGGGTGTGATTCTGTTGAATTTAGGTCTGCCATTTTCTAAGATGGCGGTCTTTGAAAAATATCAAAATAAACTTAGATATATTTGTTTGAGTGGTAAGTGGTGTCAAGATTTGTGTAAATTGTTTTAAATTCATTTTGAATAATAGTTTTATGAATCGAAATTTCCTGAATTCCAAACGAATTTGGGTTAATTGATGTGTTGTGTATGTGTTGGAGGGTGGCTGTTGTTGGAATGGATTTCGAGCTGGTTTATCTGGTAAAAAGTAGCCTTGTAAATTTCATGCGAATTTTGTGTTTGTTTGTTGATTGTTGACACTCGGCTTCATCATTTAATATTCAAATAAAGTTATTGCGCTTTATGGATCGTATTAATTTTGAGTTATAATATTTCAAACAAAAGTCAATTTCGATGGATGATGATGATGATGATGTCATCATTGTTTCTGAGAACTTTTTTTTTTTTTAAAGTTCCTTTATTTCTCTGGTTGCTGTCTTTCTTGAAGATTTTTAAAGATGATTTTAATCTTATGCATTAGGGTAGAATCACACACGCTGAAAACCCACCAGATAATAAGAATTAGATATATGTTACTGTCAATCTGCGAAACCACCAAACTGCTATAGTGAATCTGTAAAATTCAATACATTTGAAGTGTTAAATTTTGCAGATTCACTAGCAGGTCGGTTGTTTTGCAGATTGCCTAGGCAAACTGCAGATTGACAGTAACAGATATAAAAAAATTCTGTGTTTCTTTGCTCTGAAAGATATGTTTATGGCGCTTCTTCTCTATTCTCTCTGCTTATTGTTTAAAGGAAGTTTGAGAAAAGGAAATTCAAAAGTTTGCTAGAAACAAGAAGGTCTCAAAGGAATGGCCTTAAATTGTTCAAAATAAATGTTTTACTACATTTTTTTGGTCAACGAACCATTCAAATTGTCTGTAAGGCCAGGTACACACGATCAATTTTGGCTTGGACAACATTTGGTTAGTTTTTTTGAAGCTAATTGTCCATTTTTCATCATTGCAAACATTACACAAAGTTCAGTTCAGTTTCTAAAACACATTCAAGTTGCTCTTCATTTTTCACCCGAAAGAAAGAATAATGAATGTAGTTTGAGAGACGTTTACTATGTAAAATCACGTTAAGAATTATTATTATAAATTAGTAAAATGATTTTAAATATTAATTATTTTTGGTTTATTTTTTATTTACAGAAAAAACGAATTATTCCATGTCGTACGCGTCTTCGATGCCAACGACGGACAATGGAATGTCACAGGTAAGATCTTAATTCATGATTATTAGTTGTTATTCACACGAAAAAAAGGTCGAAAAAGCTTTAAAATATCGTCATATACAAAATCGAAAAATCTAAAATGTAAAAAAAAATCGAAAATGTCGGCTGATAACGAAAAATCGGTCCGATATTTTTTTAAAAAAAAAATATTCTTATTTTATGATATATATATAAAAAAATAGAAAATATTTAAGGTAACGTCTTATAAAAAAATTGATAAAAGTCGAAAAATCAAAAAAAAATATTGAAAATATTTTCTTATAAAATAAAATCGAAAATGTCAACAAAAAATTGTAAGTATCGTTTTATAAAAGATCGAAAATATCCCCTGATAAAAAAATATCGTTATTTCAAGATCTGTCAAAAAAAAAGTTTGAAAAATTGAAAATGTTTAAAATATCGGCGGATGAAAAAAAAAAAAAAAAATCGAAAAATTCAAAAATATACTAGAAAACAAAACTTAATAGTTATAATTAGAGACGTTTATAAACTTATATTCAAGTTTAGATTATTTTTTTTGGTATTTTTCTATATATACTCGATTTTTTTCGATTTTATTTATTATTACTCGCTTTTAAATAATCCACACTGCAAGGGATTGAACCCATGACCTGTTTACCATGAGTTGAGAGTGTTGAGACCACTACTACACCAGCAAGACAAGACCCCAATTATATCTTGTTTTTACTTTGTTAAAAAAATTATTACCTTACAATATTTGAAATTTTATATCGATATATCGACAACTTGTGAGTTCTTTATTTATGATGATCATGGCAAGGAGATTCATGCACTTAAAAGCAACAAAATATGCCATTAAATATGCACTATAAAAAAATCTTATTCAAAATTTCACCCATGAAAATTGAGCAAAAATGACAACAAGCAACATTTTTAAATTTTCAAATTCAAAACTTCATCAATTTTTTGTCAAAAAATTTTAATATTTAGAAAAATTTCTCAACATGAAAGGATGTACGAGGAGCGTAAGTAATTCGGATTATCATTTGTATCAAGTTCATCGTTAATTTCATTTATAAGATGAACCTGATTCTATGTTGCCTTTATAAACAGTATATTTCCACAATTTTCATGAAATCAGAAAACTTCTGAGACCTATTTTTTTTTTAAAAAATTGCAAAAATTACAATTTATGTACTTTTTTTTTTGCCAATTTTGACAAAATATGCATGCTTTGAAAAAAAATGGCAAAATATGCAAAAACATGCATTATAAAATTCATATATTTTAGCTTCAGCATAATATGAATCATGTTCCTATCTCATTTAGCATGAATTTCTGAGCCAGAATATTAAACATGCATTTGCATGAACTTCCTTGCCCTGAATTGATGATAATATGTATGATATGTGATATGACCCTATCTAATATAGAGTCGTCCATTACTTAATACATATATGAAATGAGTGTTTTGCTTCTCTGTTAAAGTGAGACACCTTTTGTCTCATTTTTTTTGGAGACATTTTATGATTAGATAATATTATTAAGTCTGTTTCTCAATGATGAATGAACTTTCAGGGGGTTTTTGTAAGTCTTGTAGTCTGTGATTTTTTTTTTGTTTGTAATTCTAGTCTATAGATAAGTCTCATAACTAATGTGTTATTATGGATTCGTTTGAGTTTCTTTGGGGTGAAACCAAATGCCGTATATTTGAAGTTTTTTTTGGGGCGGGAAGGGGGGGGGGGTCAAACGCCAAGATGGCGGCGTTCAGGCATGGTCAATGTATTGTTTAACATGAGGTCGTTATGCAACTCAAGCAAATATGGCAACAGTGATGATGATAAAAGTTATGTGTGATAAGATAACAGAAAAGTTTTAAGTTTGGTGGTTTTTTCTTGTTGTTGCTGCTTCTGCTGCTGCTGTTGTAGAAAACACAATATTTTAACTTATAGAAGTGTCAGAATTAAAAGGTGAAAGGTGAAGTATGAACAAACAGACTTGAGAGGAAATTATGGGTTATTTTATTGGGGTTTGGGTGGGGGAAGGGAAGGAAGCCAGGCAGGCTTCATGATCTGGGTTAAGAATGCAAATGGATCATTTATTTTTTTATCTCTGTAGCGTTAGATGGCGACACTAGCCCTCCTTCTCATAAAATATACGGATACTCGTTCAACTCTTTGACTCACCTTCCTTTTTTTCACGTGGCAAACTTTTAATTTGCGTCATCGCTATTTCTCTACACGTGCTCTCTCTTCACTTATATTGATTTCTGAGTAAGTTTGTCCACGTGCTCATAATTAAGGTTGTTTTGGAGGCTGCATTCTATTTCAACTAAATGGGAGCGAGTGTATTTTGCCACCTATGGAGGGGTTGCAGGCGCCATCTATACCTTGCAATTTATACATGTATTTTCTTTGGAGCCCTCTTAACTTTGAATTCATTTAGTTCAATTTTAGATATAAGGTATTATTATTATTATACTGTTACCCGCCCCTTTTTTGTTTTTTAATTTTAAGGGACAGAGATGAATGAAACCAGGTTCTTTAAGCCAGTGAAGGCTTCAATGACAAATCGGACCGAAAAAATATATTTTTTAACAAAATGGATTTTTATTTATCAAATATTCTAGAATACAAAATGGTTAGGTTAAAATAGATAAGTTTTTCTTTTGATAAAATTAGGTGTGTAATAAATGGTATATAAACAAGGGTAAGAGCTGTGCAATGAGTATGGCCGTTTTAAAAATGGATTAAAGTGGTCTTACTGTTTTTTGTTCCTTGCTGTCTTCCAACAATTTCTTCAGGCACTTCACCAACTTCACAAATGTAGACCACAAACTTCCTAAACCTAAACTTCCCCAAAACATACAAACTTCCCCAAAATTAACTAACTCCTAAAACTAACTTTCCCAAAAAATCTTACTAACTCCCAAAAATCAAAATACCAAAAATCAAAACCAGAACCTTTCCCAAACAAATCTCGAAACCCACTGTCTAAAACTTCTTTTTCAAACTTCTATTTTTTGTTTCATTTTTCTGAAAAATTCAGACTTAGGACCCAATTCTATTTTCTTTTCGGGACCTACTTTACTTTGTCCTTTTTTGACCATTAAGTTTTTGTTTTTTCCTAATGTGTTGTAATCTATCAATCTTCATTTTTCTTTCCTTAATTACTGTGTTTTTCTGTCTTTGTGATATATGTTTTTTTTTTATTTTGGGACCTATTCTGATTTGTCCTTTGACCATTGCTATGTTTTCATTATTTCCAGTCATGTAATTTTGTGTTTTTCAGCTATTCAGTTGATGTTATCTTATTTTTTGTTTTTTGTCCTTATTTAGCCTGTTTTTGATCTTTAAACATCTTTATCTTTAATCCCCCTATTTTGTAAAATTTTATCTTGTTTTTATATTTTTTCTTATTTTTGTATATTTGGATGCTTGCATTTGTGCAAGTTTAAAATTATTATTTTTATATAATTGGGGTTTTTATTTATTAGTTCTGTTTGGTGGGACCATGTTTAGGTGTTCATGTTAGGTGTTTTATTATTTTCATGAGCACCTAACAATACCTTGTACTCACACATGAGTTAAATGAATTGAAATTAAATGTGTTTAAGGTGAATTATACGGAATCCAGTTAAGGACATAGGAACAAAATAGAAATTGACTTTAATTATTAATATTTTAAATTAAAATACTAAATCAATATTTTCTCAATAGTTTATATTATTATATTTAAGTATTAACTCAATATTTTTTCGATTATTAACTGAATAAATTGAATTCGACGACATATTGTTTGTTTGTCCTTCACAGGGCTCTGTAGAACGTGTTTAATATATAAATGCATTTAACTGTGCATGTGTTTCGAAGGTATTAGTGTTGTTGTTACTTTTGAAAGGCAGAATAATAATAATCAAGAAGTTCGGAGGGGCGTTTTTCACTTTGAAAAATACTTTTTAAGTTATTAACAGTAAAAAAAAAATGAGTTAAACATTATCTAACAACTTGTTAAACTAATTTGGGTTGCTGTTAATAAGTTACAATTTAAAATATGGACAATAATTATAATCAATGAATATTCTGTTTTTCTCTCTCTCTAAAAAAAAAATAGAAGTTCATTATGTTGGAAAATTATCATTAGAAATCCTTTAAATTTGTGTTTCTTTAATATGCATTTTAGTGAGAATTGAATGGGTAAAAGGAGGAGGGGAGGGGCTTCTGGTTGTTGGTTGTTTCTCAGTTTAAAATGTTCTCTACAGCGTTAAATTGTAATTAAAGAATTTCTCGCCTCACTTAGCACACAAGTTTTTTTTCTTTTAATTTCATTTAAAACTTTTAAACTTTTTTTTTGTATAAAATAAAAAGACAGAGAGAAGAGAGAAAAAAAAAAACATCAATTCAAGAAGAAGAAGAAAAAACATTTCCAAATGTTAGTTTTTGTTAATTTGCAACCAAAAAAAAACAACTCCTCCTTAGAAAAATATAATTTGCAAATTGGGGGTGTGTGTGTGGGGGGGGGGGTCGGTTGGAGAGGTTTTTTTGTTTTTTTATAATTTCTCTTGTGTGTTTTTTCTTCTTCTATCCTTTTAATTACTAATTGGATTTTTAGAAAAGAGAGGTTTTTTTTTTAATTATATAGATATATTTAAATGTAGAGAGATCTAATTTGTGTTCTCTTTTTTTGTTTTAAGTTTTAACAGAATTAGAAAACTGAGAAAGAAAGAAAAAAATTACATTTAATTGATAAACATAACTTAGTTTTGAGTTATGATAAATGATTTTTGAGTGAAAAATTATACAGATATCTGTGTTCTCTCTTTCTATCTTAATAATTAAGCCTAGAAAACTAAAAAAACTAATTTTCTATTCGTTAATGTTACCTCGATCTTAGATAATATTTTTTTTTTGTAATTTTTGCTTCTTAAATTAAACATTAAACTTTTTTCATCAAGTTTTTTTGTTGTTGTTTTAATGTTAGATTTCTTAAATAGAGAGAGAGAGAGAGAGAGAGAGATATCACAGGGCGGACATTTTTTTTAAACTGATGGATGTCTTCATTTCTACGTTATCTGTTTCTATTAATCATTATTGTCCTTAGATCATTTTTTTTATATATAAATGTCATTTCTTGACGTCAGATTAGTAATTATATGCTTTGCATATTAAATTAAATATTAAATATAGAAATGTTGAGTGCAATACATTTTCAGTTAAGTGTACAAGACAAGAATGCCTTCATTTCATCTGTGTGCTACAACACAATTCAAAAGTTAAGAGGTGTTTTAACTTTTCTATAGATTTTCATGAGAATGAATTTAGAAAATTCATTGCACGTGAAAGGGAAGAGCGGGAACGGAATTGTTAGCCGCAATACATTTCCAGTGAAGCCTATGAGACTAGAATGTCTTCATTTCCTGTACAATTTCCTGTGTACAATGCGCGCCTTAAATGATAGGAAAATTCTGAGTGGGCGTGGTTGAGGTGATTCTATAGATGTTTATGGGAGTGCAACTTAGGAAATTCATTGCACATGAACCCGGAAGAGCGGGAACCGAAATGTTGGGTGCAATACATTCACAGTGAAGTGTGGAAGACAAAGCGGGTCTTCGATGCCTGCATGCAATACGCGCCTCAAAAGTTAGACCAATTCGGATTGTGGACGTGTTTCTATAGCAGTTTTACACATTGGCTGCTAGATGGTGGTATACCATTTTAAGTCCTATTTCTTCAATGAAGAGAAAACTTTCAAAATTACTCCACTGAATGCTTTCATTTTCAGGGTGGCTGATTTTTTTTTTATTTAAATGAGATTTTTTTGATTTTTTTTTTCATTTATATGAAATATTAAATATTTTTATGATGATGTTTGCAAAAATGAGTAATAATAACATTGTTAATTGTTAAGTTGTTAGTAAAATAATTGCAAAATAAGAAAAAAAATGTTAATAAACATTCAAAATTGAAAATAATGTTTCAAGCACTTTTAATTTAACATTGTGAACATATAAACACCAACCAGCTTTGCAGTCTTTTCAGTTCCCAAAGCAAATCAGTGCCTCAAGAGGTAAACTGGGTTAAGTCACTTTTTAAAAATAAAACACGATTTTACATCTTCATAAGATGTCAAATTTGTTTTTTAAACAGTTTGTCAAGTTCTATCAGCGGTAAACAGTGGTAAGTCCACAGTTTTACACATTGGCTGCTAGATGGTGGTATACCATGTTAAGTCCTATTCCATCAACGAAGAGAAAAATTTTCAAATTACTCCACTGTAAAATTTAGGTTTGGTGACTTAAAAACAGTTTACCTCTGAGGTTCTTAAATAGATTACTATTACTATTTATACCTACAGTATTTGTCCCTGATTTCCACCAGTCAATTGGGGGATACTTCCTCAAGTATATCTTCCGAAAAAAATAATGCATTAATGAAAGGACTACCACCAGACTTTATTTTAGAAACATAGAGAAAAATGCTGGGAACTGTTTTATTTTTATTGTATAATTTTAATGTTTAAATAAATGTAAATTTTTTCTAAAAAAATCATTTGATTTAAATCATGATTTAAATCACTGCCACCCTGATTTCCTGTGTACAATGCGCGCCTCAAATGATAGGCAAATTCCAAGTGGGCGCGGTTGAGGTGCTTCTATAGAGATGTTCATGAGAATGCAACTTAGGAAATTCATTGCATGAGAACTGGAAAAGCTGCAATGTAAAACTTGGGTGCAATACATTCCCACAGTGTTAGGTCTGCAAGACAAAAAATGTCTTCCATTATTTTTTAATGGTTAACAAGTTAGGTGCCAGTGTGTTTGAACAAATTCGCTCCAACTAAAAATAAAAAGCCTTTGAGATTTTTTCTTCTTCTAAGGTTGATGATTACAAATGTAGTACGAATTGAATAAATGGAATCAATGAAGTTAAATTTGAACACACATACGGACAACAGCTGAAAAATCATTGTTTATGATAATTTTGAAGTTTTTTTCGTTGGGTTTTTATAAAATGTTATTTTTTTTTGCACCTGGTCAGAACTCAGAAAGTTGTAAAGTAGGTTTCATTACAACTGAGTAAACATATGCAAGGGATGTAAATACAATAAAAATTGACCACTAGAATCACTCATTTTTCAAGAAGAAAAAAAAAAAACCAAAAACCTGTTCCTAGTTTTTTTTTTACTTAGTAGTAAAGAAAAAACAATTGCTTTAAGTGTGGTTTTCTGTTTTTCTTGTCTTCTTTACATACAAGTCTTGTTATAGTGGTTAGCTTTATTGTTATTATTATTATAACTATTATTCAAATATAATAAATTGATACATTATCTCTAAAAGAAAAAAAAAAACGCAAAACAAAAAGTGAATGAGAATCTTTTGTGTTTTTTCAATGGTAAGCTTTTTAAAGTGTTCACATACTAAGTAAAGTGTCTTTTGACAATTTTAATAATTAATGAATTCATTGATTTAGTGTTTTTAAGTGTTTTGGTTAAAAAGGGCTTTTGTCTTCTTTTGATTGACGTTTTTTTTTCTCATTTAATTATGGTTAGAATGATTTCAACAGCTGTTAAATATAGATGAGTACATTATTAATTTCTCTACTTGTGGAATTTAGTACAAACACTAAAGGAATTTCTAATAATAAGTACCGGTTAAAGTATACATTTCAGGATAAATATCATACTTAAAGTTGCGTTGTCACGGGGCTAGTTTTGAAGCCGGTAGTACGTGTATTGTCTGCTTTCCTGGTAAGTAAGAACTTACCTGGTAAGTTTGTATTTACGCGGGTTTAGTAAAAATCCAGTGGCAATTAGCTAGTTTTAGGCAGGGACGTCATTTGGGGGTGCAAGGGGGGGCATTTGCCCCCTCCCCCCCTTTTGAAAAACAATTGTGTTATTACAATTAGTATATACATATGTTATAACTAGAGTTTGTGCATATTTTTTCAAATTTCTTGCAAATATAAATAAATCCACCAAAACCTAATTTATATTAAGTGGCAATATGCACACGTCTTGCAGCACTGGCCTGCATATATACAATAATTAGCAAGTCGGTCAAGTTTTGCCTCCCTCTGGAAAAAACTGAAATGACAGCCCTGGTTTTAGGTTTTTTTTTTATTGGAATATTAAGTTTTTTTTATCATTTTATCACGTGACCAGTAACAAGAGTGCAAAGTAGCCAGGTCCACAGGCAATTAGAAATCGGGACGAACACAAGTTGGCTCCGCCCTTTTTTATGACGACTGGTAACTTCTAGTTGGTTTGTTGTGTGGTTCGACGTTGAAAAGGGGCGGAGCATGTGACGTCAGACTACATAACTAACCAATTAGAAATTGCCGGAGCCAACTTCTGTAGGTCCCGATTTCTAATTGCCTGTGCCAGGTCCTCAACTCGACTTACCACAATCCGGGTATGCGGACAAGTTACTTGTGAGGCTGTTACCCTTGGGTAAGTTTACTGTCAAGACTATAGCACTAGCTGCTAGTAAACTATAACCCCCTGACAACAACACCCCTTAACTGGTTTTAAAGAGTGGAATGCTTATGCTTCTCTGGAACTCTTGATTATTATTACTCGCTTTTATTTGTTACTCTTACCACCTTCTGAAATATATATGAAAATAATTCACACTGCACTGGGATTGAACCCATGACCAACATTACCTTTGGTTGAGTATCCTGAGACACTTATCACTACACCAACAAGACAAGAGTGGATTACATTTTATTTTAATTTTTAGACCTTTTTTTTATAAAAGCAAGTATCACAACAAAACATGTTTTTAAGTTTCTTGTTCTGTCTTTCAGTTGCAAAATGAAAAGGAACTTGAATGTGTTTTTTTTTTAAAAAAAAACTAGAAAGGTGGTAGCTCAGTCATTTAAGGGTATTTCCATGTTAGGAACACAAGTGAAGTTTTGAAAACTTGATTAGAACTAGAGTCCTGCATTTTTATTTTTTTGAGGGTCGGCCAAGCTGGTTCAACATACAAGGTGGGGTCAGTCATGGTCGACCAGAAATCAGCCGGGTCGAATGAAGCGGCCGGGCTGAATAAAGCTATTAAAAGAATCAGCAAAGTAAATATTGATTTTTTTTTATAAATTATATCAACATTCAAACATTTCTGTTGGCTGTAAAACATCCACTTCAGAATTTTCAGCCCCACCTTCATCCATTTTTTTTCTGAAGTGAATTCTTAAGCATAAAGAGCAGTAGTGCAGTAACTCAGGACTGACAGTGTGAAGCTTCCTATAGGTTTATTATAGAGAAGGCTAATGTGGGACAAAAAATGTATGTTCAATCAAACAGCCAATTCGACCCAAGTGGCCTATTCGACCCAAGTGGCCTATTCGACCCAAATGGCCCATTCGACCCAAATGGCCCATTCGACCCAAATGGCCCATTCAACCAATAGAAAAGCTGGTCGACCCACTAATTTTTTTTTCCAATTGGTTTCTGTTGGAAAATTAAACAAATAGGCTACACACAAAAATGAATTTGTCTATAGACCTATATAAAAAAAATTCGGCCAACAGCTATCAGGCTAACGACCACCCTGGTCGATGCAATACTCTACTAGGTTTTAAAACTAGTTTCATGTGTGATATCAAAGTTTATTACAAAGTTTTTGTTGTGACATCATAAGTTTCTTTGCAAGTTGAATTGCATCAAAAGTTGCTAGGATGAAGGAGAGTCTTAAAGCCTGGTTTACACAGGTAGAGTTTTTAGTAGAGTAGGGAGGAGAGTAGATAGACTACTAAACTGAACTCTACCAGTCACTCTACTCTACTGAAGAAAGTTGAGTCTACACGGGTATAGTGGGGAGGCTAGTAGAGTGTTTCGAGGTGGAGGGGGTAAGTAGAGTAGAGCTTCTTTGCCACATGTGCGATAGTACTATATCTACTCTACCAGCAAACCAGTACTCTACTGCAAACTCTAGTCTACTGCGATTTTTGCCGGGTTTCTACGGGTAGAGTTACTCTACTCTACCCAGTACTCTACTAAAAACTCTACCCGTGTAAACCAGGCTTTAGACATTGTTATTATCACGAGTTTTTTTTTACACGCAAACTTATTGTTTCGAATTTTAATATAAGGTGTCTCTCCTACCTATTTCAATGCTAGTCTCGTACAATAATCGGTTAATTTCCATATTATTGACATTATATACAACGATGTGCATTCGTTTTTTTTATTTTCTACTTGTTTTGCATAGTTGATGAGAGAGAGAGAGAGAGAGAGAGAGAGATGAGATAGAAAATTTCAGTTGTTCGTTATTATAGTAGTAGGTGATGGTAGTAATATTATGTTGTTTGTGGTATAATACAGTAGTTATCATTATTGATGAACTTAACTTAAAAAAAAATGTTGATCAACGATGATGATGATCATCAAAAAACACGAAGAAGAAAAAAAGATAAAGAGGTTTTACTTTTCTTCCATTAGTGTTGCATAATAATAAATACACTCAACTACTACTATTACTTTTAAGCCCCGTTTTCACGATGATAGTTGTCACGATAGTTGCTGTCATGAGAGCAGCAACTATCGCGAGAGAACTATCATCGTGAAAACCACGTGATAGTCACTATCACACTGTTGCGATAGTGACTATCACACTGTCTCGTTTGACTAGATAGTTGAATAGTACTGTCGCAATATAGTAATAATTGTTGTGTGACCGCCGCTTGTAGGGAAATTTGGCTTCTGTAGGGAGAGAGAGACAACACTGTTGTTGACTCAATGATATCCTGTGAAGTAGACGTCACACTTGTCACGTGACAGACAACTATCACGGTTACTTCAAGACGTGTAGACAGTTTGCTATCGTGAGAGAGTGAACTATAGCAACTTTCATGACAGCTACACTCACGATAGAACTATCGCCACCGTGAAAACGAGGCTTTGTGCTTGATATTGGTTTTAGTTATTGGCTGTCGAGTTTAACCCCATGTTTATAATTTGTATTAATATTATTAATATACAAAGAAATTCATTGCCATTAAAGCAAAGAAAATGGTGGTGGCTTCATATTGTGTCTGTGTTTCTCTAATCAAACTTCTTACATCAAGAAATATAATATTATGGAATAATAATGTTCATGTTCGTGTGCAAGTCTGCTTTTTATGGCTTTAAATTACTAAACTATGAAGAAGAAGATGCCATGTAAAATACAACATACAACACACACATAAGAGTCAATGGGTTGCATCATCATAATTACTAATTAGCATAAAGTGTGCTGACGTTGAAACAAGGTGTTGTCAGGTTAACAAAATTTATGATTATTTTTTTTTGGGGTGGGGTGGGGGAGGTTCCTTACCTCTTTGCTTTTGGTTATATGTCTTGTGTGAAGAAGGGGATGGAGGGGGAGGGATTTCATATTTACCAGTTGGCCGGCCCTCTTACTGTTTATGGTTGGTCTTGTTATAAGAGGGCCATCTGAATGGACCTGTGGCCAACAAATATTCCATGAAAACTGTTCTTTCTTGGTATTAACTTCATGATTACCTGTTGGATATTGTGATTGGGAATTGTTCCCCCCTCTGACTCCTGTCACCCCCCCCCCCCCGTCACATGGCTCTGGAGCCGCTTGCAGGTGTACTTGATTGAATTGAATCTAAATGCTGGTTTAGATCCGACGATGAGCCTGTTTAGGCTGACGACACGGTAGCACAGTGGAGATAGCCTCCATTTGTGGTCTTGAGGGTGAGGTATTGGGTTCGAATCCTGGTAGCGAAGCATTGTTGTTGTGTTTGTCTTGCATACATTTTCGTACAATGAACGGTGTTAATTTGGTTTCCGATTGCACCCTAAGGATAGGTTTATACTCCAAATTTTGCTAAGATTCGCAAGCTTTGAAGCTCCTAAAAAGTAGCTGTCCAAAGCTTAGCTTGTTCATACAAACATGTGGTCTTGCAAACTTCACAATATACCTTTCTACCCTATAAAACAGATATACAAAACAATAGAACCCTTTCTTTTCTGGAAGCAAAAAAGGTGTGACTTGTTCACCCCATTTGTGTATCCGTTTCATGATTGGTGCTTTGAGTTGCTAAGCTTTGAAAAGTTGAACAATTTCAAAGTTAGCTTCATGGCTCTGGCGAAGGCAAAAACCTGAAGCTCTGACGTCATTTTTGAAGCTTCGCAGGCTGCTTTGCTGCTTAGCAAGAGAGTATAAACCAACCCTAACAGCTAGCCTCCACCTCCAATCCTCGAGTACAGACTTTTATTATTCATAGTATGTGTGTGTGTTTTTTGTACGTTTCCTCATTGTCACTCCCTTCTTAGTATTTTTTTTTTCACTTTTCCTTTGCAGTTTTTTTTTGTTGGCTTTTGGGTCCATATGGAGATCCCTCTCGTCTTCTTCTGATTTTTCTCTTTGTACCTGTCTTTATTTTTTTTTGTGTGTGAACCACTGGGCAATAATGTTATTATTACCTGTCTGAGTGCATCTCTGTCTGGACGTCGTCTGTCTCTTTTTTTTTTTGTAATACACTATAACACTATACAACTGAACAACACACACGAGACATTTGATGAAGACCTTTTTACCTTACCCAATAGTCAGTGGGTTCCTCTCAGGGTAAACTTTGCATTTGATGACTTAAGATAACAACGACTATGAATTACGATGAATCTTTATAAATATTTTGACTTTTAAATTTCGTAACAGACTAATTGTAGGTCATTAGGTGACCTACATGACACACTATATTGGTGATTAGGGGGTGATGGGGTTACATTAAATTAAGCATGTTGCAGAGGGTCTTGGGGGAAGAGGGGCACAGAGCCCCAAAATATAAAAGAACGGTAGGGGTCACTGAGTGACCCACACAGCACTTTTTCTCCAAATGGCTATCTGAAAGTGTAGGTCACCTAGTGACCTATGATATTAGTCTGTCCTTTCAAAGTATAAATATTGCCGCATTTAAATCGTTTATTATTTAATATCTCAGAAATTATTGAAATAAATTAGCAAAAAAAAAAAGTTATTCAATTTTAAAAAAACTTTAGTTTAAAAATTCAGTAACTTTTGTTTAAAATTGATTTAAAATGGATTAAATGTGTGACTTTTATTGTTTCTGAGGTTAAAATTGGGTTTGGCCAATCATCATCATCAGTTTATGACAAGAAACGATTTTCAAATTTCGGTTTAAAAAGTTAATTTCTGTAATAATTATAATATTCTAGTTGGTCATTACAGAAAAAGAATTAAGACTGTCTTATGACTGTAAAATGTCATATCTAGCTCATAATCTTTGTAATAGTCACAAAAGAAAATTAGAAAATATTATTGTGTCTTAGGACTGTGATTGACTGGCGTACGGTGGCGCTGAATAAGCGCCAAATAATAGCTCATAATCGGAGACATTATATTTACTATGGTTCCATTATCCTCAAAGAGGATACATTTTGTGTTTCCATTATCTTATACCTTATCTACAGAGCCCTGTGAAGGTCAAACAAACAATATGTCGTCGAATTCAATTTATTCAGTTAATTAATCTGAAAATATTGAGTTGATACTTAAATATAATTATATAAACTATTGAAATTAAAATATTGATTTAGTATTTCAATTTAAAATATTAATAAAAGTCTATTTTTATTTGGTGTTCATGTCCTTAACTGGATTCCGTAAAATTCACCTAAACACATTTAATTTGAATTCATTTAACTCATGTGTTGTGTACAAGGCATTAGACATCTTAGCTTTCCTTTTATCCTATTTCTACCTGCTCTTTTTTTCTTATCCTAGAAAATGGAGGATAATGAAACCACAGTAATAGGATTAGGATATGATTGTCACAATTGTATGATTTTTTTTTTACTTTTCTGTAGTGAAAACCATGAACAATTTTTCCTACAAAATGATTTCGTATTAAGTTAATGAATTTTCAAAAGGTGGAAAAGTTTTGTACGTCTACCTTTTTTATTATTAAATTCATACATGGCGGCGCTACAGTCGGTTTAGTGTTATAATGGGGGAGGAGAAGGATGTTTTTGAGCTGATCTCAGGTGGGGGGGGGGGGGGGGGGGAAGTAGATTCGAGTCCTAGCTGCCTCGTGCCGGTCGTACGCCTGAGTTTCATTCTCTTCTTTTCTGAGGTCATTTATTTCTTTTAGGTTTCTTCTCTTTTCTCACCGAGCTCAATGACTTTGTAAATTTTAATGGAGACCGGCAGGTGTTAGCATTGGATTCGGACTTAACGCGACCTCCTCCTCCTCCGGGCTAAAACTGTGTGCTGTGGGGGACACAATAGACGAATTTCTCTATTAAAGAAAGTTACTTTTTCTCTCTCTCTCTCTCTCTCTCTCCCTTTCAACTTTTTTTTTTGGTCGCTTTTTTTGTGTGTGTGTGACCCGGCTGTTTTGTGGGTCTTTGATAGAATTCATTGCTTGGGTGCCTTCATCAAGTTATAGGATTTTTTTTTTCTTCTTTGATTATTATATTATTATACTTTGAGGGTTTTTAATGCATTTCCGTCTTTCCCTCCCCCCTTATCTCAACTTTTCTAACACGTTTTTACGTCTTGTCTTCTGTCTCTCTCTCTCAAAAGAAGTCGTCGTCGTCGCCTTATTCTTTGCCCTTTCCCCTTATTTTATTGTTCTTCTTTTAACCTTTTTTTTTTGCCTTCATGAAAAAGGTCTGGAAAGAGAACTGTCTCAGAAATATTCTTCTTATATACATTACATTGGTGTTTGTCAGTGACTTTTTACAAAGGTAGATTTGATTTTCTACATGGTCAGTGATATCCAATTGCAAAATATTCAGAGGTAGTTTTTTTTGGTTGGTTACCACCAGGTGTTTTTTTCAGAAACGATTTCATGCAACTTCCATGTTTCTTAAATTACATTTCGACATCAATTATTGTTGCCTGTTGCTTCAGTTTTGATATTGGGTAGATTACGAGGCAACTGTTGCTTTTGCATTCTTTCAGAATAGTAGGGTGGCTTTGAAAGTGACAAAATATGGCATGAATTTGAATAATTACTTTAAAAGCAGCTACATTGTAGAGAGGGCTTATGAACTTCTGTCACCTACTGTAACAATTCCCATTGGAAATATAATATGGTGATTTATTGGCAGCCATTAGTATATATGCCTTGTTCAATAGCGCCCCTGTAAATTCACTAAATCAAAATGGTTATCCATGCATAAAACTCCTATGGAAGTAAATTCCACTGTGATTCGGCACAAGTGATTCAGTCACTCTTCAAGTACAAAATGGACCAAAAATACAGTTCCTGTGTTTGCAAAAATCACTCTGGTGGAAGATTTAGTAGCTTCTCTACCAACTTCAGTACTTTCAGAACGCAGTATATTACAAAAACGTGGTGGCACCATAGACGCCATCTTGCATTTTACCTAGTTTTCATTGGTCTCTAATGCCCATGATTTTTGGTTGTTTCTGTAATTGGACTACAGATGTCGCCGCATTCTTTATCGACATTTTCAAACGTCTACTAGGCTACTACCAAATCTCATGATATCGTTTTTTTGTCATTTCAAACGCAACTATAGACTAAAATCAAATATAAGGATCTGAGACAATTGTAAAGCCCCGTTTAGGCTTGAAAGTAGTCTTAGGCGTGCTGCATGGCGAGCAAATGTTCACGGTGTAAACAGGGCTTTAATTATGTTGCTTCTTGAAACGAGAAGCAACTTTAGCGATTCGATTAGATATTCTTTGTTGAAGAGCATTTTACACCAGTGATTTACATTTTTATAAACTGTCTTACTGTAAGATGAAGATGTGTGACGTCAGAGGAGTTGACAAAAAATTTAGGTTTGTGTCATTTTGTCTGATAAAAAGTTGGTAAAAGGATAAAAGGATGTAAGAACCCATTTGTTTAAAACTGTTTAAAACGTTTGTCATCCTCAATTATCTATCAGACTAAATGTTACAATCCTAATTTTTGTCCATCTCGCTGACGTCACAAGCTTCATCTCGCTGACGTCACAAGCTTCATCTTATGGTGAGGCGGCTGTACATTCAATATGAATGTGTCTATGACGTTCTTGATAAGACGGATCTCCCTTTCCCCCATTTGCGAATATTGTAAGTTGGACCTTCATAGAGAGGCTACTTTTACTACTTTAGCTTAGAATTGTATTTTCTGTAGAGGTTATTTTTCATTGCATTGAATTTTCATCTTATTGCAATGCGGGAAAAAAATATTCAGGGGGAACTTCTTGAATGAATTAGAATATGATTTTGATTTTTTTTTTGACAAGACATTTTTTTCAAAGGTTCTCCTCTCACAAACACTTGTAAGAATAAGACGGAAGAAAAAAAATTATTACTTTAAAATCAAAAATAGGATTTCAGTATGAATTTGTTTGTCGATGATTTTTTTTTCCTTTCTTCTGTGTTAAGTGGCAAAGATGAAAATGCAAATAAAATTCGATCTTACCTATCTTTCTGTATTTTTTACTTCAAATACTTCAGAGTTTTACAACTTGGAAATATTTTTTTTATTGAAAAAAGAAGTTGGCTGAAAATTGAATTTAGACGAATTTTTTTTTAAAATACATAAATTGTTAATTGTATTTTAGACCTTGTTTCCATTGGGGTGAAAATTTGAACTTTTTTTTTTCACCCAGTTGAAATTTAAAAAAAAAAGTTCAAATTTTCACCCCAATGGAAACAATGCCTCCAGGTTAACTTAAGGACTAAATTCAAGACGAAAATTTGAGTCTTGAACATTACTGGTTCACCCCCTGTGTTCAGGGGGGGGGGGGGTTTCTATTATAGAAAAATCCTGTTTAAAGAGTGTTCAAATAAAATAGGATTTTTACTGTGTTTGAATCCTGTTCTGAGGGTTAAAGTGCTAAATTTCCTACTTGAATTTGTGCCCTAAAGTTGTATTGCCACTTGATTACTGGTAACTGGAAAATAATCGTGCATATGACTAGTTTTATTCCAAGTCATCATGTGTAGGCAACCTAAGCTTGTGACCAGAATGTAACCAGGTTGTGACTAGTTGGTGACCTAAATTTTTGAAATAGACCCTTCATCCTAAGGGTGGAACCACATAGACGCTTTCTAATGGAGTGTGACATGGAGCGATTGTTTGTTACCACATTATGGCGATGTGAATGGATTGGCAGTAGCGTCGCGACCTACAACACAGGCGGTTGGAGACAGCATTAACGATTTTTCAACAAACCAATTAGAGCCCGCCCCTATTATGAGAATAGGCAACTTCTAATTGGTGCATTATGTGGGCTTACGTCATTTGTGTATGTGTATAAATTAATGTTAGGTGTTTTAGGTGCATTTGGTCATTATTTGAACACCTAACAGTCACATGCCCCGCCCTTTTCAATTTCAAATTGGTTGATATTTGGTCTGACGCTCATAAAAGGGCGGGGCAAACGACAGTATCTTTCTGTCTTTACATGCCTGTGCTGTGACTAGCATACAAGTAAGCTACGTAGATTCCGTCCCTTTTTATGACGACCGGCAACTTCTAATTGGTTTGTTGTGGTGGTTCGACGTTGAAAAGGGCGGAGCATGTGACGTCATACTTTATAACCAACCAATTAGAAGTTGCCAGTCGTCATAAAAAGGGCGGAGCCAACTTCTGTTCGTCCCGATTTCTAAATGCCTGTCATAGACTTGACCAGAGTATGTCATTTCAAACCTTTGTTCATTAAGGTAGAGGGCGCTCGATTCGATAACTACATTTAAATTGACTTGGACACTACACATAGTTTAGAAATCTAAAATTTTAGGTGTGAAAAAATAGAAGAAATTGTTTATATTATACAATGAGTGAGTGAAAGAGAGAAAAAGATACTTTATTACTTTGATTTCTTTGAAGAAAAAAGCAAATTTCTATTTATATAGCCTAGTTTTTTTTTTTTTTTTTGGAGCATCAGTCCGTTGTAAACATTGGCTGTTGCTTCTGTTTGGTGGTTGGTTGGGGTTGATATACAAATTATTTATGAATGAATGGGTTTGTGTGTGTGTCTATAAGGGATATATATATATATAATATATATATAATAATATATATATATATATATATATATATATAATAATATATATATAATATATATAATATAATATATATATATATATATATATATATATATATATATATATATATATATATATATATATATATATATATGCCCGTGGTAGAGAGAGAGAGAGTGTAGTTGCATAACACCCCTCTTTCTTCTTCTTTTTCACCTTGTATATTTACATTACAAGGTTTCTATATTGAGAAAATGAGGACGCCATCTTGACATCTGTGTGTATGCATTTTTTTTACATGAAAATGCGAAAAAAAATATATATATATCTCAATAGATTTTTTCTTTCTCTAGAGTGAAGTAAAATAAAGTTGGGTACACTTGTATAAGAATTTAACATGGAGAAATGGAAATTGTGTATTTTTTTTTTCAATTTCACTCTTCTCCCCTCTCTCTCTTCCTCGGTTTCTCTCTCTCTCTCTCCTTCTATTGCAACGGTGTTATTTCTTTCCTTCGTTGAACCGTTTACATTTTCGTTTGTTTTTCTAGCAGTAATCTTGTATATGAATTGCACATTGCCGGTGATTTACCGATGTTTGTTTGCAGTGCTTACTTTTTCAACTGTTTCTTTTACTTTTTTTTTTTGCCTTTTTCTCTCTTCATTTCCTTTCCTTGTTTTATTTCTATTTATTTGTAGCGCCTTTTCAATAGCACCATAAACACACTCTTCCCATCTCCATAACATTCCTTTCATTTAGCCTCTTCCTCCTCAATCTATTGCGCTCACTCTCTTTAGCTCCTTGAAAAATCCTACAGGGTGTTTTCGTAAAGCCCCCTATCACACTAGCAACATTTGATACCCTAAAACGTGCAATGTGACATGCAACTTCAATGTTTATAGTGTGATATGACGTCATGCAACTTGATAAAAATTTTCCTTTCAACTAGTGTCAAACTCAGTATCATCGATAGTTGAACTGGTTCAACTTTGAGAGACTTTTCAAGTAAACTTTCTGACAAACAACCAATCAGGCTGTTTGCCGGAAATGACATATGTAACATTGAACGAATTCTCGGTTTTATGACTTCCGGTTTATGAACTTCCTGTTAGTTGATCCCAATATGGACACAAATCAAGGGGGGGGGCAGACATTGAAGAAAATCATGTACGATTTTCACTAAGATTCACAGCAGAATCGTGTGGATGGAAAGTCATTTTACTTTTTAGCCGCGTTTTACTGGATATCCAGAATACAATTGAAATTTTTAAAATTCAGTAAAAAGCGGATTAAAAGTAAAATGGCGTCCGATACCGTACGAGATTCACCCCAATGTGTCGGCCCCTTGACATAAACGAAGTTTTAAAAAACTTGATTGGCAACTAGGTTGCATAGTGTGATATAGAAGTTTATTACAAAGTTCTAGTTGCAAATCACATCACAAGTTGCATTGCAAGTTGAATTGCATCAGATGTTAATAAGACTTTGCAATGTGACATGCAACTTCTTTGTTTATAGTGTGATAGGTACGGAGCCCTACAGAGGAATTTGTGCAAATTTTGTTTTAAATCTCGCCAAGTCGACATGTCGACTTTTATACTCTTTTTTTTTATTCACAAGTATGTAAAGACAGGGAGATATTGTCGTTTGCCCCGCCCTTTTATGAGCGTCAGACCAAATATCAACCAATTGGAAATCGAAAAAGGCGGGGCATGTGACGTCAGACTACATAACAAACCAATTAGAAGTTGCAGGTCCTCATAAAAAGGGCGGAGCAAACGACTGTATCTTACTGCCTTTATTTGCCTGTTTTTATTCAGCCATGTTAATTATGCCATGTTGTGTGCGCCTTACTCTAATTAATTATAAAATTATTGCTGCTACAAGAGGGCGCTTGCAATAATTTAATTATTAGAGTATGGTGTACGCAACATGACATAATTAACATGGCCGAATAAAAGAGAATAAATATCTATGAGGCGCCGTTCACATCAAAATTTGTAAAATTCGTGTGAAACTCTTTGTTATATGCTGTGTTCAGTACTTGACTTTATGAACTATGAATGAAATCTCTTATTAGTTAGGGTCTAGAAATCTAGATGGCGCTGACAGTTCTTTCCGACAGTCATTCTTTTCCAAATATGTTTTGAGATTCAAAATACATGGTAGATAGAAAGAAAGAAAAAAGGGTTTTCGAACACATGGAATTGTCTTTTGGTGCCAATTGTAGCTTCAGTGAATAAATACTCTTTGAGAGAGAGATGTATAAAATCGAGCGCCCTCTAAATAATTTAAAGCTATGCTATCATACAATCGTCTGCTATGATAGCATAGTTTTGTATTTATGTAGAGGGCGCTCGATCTTATGCATCATACTTAGTATTTTGTATGCACCTTGTATTAAGACACTTAACTGTTGAACGTTTATTTTCGTCTTTGACATTTTAAAGTTTTTGCGGTGCTTTTCTAGAATCTCCTTATGTTATTTCTTAAGTTCTTTTCTCTTGTCTTACACTTGTCTTAACGACCGTTTAAGATCATTAATGTCAACAAGTTAAACTTTTAAGTTAACAAAAGTTTGTGTCCAAAACGACTTGTGCTTTTTTGTTGTTTTTTGGCCTTTTTTTCTCCAGAAATTTGCATTCTTCCTTCGAATGCCAATTTTTTTTTTCTTCACTTCATCTCTTCAGTTGTAATACACAGCATTCTTTAATAGGTCATCTTGATTAAATATTTTTAGCCAGCCAAATTTTTTTTTTTTCATTTTCCAAAAATACCTTAGTTATTTTGACGTGTTTGAAAAGAAGTTGAGTTAGTTTTTTTTTCCTTTAGTCTTGGGAGTAGTTTTTTTCTTCTCCTCGCATATGATTCTAGTTAGTTTTAAATTGGGCTCAAATTCAAGCAGGAAACTTAGTACTTGAACTTCATCTTGAATCCTCTGAACGGTGGTTTCTCCATAAAAAAAATGTTATATGAAGTAATTCGAAACAGTTTTTTTTTCTATGTTTTAATCTCTGTTGAAAGGGTTTAAGTTTGAGTTGAAGTGCAAAACTTGATTTAGTGCCTTAAATAGTGGGTGTAATGCTACAATAAGACTTGGCGATGAGTCTGATGACATTCAAATTCAAGATGGAAACTGCAACTTAAATTGTTGAGTTCCTTAGACACACATCCACGACGTGGTTGGTGTCTAAAGCTGGTACTCCTGGTAATCATGGTTGATGGTAGGCTCTTCCAACTGGTAGTAGCTGTGGTATTGGTACCCTTCCATTCCCGATTGTTCTTGCCATTGAACCATCTGGTTATTCAAGAAGATTGCACTCTATGAACACGGATACTAATCTGGCTTTCCACAAGAACCTTCTGAGGGGACAACTAGATGGACCTGTGATCCTAGAGCCACAAAAAAAACCCTGATTGGAGAACTTATGACTGGGGTTACGAATGAGGCCACGACCTGGAGCAGTCACTGTGTGACTACTACCACCCACAGCTCTGTTACAATATCAGGTGCTGCACCCATTGGCATATCTCATTCACAGTACACTGACAATGAGAATCGGCACTGAGGCCATCTTCAGAGGTGGGAGGTTATTTTATCTTTTGCTGTCAATCTCTGTCCTCTCATGGTGGAAATGACTCTGCTGGTTCTTGGCCATCACTCATTTGTTCGGAGCAATAGGATCCACTGTTTGCAGTTTGGTCAACAGGTAGTTAGAAATAGGTGAAAACTTCAGTTGGCTCCGCCCTTGTTATGACGACCGGCCACTTCTGATTGGTTTGTTGTGTGGTTCGACGTTGAAAAGGGCAGAGCATGTGACGTCAGACTACATAACCAGCCAATTAGAAGTTGCCAGTCGTCATAAAAAGGGCGGAGCCAACTGAAGTTTTCATCTATTTCTAACTGCCTGTGTTGGATCACTGGCCGACATTGAACTTCAACTTAAATCTCTCGGAATAGATAAGAGGTTACAAAATTTTGAAATTCCTGTTCAAAGGGTTCACAAGTGTCTTTCTTGAATTTGGTCCTTAAATAGAGGCCTATAATAAGACGACTTGGTGACGACATTCAAACTTTAAAAAGTTTATTTCTCTGAAGACATGTTGAACAAATAGCATTGGCGTTGTGTACAAGTTAAAAGCGTTTTACAACAAATAATGGCAACGGTGTAAATAAGGTTTTAAACTAATGTACGGGTTACATAAATCAATGCCCGTTAGTTGTCTTGAGTGTGTTTAGTGTTTTTACTTCTTCTTCTCCATCCTCATTCTCAGTATTTACATCAAAAAAGAAAGATTTTTTCTTTTGATGTTAAGAAGTGTCGTCTGACGTCTTCTTTCAACTGACTTATCAAACCCTAAGTTGGTGGAGTAGGATTTTTTTTTTCTGTTACAAACAACCATTTATATTTCAATTTTTCTTTCTGTTCTTGTCTGGTTCTTTCTTTATTTTTTCTGAGTCTTTTTTTTTTTGTTTGTTTTTGATTTGTTTATATTTATTTTCTATGCAACAAAATGGTGCAAAAATGAAGAGAAATTTGGCAACGATTTGTGGCAAAAAAAATATTTTAAAAGTAGGCCTAATTGAAGTAATAGAGCAGCTTCATTTTTTTTTCTATCTTATTTTGCCTGCTTTGAATGCTGTTCTCTATTTTAATCTCAGGAAAAAGTTCAAACAAATAATAAGAGAGAGAGAGAAAAAAAGTTATTTTAAGTCTTAGAAATTCTGTTCCAGGAATTTCTAAATGTTTCTTTTTTTTTGTAAAAAAAAAAAGGATTAAAAATGGATAAACATACATTCAGTAACGATAAAGTTAAAGATAGTTAATGTATTAATTATATTAATGGGTAAATTTTCTTTTTTTAAGTAATTAGTAATTCATCAAGAGCAAGTATATATGTGGTAGAGAAATTTGCAGCCGCGTCATGGCTCCGCCCTTGTCATGACGACTGGTAACTTCTAATTGGCTGGTTATGAAGTCTGACGTCATAACCAGCCAATTAGAAGTTGCCAGTCGTCATGACATGGGCGGAGCCATGACGCGGCTGCAAATCTCACTACCACATATACAAACAAGCCCAGCAACCATTATTAATTTATTATACACCAAAAAACGACATTCACACCTACAGGCAATTTGAAATCGGGACCAACAGAAATTGGCTCCGCCCTTTTTATGACGAACGCATCTTCTAATTGGTTGGTTTTGTAGTTTGACGTCACATGCTCCGCCCTTTTCAACGTCGAACCACACAACAAACTAATTAGAAGTTGCTGTTCATCATAAAAAGGGCTGAGCCAACTTCTGTTTGTCCCGATTTCTAATTGCCTGTCATTCACCTAGGGCCATTCAACAATGGAATTTGCTTCCAAAGGATGCTTGCTGTTCATGGGGAATGTTATGGATTTCGGGAATTCTTAGGGGTACTACAGAACAAAACATATATACTGTAATGATGCTACAATTGAACAATGGGGAGGAGATTAGTAGGCCTATCGCAGGGAATAAATGTTTATTATGACAGTGCATTTCGGTGCTGCTTTTGGACTAAATTGTCTCTCTGCCACAGGCCCTCTGGACTAGGTTTTTTTAACTGAAGTGCTTGTTTGTAATGCATGATGAGTATGTACACTTAGCTTAATCCAGTATTGAATCCAATTCAGGAAGTGGACTATCCATTCCAAAATTAAATAATGCATTGGTCTGCATACAGACACCATACATTATTGAGTAGGGTATTCAATACCCACCCGTATTAATTGCCAATCCGAACACTTTTACACTGAATGCCACGCAATGGCACCCTATGTAGTTATCATGGCTTTACAGTCAAATCCAATATGTCCGTGGTTTTTAATTGGTCAGTAGCAAATTTGGAATGCTTAGTACCATGTTTAGTATTAGTTGTAATTTGCACGGACGTCTGATTCGTATTAGGCCTATACTGGTCAGTTGTTTCTAGGGTGGCAAGACAATGGAATTCTCTTGAAGAGGATTTTTATGCATGAAAATAAAACTTCTATTACTTTTCTGACAATGCAATTACAAGTATTTCATTTGCATTACACACATGACACACTACAAATTGTTATAGGGTTTTGACAATGCATTTCTCGCATGCTACAATTGGACTTTTGTCTCTATGACACAGGCCTTGGCTGCTTACAGAATCATTTTTTAAAATTCATATTTAAATGGTTTTTAGATATTATCTGGTGTGCTGGAAATGCTAAAGAAGCTAATTTAAAATGGTAAACGCATTTTGCTTTGGTGATATTAAAATAATTATCATTTTAGCATTAATTTTGACTAATGAAAAATGATAAAATTGGACAGGATGTACTTTTAACGTTTTCTTTTCGTCTTTTTATAATAAAAAAACTAGAAATTAGAGAGGGAGGGAGAGAGAGAGGGAGGGAGGGAGAGAGAGAGGGAGGGAGGGAGAGAGAGAGAGAGAGAGAGAGAGAGAGAGAGAGAGAGAGAGAGAGAGAGAGAGACTATGACAAGTTATAACATTTTTCCATTAATAAATCTTGGTTTATTATCTTTATGGATATTTTTGTTGGCTCATTAGTTTTTTTTTGTCAACTAAATCAAGTGCTAAATCTGCATAATATGCTAAGATATGAGGATACTGTGGGATCCACCTAATAATAATTATATTTTCTCGTCTGTAATCTGAAAGAAGAAAAATAATGTTTTGGAATTATACATTTTTAATGGTGGGTTTGCCCTTTACTTTCTAGTATATAATATGCACTATGGAGACGATATACAGTATATGTAATAATTCTTCTTTAGTATTGGTTCATTGATCTGAAGCAAATGAATATCATCATCTCGAGCTTTCCTTCTTCTTTTTGCCAGTTAGTTTTTTTTTTTTTTTGGCTTGTTCATTTTGCCGGAATAATCTCTCAAGTTATTATTATTATTATTATTATTATATACCTGCATTTTTGTAACACATACATGTAAGGTGCATATGTGACATGGCGTTAAGGCCTTTCTAGAGTTCGATAAAAAAACAACTCTGAAAATTACAATTACTCTTATGTATGTAATTCAGCACCATCTTAGCTACAAATTGTCTTTTTTTCTTTCTTTCTTTTTCTTCGTTATGTATTTTTAGAGTTCTATTTCAATTTTCAGAGTTTTCTGAAATATTGTTTGCAATATTATTTCAGAGTTTTTGTATAGAACTCTCTCTAATTGACAACTGATAGTAAGTATTCCGTATTACAGCGTACGTGCTGCATTAGTCGGTGTGAACATAACGAGAACCAAAGAGTAAAATGATTCTTTTTTATGCAGAAAATTTGTTATATTAGGGACTTAGCGAAATTTCGTACGAAATAAATTTATTTATGAAATTCATTATTTTGACGTCATTTCTGGCTGATTTCGTTACAACACAAAGATTTCGTACGAAATGAGACATTTTTTTACGAAATTATAAAATTATTTCGTAGAAACGAAATAAACGCGCATGCGCAGAAGCGTTTAACGCAGTTTGAGAAAGTTGAAAACGACGCCATTTTTCCACCGCTTCGATGGAAAACGACGTCGTTTTAAAAAGAATAACCACAACCCTACATGAAAGATTTCCGATTAAAGCAAGAATATTAAGTGCAAAGAACAATAAAAATTAAAAAATCTATGTTTAGCGGCGATTAATTAGTCAAAAATTACCACAGAAATCGCCGTAAAAGGTGAATGATTTCGTTTACGTTTTCGGGTTGCTTCACTAACTAAAATTACGAAATTGAAACGAAAACGAAATCACGTAATTTAAATATATAAATTTCGTGAAAAATTTCGTACGAAATTTCGCAAAGTCCCTATTATGGATCAGGTGCATCAAGTGACCAACAGATCTAAAATCGATTGTTGTCCATTTAGAATGAAAGTGTGTGTGTGACCCCTTTTAACCTCAATAGTAACCGCACAAGAATGAGATTTCCCAATTCGTATCATTAATTTATTATTAGTAGTAGTATGGGGGGGTGGGGGTGGATAGTTCGTGTCGCTTCTTTGTAAAGTAGGCAAAATTGTCTCTAACGATACAGAAAAACGAAACAACGAAAATTTATTATCTCTAGAATCCTTATTAATGATTGACATGCTCACAACAATGGTAATTACTTATAAACACAATATTAAATAATACTTTATTTAAGAGAGATGATTGAGTAAAAATTTGAAGCCCAGCCCAGCCCATGAGACTTTATGCTGGGCCCAGCCCACGAAGGCCATAGAGCCCACGAAGCCCATAGAGCCCACCCAGCCCATAGAGCCCGCCAGCCCCACGAAGCCCACCAGGCCCATGGCCCTTTAACATAAAAATGCCGGCCCAGCCCAGTCCATGGGCTGGGCTGGGCACAAGCCCACTGGCCCATGGGCTTTATGTAGGTCTCTAATCTACAATCATAAGATACATTTTTTGCTTCTAAATTTATCTCATTTTTAAAGTTAATTTTTAAAACTAAATTAAAAAAAAATGAACAACTATTAATCACATTTGAAATTTATGATGATTACTAAATGATCGTAAATTTATAATGATTTTCAAAACAAAAAACTTCATTATTAAAATATAATCTTATTATAAAACTTCGTCACGGAAGTAAATTTAAATTTTGAGGCCTATCTCTCTCTCTCTCTCTCTCTCTCTCTCTCTCTTTCTCTCTCTCTATCTCTTTTTCTCTATGAATTGTTTTGTTTTAAAAATTAAAATTAGACAACAAAAAATTAGCAAACTGCCTACTTTTTTTGAGGTTCTATTTCAGTATTTTTTTATTATTCTGAAATTAGAATCAAGAAGAAAAAAATAGTTTTGCAAAATTTAAATTCAACATCAACCATCAAGCTGAATTGAGAGAAAGGGACAGAAATACATAAAGATAGCTAGAGAGAGAAAGAAAAATGAAAAAAATGGCACAATCTAATAATTATGCATGATAATTTTAACCTTCTTAGAAAACTGATATATATATATATAAATAATAAAAGGGTTAAATTTCAGTTGATCCATCCCACAAAATTTTAAAGAAAAAAGTTGCATTCCAAATGGGCGTTGAAAAAGTGCCAAAATGAAAATTTCATTTTTTTTTTCTTCAGTAATTTGTTGAACGCACCCTTTCTAAAATAATGATTTATTGAAGCAAAAATAATAAATTTAAATTTAAGACGTTTTATATAAGTAGCCATTTGCAAAATATGCAAATTGATCTCTAGAATAATAGAAATATATGTATCACTTCAAGTTAACTCTGTTCTGCATTTCAGAAGAAGTTAATAATGTACTAGAAGAGGTGAAAAATTAAATTTTAACCTGATCAATTTATAAATCTATTCCAATTTTGAAACAAATTATTTACGCCGCGTACTTTGACCTAATTGAAACAGGGCTCATTTAAGGGAATCTTTAATATTGATATGATGTCTTTAAAAATAAATGATAATTTGAAATCCGCAATTTTCAGTTTTCACTTCAAACTTATAACATTTAAAAAAAAAGTTTAGTCTTTACGTGCGATACTTTTCTAGTTTCTACAGATACTCTTCTAGTTTCTACAGATACTTTTCTAGTTTCTACACATACTCTTCTAGTTTTTAAAAGACTTGTTTTTGCTTAAAATGTTTTTAAAATCAATAGTGAGATTTTAAAACTTAAATTTTAAGTTTACCTAATACCTTGTACACACACATGAGTTAAATGAATTCAAATTAAATGTGTTTAGGTGAATTATACGGAATCCAGTTAAGGACACACGAACCAAATAAAAATTGACTTTAATTATTAATATTTTAAATTGAAAAATTTTAAATCAATATTTTGTCAATACTTTATATTATTATATTTTAGTATTAACTCAATATTTTCAGATTATTAACTGAATAAATTGAATTCGACGACATATTGTTTGTTTGTCCTTCACGGGGCTCTGTAAAACACGTTTATTATTTGAATGCATTTAAATTATCAGGTGTGTACTAAGTATAAGGTGGTTTTAAAGTGCCTTTCGAACTGTAATTATTCAAATTAAAAAGAAACGTGAATGTATTTTTAGAAACTGGAAGGGCAACTCAATCACTTAACAGTATTTTCATGTTTTCATATATAGAATTATTTTTAAATAAGCTTTTTTTTTATTTGAGTTTGAAAATATCTCAACTTATAGCAGATCATATTTTTTAAAATTTTTGTCTATAAAAATACTCAGAAAATACGCTTTAGGTGATTCAGCTACCCTTCTAGTTTATAAAATAGTTTCTAGTTTCTCTTAATTTTGTTCTCTCCTGAAAATGAATAATCAAGATAGTTCGAAAATCAGTTTGTTTATTAACTATCTTAACCAACATTACTTCTTCTAATACCTGACAATATTGTGAGTCATTTTTAAGACAATTTATTTCCAAAAGTCTTTCTCAAAGTATTCAAAATAAAAATGGTTCAGAATCACGTTAGGTCAGCGGTTTCATGCCCTAAAAATCAAAGAAATATGCATGCAAATATGTTGTCATAATTCCTAAAATATGCCCACAAAATATGCACTATTGGATATCATTTGCACAATAATTTTTTTGTTGGGATTGAAATACACAACAAAAAAAAACATTCTCTATTTTTCAAATTTAAAATTATGCAGATTGTTATGAGTAGAGCTTTATACTTCGAGAAAGTATATACGTTCTACGTCACAAGATGTAACTGGTGCCGCTTAAAACAAGCAATATCAGAAATAGACAAACTGATATCTTCATTAAGATTTTCACCATTCAAAACGGCACAAATCTTCTGGAGCCTTTATAATAGCCCTAATAGCCTTTATTTTTCTCTAATACAGTTGACAATTTCTTTGTTGTTGCTTCTTTGGAAGTATTCCCAGTAGCACATTTTAAATTGTCTTACAGTTCTTGAATGACTGAAAATTTGTTCAGTTTCTTGAACTAAAATAGAAAAATCCTAATTTTTCTAGAAAAAAAAAAGTGTTAAATATGCCCTTAACATGTAAAATTCCCAAAATATGTATGCAAAATACAAATACACTTAAATATGCAATTATATGCAAAATAAAACTAGTGTTATTCGACTTCATATCACATGAATCGTGCTTAAATCTGACACAGCATGAAATATAAAAGCAGCAAAAAGAATATGCATTTTCATAAAACTGTTGGCCCCCCTAGAACTTCAACTTATAATATAAAAAAATTTGATGTTGTGGCTTTTTAAATATTGTAATCTGTATGTAAAATACTTTTTTTTCATTAGTCAATTTAGAATATTGGGCTTTTTTTCTTCTTCTTCTTTGAAGAGCTGTATGTTTTATAATGAAACTAAAAACACCATAGACACACATTTATATTAAGATAGATAGATGGAGTGGATGGTTAAATTATGCAAGAGAAAAAGATGATATTATGCTGCTGTTCTGTGTGTGTGTGGGTATTGCTTTGTGTTTTTTTTTCTACCCAAAGACCCCCCTCTTCTCTACCCACATACCCTCCTCCTCATCTTCCTCGTTTATGATCTTATCACCATACACATAACCTTCCTATCTCTCTCTCTCCATATAAATATATGGTACATACTCTCTTAATGTTGTCATTATTGAAATTAGGATAGTGCAAAATAGCCTTTGTGGGGGGAAAATGGTTTTCTCGTAATTGAATTGGATGTCTCTCTCTTGTGTGTTTTGGGTAATTTCATGTGGTGGTATATACTCATCTCATATCCAATCTAATTTGCTCACTAATTCCAAGTTCTCAAACCTCAATTTCTGTTTTTACCACCCCCAACCTTCAAAAAGAAATCATCATTTACTATCTATATACAGAGTGTCTTCAAAATATGTATACAGTAAAACGTCGATTATCGGAACTAATGTCGGACATGCGTAGTTCCATTTTTTTTAAAAAACGTGGACAAAAGTAAAGGCCGCCTTGTACTTCATTCTTTTCTTTTCAGTTTCCGTTCTGTTCTTTCCGTTGGGGGTCATATACTTAAAAAAGCAGTCCGTTGTCATAAAAGGAATGAACAGAATCGATAGAACTTTGCTGAACTTTGGCGCGAAATCTGTTCATGGTAGCCAATCAGAATAACATAGGACGTCATAAGCCACACCTTATCCTGTTTATTGTCCACTTCCTATTATGGGATGGAGACCTGTGATGCTAGTTTCTCTTATTTTATTAAATAATTATGTTGCCAGTTTCCATATCCTATTTTCCCCTAAGATTTGCCCTATGTGTTTCTTATTGGTCAGTTGTTCTTGCTGTTCAGTTTAGTCATTGATAGTATATGAGCTTTCCTTTGACATGAACTGAATAAACTGAACAGACAGAACGGAAAGGAACAGAATGGAATAAAAAGAATGAAGTATAAGGCGGCCTTAAGAAAAAAAAACGATTGAAAAGGAAACTTTTTTTATTTCCATAAGTAGTGTTTTGATAAGAATAATTAAAAAAAAATTGGTTCGGATATCCGACGGTTACGATCACCGACGCCTCTACTGTACAACATTTGGTTGTTAATTATAACTTTCCATGTTTTTATTTTCTTAAATTTAATTTTAACAATTTTATAATTAAGAGTAAATATTACAATATCATAAATTTATTAATTTTAATTTAATTTTATTTTAATTTTATCAATTAGCATCGATTAAACGCATCGTTTTTTGTTACGTGTGCGGACAATTCGCTTCATTTTCTTGTCATAATTGTATAAACGATAAGAAATCCAAGAGAATTGTCGGATAATTACAAAAGAGATGCGTTAATTGATGTTTGCGGGATCAGTTTCTTATACCTAGTACACACACCTGCTAATTTAAATGCATTTGAATAATGAATGTGTTCTACAGAGCCCTGTGAAGGGCAAACAAAATGTCGAATTCAATTTATTCAGTTAATTAATCAGAAAATATTGAGTTAATACTTAAATAAAATAAATAAACTATTGACAAAATATTGATTTAGTATTTCAATTTAAAATATTAATAATTAAAGTCAATTTTTATTTGGTTCTCATGTCCTAAACTGGATTCCGTATAATTCACTTAAATACATTAAATTTGAATTCATTTAGCTCATGTGTGTACATGATATTACCGATGTCAGTAATGCGTAATGCCTCTATGAGAATGAAATTTTGAAAACTTTGAGATAATAGCATCATTTGAACATAAAACATATAATGAATTTATTGTAATAATTTACTCTTAATTATAAAATTATTTAAATTGTAAGAAAATAAACATGGCAGTTATTAATAACGAAAATTGTGTATACATTTGTATGGGACACTCTGTATATGTATATATATATATATATATATATATATATATATATATATATATATATATATATATATATATATATATATATATATATATATATATATATATATACTCTTCCGCCTTTTATTTGTAGAGAGAATGAGAGAGAGAGAGAGAGAGAGAGAGAGAGAGAGAGACCGACATTAAAAGTTGGGGCACCTTTTTCTAATTTGGTTTTATATACAGTATAATACAAAGCTCTTAAATAAAGCCTCAAAAACACTTCCAAATGATATCATCGTAGTGTTTTTCAATTTGCGTTTATTGGCTATTATACATCCCTCATTTATACTAAATTAGTATAAACTTAGTAGAAATGATATACAGGAGATGATGGTGTGTTGTAATGATCTTAATTGGAATCATTTACTAATCAAACTGAAATTGAATTGAAAATTTCATCTTGATTTCTTAAATTTGCAAATTACTGTAATTTTTTTTTTTTCATTTTTTGCATGACTAATTTTTTTAACATATATAATAGGCCCTAATTTATATACCTTTTGATATTTTCTCTCTTAAAATTAAGTGGAAACGGAAATATATATAGGAAAGTGTAAAGATGAAAGCTTGAGAGTGAACTTCATTATTAATAATTCAATTTAAAATATAAACTGTTAATCTATCATCACTACCTAAGGGCCGAAAAAGAGACTTATTTAGAGGCTAGAAACAAGAGGACCTCTAGATTATTTGCAAGGTTGTGTATGTGTTACTGTGCCAATCTGTGGGATAAGACAATCTACAGATTGCTTAGGCAATCTGCACAACAGCCAACCTGCTAGTGAATCTGCAAAATTCAACACCTAAAATAAATGTATTGAATTTTGCAGATTCACTAGCAGTTTGGTGATTTTGCAGATTGCCTGATTCCGCAGTAACATATACACACACTTGTTTTCTTTCTATATTAAGCCTGTAATTAGTGATAACTAATGATAACTTAAGGATAATTAGTGATGACTTCGGTTAGTTTGAAATTGTTTCCAGTCAGTGCTGTGACAATTAGTGGCTTCTGTGCCTTATGGCGGAATTCTAGGCGCGCTGAAGATGAACATTTTGTAGCTGAAGATGAATATATAGGACCCAAGTATACCATAGGTGGCTATTGTTATACTTGGCCCTAAGTATTATTTCCAGCTACAAAATATGTAGTTATCTTCACCTAGTAGGAGTAATTTGAATTGAGTACCTGGTTAAGATGCATCATGGGTAATGTTAATCTTAATTGGCACATAAATGGTTCCATTGTTAAAAACTGACATTCCTACTATATAAAAGCAAGAAACCCAAAAGGTTTTCAAATGCACCCATTGTCAAATGTGAAAAATTTGTTCATTTTAGATCTGGTGCAAATTAGGGAACCAAATTGAGCGAGCAACACACAATGGTTGCTTGTTCTCTCTGTTCACCATACTGAATAGAGACAACGTCCACTTACTACTATTGCCAACTACCAATTTGGTGCCTTCAAATGCAGCGGTGGCGCTAGTGTAGTGTCACCAGAAACAGTTGCTGGAGACAGTTGCTGGTTGCAAGCTTGCATTGTTGCCTAATTTGTGCCTGGCCTTAGTTTGCTAATATTAAATGTCCATTCTTTTGTGGTCACTCTGTACGTAGACGATGAATCGATCCATCTCTGTTGGTGACGTTTTGATATGCAAAAAAAAAAAACTTCCGATGGTCTTGTTAGTAAAGTGTGAAGTAATTGGAATAAACTTTTCATTACAACAATAGTTATATATATATATATATATATATATATATATATATATATATATATATATATATATATATATATATATATGGAAGGTTTTGTAATTTGTAGGGAGACGGTCAGAGAGAGAGAGAGAGAGAGAGAAATTGTAACAATTTATGCGGCGGTGGCGGGTGTAATAATAATAGTTTTGCCCACTTTAAAAGTTTAGTGAGTTTTTCAGTGTTCAACGGAAAGGAACCCGTTATGTTTAAAGTGTGTAATTTGAACAACAAATAAGTGTTTGAAAAAGGAAGAGTTGGCGTCGAAGTTAGTTTTGTTGGCAACATGCTAACATTTTTTCCGCTATCTGTTATAAAATGCATTTTAAATGGTGTCCATCCTTTTTTTTTTTTTCTTCCAACTTTCTCACTCTCTTTTCCGCTAGTCTGTTAATTCTTGTAATATTTTAAAGTAGTGCATTATTATGCATATACAGGAGAAAAAAAAGAATGGAAGATATAGAGGTTAAATGCATATAATAAGCAGAAGTGTTGGTTAACCAATTACACGATACATTAACGGTGAAGATTAGTGTGTGTGCACCCACTTGACATTCATTTGAACAGGTAGCAACTTTTATAGTATGTCTTGCTTGAGTGATGGAGCATTCACACACAAAGAGATAATGAACAAAGATTAAAACTTTAAAAGTGAAGAAAAATGGCTACAAGAAATAAGAGAGAAGGGGGGGATATTAAAAAAGTTAGTGTGGTCTAGCCTAGAAGAAATTTTTTCTTTTCACTTAAAATTCGGTCAGTTTGAAGGTGGAACCACATAATATACACTTTTGCGTGCGTGCGTGCGATGTGGAGCGATTGTTCGCTACCTGATGCTTTTTTCTACTACATTAGCTAGAGGTGAAGTGACTGGAAGTAGCGCCGCAACTTAGTACTTGCATCCGGAAGCTTTTCCTCCTGGTAGATACTTAAGCCTAGACCACTAATCTGCGATCTCATGTGTGCAATTTGGAGCAATTGTCTACTACCTGAAGCTTTTTCCAACCACATTATGACAACGTGTAGCGATTAGTAGTAGGGTCACGACTTGCGATTGTGACCTGAAGCGTCACACCTAGCAGATACTTCAGGCGGCAGTCGCTTTGCATTCATCCAATTGTGAGACATAACATTACGGTCCGACATGTGTTTTTGGACGTGTGGCGCCGCACACACAACTCCACTCTCGTAGTATATTGTTATCTATTGATCAATGCAAACATACGTTTATTTGCCTCAAAACAAAATGGCGGAATCAAAGTCAGAACAGTAAGATCTAGACCAAAATGAACGTAAATTGGAGGTGCTGCGTGAAAAAAAAAACGCTTGTTTGCATCGGGTCTTAGTGGAAACAATATTTAACACTGGCCAAATTTCAAGCCAATATAAAATACAGGCAATTTGAAATTGGGACAAACAGAAGTTGACTCCGCCCCTTTTTATGACGACCGGCAACTTCTAATTGGTTTGTTGTGTGGTTCGACGTTGAAATGGGCGGAGCATGTGACGTCAGAATACATAACCAACCAATTAGTAGTTGCGTTCGTCATAAAAAGGACGGAGCCAACTTCTGTTTGTCCCGATTTCTAATTGCCTGTATATAAAATTCCTACTAAGCTAAGCCGGGAACTTTTTGATTTCTCCTCTTTTACAGACAATGTCAAACAAAAAAAAACCTTAATGTGCATGACACGCACTCTAGTGGCTAAATAAAAGAATATTCCGACCAGATTTGATCCCGTTCCTTTTAATGATATCATCTTATT
The DNA here is from genome assembly GCA_036925085.1 of Brachycybe producta. NCBI lineage: Eukaryota > Metazoa > Arthropoda > Diplopoda > Playtdesmida > Andrognathidae > Brachycybe > Brachycybe producta. Next base: position 539,159 of record JAUPFP010000070.1, read on the forward strand.
CTAACTTTTGGGTGGTCTTTTTCACAAATTCCATTCTAATGATAGGAAATAATTAGTGATCAATTAAATCCAATTAAATTCCAAACAACAACAAAAAAGTGTCAGTCATTTTTATTACTGTTAGTACCTTTTTTTTTAATATACAGGGTTATTCAAAAAGAAGGAGCATATGTCAACCATTTATTTCTTCCAAACTACAAAAGATAGAAATATAATTCCAACGTTCCTGGACAGAGAAAAGTTCAAAATTTGAACAGTCCGGGTGGAAGTTCCAGAAGTCCTGAATAACATCATTCCAGGACGTTGGATTGGAAGAGGAGGAGCAGAAGATCAACTTCTTTGCCGGTGGCCTCCCAGGTCACCAGACCTTACTCCCTGTGATTTTTATCTGTGGGGTTACGTAAAAGACCGTGTTTTCGTCCCCCCTATGCCTGACACTCTTCAAGATCTGCGACATCGAATTGTTGAAGCTGCGAATTCGATAACTAGAGACCAGCTGATTCGTGTGTGGCAAGAAATGAGCCACCGTTTTGATATTTGTCGTGTAACACATGGTGCTCATATTGAGTGCATAAAAAATTGAACTCTTTCTCTGTCCAGGAACGTTGGAATTATATTTCTATCTTTTGTAGTTTGGAAGAAATAAATGGTTGAAATATGCTCCTTCTTTTTGAATAACTCTGTATATATATCTTGAGTCATTTCGATGGATCTCCAGGGCATATTTTGTGTGGCCCTCCTTTGCCCTCTTGTCTCCTCTCTCACTCACACGAAGGTTTTGACATCAATTTCGTATATAACAAGATTAAATAGTTTAATTTTATTGTAATCTGGTTGTTTTATTTTTTAATTGCATATATATTAATAATAAAAAAACAAGAATAATTTTAATTTTATAATAATTTTATTGTTTTTTTTTTCTTTCTCAGGGGTATTCGAATAGTTACAGTGGATCGACGGATACGATACCGCCCGAATCCCCTTATTTTCCATTTAGTAATGGAGCACAAACGAGGAGAAACTTTCCACAAGGTAATATGAATTTTTATAATTAATTATGAATGAAAATGGACGCCATTTTTTTTTATATCTATTTATGTGTATTTTCATCGTAAACTGTTATGAAAAAGCTTTTTATAACAAGAAACATCGCGGAATGATGTTAATAATAATAATAATCAAATTTTCTCTCTTGAGGGTTTTGCATTTATTTTTTAATTTAAGCGGATTTGTGGCGTTTTTGATAACGTGTAATGAGTTCGACAATTACATCATTAACGTGTACTTAAGAAGCGTTTTATTTCAGAAGCAGCTTTTCTCTCAGTTTCGTTATCTGTTTTATTTGTAAGAAGTAGTTAGACTTTTTCATACAAAACTTAAGCTTGGTGGTAACGTAGTTTCAATTACTGTAATTTTTATTACGGTTATTTTTTCTCTCGACGGTTTCAGGTGGAATTCGAAAAAAACAGCGTAAGTACTATGTATTTTGATTGCGTTTACAGAGAGCCAGCTGATAGGTGGCGTTACATTTGTAAAGTTAAGTATCGCAACCGCGTATCTGCGAATCCATGAGGCTTGAAGGAGCAAACGAGATCAGATCCGTGAGATCTGAGAGGGAGAGCATGCGCATTCGCTTTACTGTGTCGTTTTCAACATGGCGTAGGATGACAAATGAAACAGATTAGGTGAAAAAAAAACCCCTTGAGATTCATCAGATCTTGATGTGTTATCTGGATGTTTGACAGATCATCAGAGCCGCGATCTGTCTCTCAGTCCCGGATCCCATCTTGAAATGTTTTTACAAGAGGTGAGACGAAACCGAATTCCTAAAAGGTTGTCGAATCTCTCAAATCCTTCATATAATAATCCTATATTATTCATTAAGAAGATTCAAATAAATGAAATAATATTAAATATTAAATTATTAATAATAAAAAAAGTGTGGCGGCACTCAAGATCGCCACACGGTGATATTGGTGATCCGGATATCGCCTAAATTACAACAATCGCCGGTTTTTTGTTAGTGAACGCTTTTATTGGGCGTCAATGGAGTTAAAACTAATTTTACCAAAGTTTTTAACAGTTTTTTTTTTAGGTTAGAATTCGAAAGACGAAAAAAAGCTTGGAAGATTCGAGTTTTCGAATCTCGAATATTTTTCAAGATTCGCGGGATTAGAGGATTCAAATGTCCCATCTTTTGTTTTTAATTCCTGCAACAGGAGCCTCGTAACATTATAATTGCTTTTGCAACATTTTTTAGTCTAGAACACAATATTTTTTTTTGCAATAATTAATGTTGTAGACTGATGACTCTGATGAGTCTGAGTTGAAACGAACCTTTACATTGTAAAGCATCCGAATTGTATGAAAACTTTTTAGTAAGAAGAAACATACAATATAAGGCGAACTTTAAATAAATTCCATTAGCTTTTTTAAATAAACAGTTCAATCTTGATAAAGATGATGGTGGTTAAGTGAAAAATATAAACTCGATCCAAGTATTTTGCATTCAAATTATAAATATTTTTTTTCTTTCTCGCTTCTTCTGAATGTCTTTTCGCTACGAATAACTTCAGAATTGGATGCAATTTTCGTTGAAATCGATAGGTAAAATGAAGTTAAGAATGTTTCTACTACGAGTTATTATACACGACTGTTATAATAATGATGTGTATCACCGATTCTATATTGTGTTATATGAAAATTTGCATCATCATAATTGTTTCAAGAGTAACAACAACGTTTTGCAGGCTTCTGATTTTTGTTCGCGTTAGTTTTACGATCGTGCATATTAAAATACATAAGTATTATGATTTTATGATGTGTGTATACCACACAAACAATCAATTTGTAACAGAAATGGATCCAAAATTCTCCATATTATGAGTAAGGGAAGAATCACACATGCTGAAAAAAATTGCAAAAAAAAAATCAGACTATTTCTGTGGTTGTTGTGCAACTGAAAAGATATTATGGCGCTTTTGATAAATTTCTTACAATGTGAAATTCATTGGGATTTTATTATGCTTGTGTGGATTCTTTCCTAAAGCCACTATCACACTACCAACTTTTGATGAAACTTTGATGCAATAAAACTTGCAATCTGACGTGCAACTTTTTTGTTTAGTGTAATATGACGTGCAACTTGATAAAACTTTCTTTTCAACAAGTGTGAGACTCAGTCTCATTGAGCTGCACTTGTTCAACTTCTGAGAGACTTTTTATGACATTTTCTGACAAACAACTAATCATGCTGTAATGCCACAAATGACATAAGAACTTTGACTGAATTTCAGGTTTCGTGACTTCCGGTTTATGAACTTCGATCCTGTTAGCTTATCATAATGGCTTCCACAATGTGGATGCAAACGAAGTTTTGACAACTTGATTGGAACTAGGTTGTACAACTAGTTCCATGTATGATGTGGAAGTTAACTACAAAGTTCTAGTTTGTAAGCCACATCACAAGTTGCATTGTAAGTTGAATTGCATCAAAAGTTGCTTGTGTGACAGGGGCTTAGGTCTGGTTTTTTACGGTCGAAAAAGCGACGACCGATCCCGGTCGGTTAGAACCCGGCAGAGTGGTCGGCAACCCCGGGCCCACTTATGGCCAACCGTGGGCAAAAGTGGTCTGACCGTGGTCAAAACTGGTCACGGTGGCCATGCGTTGAGAACGGTAAAAAAAAGTTACTCCTCCAGGGAGTAAACCCCTGATAAAATTATGACTTAGTTACTCTCATACATTGGATGGGACTTAGTTACTCTCATACATTGGATGGGACTTAGTTACTCTCATACATTGGATGGGGATCAGTCAGTGAGGGACTTTTGAAGGATTTCGTTTCATTGACGGTTTGAAAAATGACATTCGGAAAGTAAAGTAACAAAGTAAAAAGCAGATTTTTTAAATGACATTAAAGCAGAAATAAATTAGGGTTTGTTGTCAAGAAAATTTTGAGTTGATGATGAATTTACTTGATTGAATTTTAAACAATTGTTTTTTCTTTATTTTTATAGGTGCCTCAAATAAAAGGAAACGAGACGTAAGTCAAATTCATTTTCTTAATTTTGCAACAAGAAAATTAAACAAAAAACATGTTTTTTTTGTGATCCTCGCTTTTATAAAAAAAACTTCTAAAAAGTAAAACAAGATGTAATTGGGTCTTGTCGCGAAAATTGTGATAATTATGAACAAGCTGATTATCGAACGTTTGTTAGAAACTTGAACGCGCAGATACAGCCGAGTCACTTAATGCTATTTTCATGTTGATATCTTTCAAAATAAACTTTTTATATACAGTAGAAAAATTAAAATAGCCTCATCTTAAAGTTTGTTCACTTTCAAACTCACATTTGAAAGCTTATTTTAAAAGATATCAACATATGAAATTACCTCTTAAGTGATTGACACCAACCCTTCTAGTTTCTAAAAAAAAAAAAGTGTGTTCCAGCTGGGACGATTTTTTTTTGGATGGTTCTAACTGGGACTACAACAGTGGTTGGAGGTAGAGGCTAGCAATGACGTGAAGCACTCTCTAGTTTCTTGTAAATTTGTTTCTGAAAGACGGAATAATCAAGAGTTCGAGTGTCGTTTTTACTAAGACTGGCGATATTTTGGGTAAATCGAAATCGGGCCGATATTTAAAAAAAAATCAATTTTTAACAATAATATCGAAAGATCGAAAAAAATATCGAAAAATCCAAACTATCGAAGAAAAAAACAAAATATCGAAAAAACCGAAATATCGAAAAAATCGAATTATCGAAAAAAATCGAAAATTTTAGAAGAAAAACTAGTATTAGTAATAAATGTCGTTTAAACTTTAAACCACTTTAAGCATTTGACGATCAGAATGATCCAGATTTTATTTCACGTTCGAAGAATAAATAGTAAAGGCGCATTCACACTAGGCTGGTTTACAAGCCGCTGGTTATTAGCAGCAACAGCAAGCAGTTACTGGCAGGGGTGAGGCAGGAGGTCCCCTGGTGTATGCTGTTTGCAGATGACATAGTCTTAGTTGGGGAATCCAAATTGGAACTCGAGATAAGGTTAGAGGAGACTAGGAATGCCTTGGAATCAAAGGGGTTGAAAATAAGTAGGGCAAAAACGGAGTACATGAAATTTCAGTGGGATGGAAAAGAATAGTTGAATGAGGGGATTAGACTTGGGGACAGTTTAATGCAGCAGGTGCATGACTTCAAATATTTAGGATCTGTGCTGCAAGATGATGGGAGCTTAGACTTAGACATCACAAACCGGATAAAAGCAGGTTGGCATAGGTGGAGGCAGGCTAGTGGGGTTTTATGTGACAGGAAGTTACCTATAAAGTTGAAGGGAAAGTTTTATAGAACAGTAGTCAGACCAGCTATGTTGTATGGGTCAGAATGTTGGGCAATCAAGAAGGTGCATGAGGATAGAATGCAGGTAGCTGAGATGAGGATGCTAAGGTTTATGAGTGGGGTGACCAGAAGGGATAGGATCAGAAATGATTTTATTAGGGGTAGTGTAGGGGTGACAAATATAGTAGAAAAGATGCAGGAAAATAGGCTGCGGTGGTTTGGGCATGTCCTCAGGAGTGGAGAAGATGGGCTGCTGAGACAGGCAATGAACTTAGACCTGGGAATAAAACGGGGTAGAGGAAGACCCAAGCAAACCTGGGATGTGGTAGTAAAACGGGATATGGAGGCATGTGGGGTCACTGGGGGCTTGGTGCAAAATCGGAACGAGTGGAGAGTTAGAACCAGCAAGGCCGACCCTGCTGCTTGCGGGATAAGGTACAGGAAATGATGATGATGATGATGAGCAAGCAGCAGCTGCTTTGGGTTCACACTTGTCCAGTCACTGCTGGTATTAGCAGTGCAAGTCATCCATTCACCGTCTTGCAAAAACACAAACTCTAACAACAACCAACCCAAGCAGTGGAGTTTCAACTACCCACTAGTGCCACTACCAGCGACAAAGTGATCGCACTAGCTGGTAGTAGCAAGAGGGGAGTCACATGACCAGTTGGTAGCTGCTAAAGTTGGACATGTTCAACTTCACCATCCGCTGTTAAAATCACTAGCGTGCTGGAGAAAGCAGCTGCTAGTAGCAGTTCACACTATGCTGCTAGAGTGCTACAACCAGCCAGCCAGCAGCAACCAGCCTAGTGTGAATGCGCCATAACGAATAAAAGTAATATCGCTTTACAATAATTGAAGATACAAATCAGGAATAGAAATGGTTATTTTGGCGGTTTTTTTGTTTGTTTCTATCATCTTATAATAAATTCGATATATTAGTTTTTGTTTGTGAGGAGAAATGATTAATGTTTGTCAGCGCCATCTGTACTAACAAATATAAATATCTCTCTTTTGAATGTAAATATGGTAAGACACACTAATAATGAAAATATCGTTTAATAACTAATAAATTATTATTCTTTTTTTTCCTAATGGAAGTTTTTTTTTCTTCTTCTCTATCGTACAATTTGTACGATAACTTCCCTTCCCCCCTCCCTCTCAACGTCAATGTTTATGCGTTTGTTTTTATTTAGTCTTAACTATTATTGCGTGACAACTAACATAACTAGAAGTCTAGAATTAACTACATTGTTGTTTGAATTTTATGTTTGTTGTTGTTGTTGTTGGAGAGACATCTTTCTGCAATACTATGAATGCGTTTGAAAATCGCTATCCTTGCCGTTAATGGTGTTCACAGATGAGCTACTTTTAGTGGTAGAGATGGACTGCAAAATGTTGTCAGCATGTGGCCGAACCCTATCACTAGAGTCGATTTTAAACAACATTCTACAATTCAATGTTCATTAAACTACACTAGGAACACTTTCCAACCACTGGCAGTCGATTCGTGTCGGCGGCTTCGGCCACCTGCCAACCACTTTTTGTAGTTCATCTCGACTACTAACAGCCACATTCAAAATTTGCTCTTAAGCAAGTCGCACACACACTACATCGGATTGGTATTTTTGATAAGAAGCAATGTCAAGCATTTCAATGGAGCGTTCCGCACACTAACTTGGATCTGATCAGAAACGCCACGTCGGCGGGGGGCTCCATTGAAATTCTTGTAGCCTTGTTATAAAAAAAAAAAATTCCGTTCCGATGTAGTGTGCCGACTTGGCTTAAAAGTGTTGGCAATTGTATCAGGAAGAACCCCCATAGTATTTAACTATTATACAAAAACAGTCGTATACATATTGTAACCTAACAAATTAAAGGTTTTCAAATGTACTACCAGAAAAAAGTAGAGAAAAGTCTCGGAAAAATCGCCTAAATTCATTAAAAACGTAAAATAAGAACTTCACCTATTCATTTTACATCATAATAAAGAAAAGAAGACCTATTGCGCATACATGTCAAAGATGGCATTAACATACTTCATTCAAGAAAAATAATGAAGCACAGGCTGGTGTTTACTTTGCAGTATAAAGGTGCACTATCATGGCGTCTAAACTCTTAATATAGTATAGAGATTGACGCCATATATGTACACTCATTTGCTTCAAAATTTCACACCATTGTCTTTGTCTAAGTTGAAGTCATTTTCATTTCAGCCAAGTTGCAATTTCTGAGTTTTATGTTGTTCAAAATGATATTTTAAAACTTTGTTATATTTTTTTTAAGGTGATGGAAGCTGAGAATCTGGACATGCCATGGGTAAGTTCACACATTATTTACTTATTCTTTATATTCCGATAATTATCATCGATTTCAACCTGATATTTTCTCGTAAAAACTTTCCGATTTGAGAAGTTTGAAATGAAAAGTGCAAAGATAAAAAGTTTTAAAAGATTTTTTTGGAGGGGTAAATGGAATATTTTTTGGTAAAGTTTACTGTTATTGTTATAAGGGTTTCCATTATGAAACATGTTTATAATATTTGAAAACTGGTAAAAATGTGGGTGAGGGGGGGAAAAAGGTTTGAAGTTTTGTTGAACGAAGAATTTTATATAAGAAGATATGGAAGGGGGGGGGAGTAGTAGGGTTTTATGTGAAAGTTCGATCGAGTGTTTAAATGTGTGCTGAGTTGTCATACGATTGAGATTGATGAGCATTAAGCAAATCGATTATGATTTTTAAGAGAAATCCTCCTCCCCTCCTCCTCACCACATCCTACTTTTGTGTGATATATTGTGGATTTCAAAGGGGGAAGAGAGAGATACAACACTAAAGGGGTTTGTAGAGTCTATCTTAAGTTCAATTTAGATAATCAATGTCTCTCTTTTTAAACATGAGACAAATTGTTTATTACACTTTATAACCCTTTTTTTTTCTTTCATAATTAAGTGTTTGCTTTGAGAAATACTGTGATTGACAGGTGTTGTTGTGTTTGTATTTTTCAATCGTGACACAATTTTCAAGTTAACATAAAAGGATTGAGAATTTAAGAGAGAAAAATACATACATATATATTATTAATTATATATTTGAAATTGAAGAGCTTTATAACAAATTTCAAATGTCAATTAATTGCAATGGAATTTTTTTTTTTAAAAATCTTTTTCTTTTCTTATTTACAAATTTATTCGTTCATTTTTCGTTCGAACGTGATGAGAATTTTATGATTTCTACAAACACAAAAAAAATTAAGACTTGTCGTTTCAAATCACCTGTTTTCATTTTTGAAATGTTGTATTTATTTAACATTGATATGACAGGTAGTAGTGCAGGTAAAATGCGTCCTGTTTAAAACATTTTAAAGATGGAAATTGTAAATTTTATACTATAAGGTATCAAGTTTTTTTAATGTTATTGAATTTGAAAATGTAAAAAAAACTACTTTCTCTAAAAAAAAAACAGAAATGTTGTGTCCGGAAACAAATCTGTAAGTTGTTGGCATCTGTAACGATAAACGTGTTCAGGAACAATGCTTGGAGACGGGCAATTAGAAATCGGGACAAACAGAAGTTGGCTCCGCCCTTTTTATGACGACCAGCAACTTCTAATTGGTTTGTTGTGTGGTTCGACGTTGAAAAGGGCGGAGCATGTGATGTCAGACTACACAACCAACCAATTAGAAGTTGCGTTCGTCATAAAAAGGGCGGAGCCAACTTCTGTTCGTTCCGATTTCTAATTGCCTGTTTCTTGGAGCTAGAAGCTAGTTAATTTTCTCGAGAAAGTAAGCATCTATCTAATCCACATACTTGCCTTTCTTTCTTGAGTAGATAATATTGAATAATGAACATAGAAGCAGTTGGGCGCAGCCAGAAAAGATAGTTTTGATTGGTTTTTTAGGTTTGTTACGCGTTTGATTCTGTTTGTTATTGGTCTGTTGCTCATAAAAGGGCGGGGCTAACCGAATTTTTTTTCTGGCTGCGCCCAACTGCTTGTGAATATGTAGTCATGTTTGCAATATTAACCTCATATGAGGATTTCTGTTTCTAAATGAAGCAAATGAAGCTAGATGGCGCTCTGTATTATTTGCCGATTTAGTTGACTCGAAAACCTAACTTCTTCTGATCAGTAATTATAATTATTAATTACAATGGAAACTAACACGAAATATGGAAGCTACCGGAATATTTTTCTTTTTGTGTTAAAAGAATTTTTATGCTATTCTAAAGGGACCGGACCAAAATATATCGTGTGGTATTTTATTTTTCGTGTTAAACGATTTTCATTGTACAATAGAAGCTCGATTATCCGTACTAAATGGGACCGGATAATCCGAAAAATTGTCGTTTTTTTTTTCTACTTTTAAAATTATCTCTTTCACTATCGGAAATTTAAGTTATAAAGATTCATAAACGGCACGATCTCGATTATACGGATCTCGGTCCGTATTATCGAGACATCTGAATAATTGAGATTCTGCTGTACCGTAGAACCTTGATTATCGGAACCTTAATGTGTTACACGACTAGTTCTGATAATCAAAAGTTCATATTTAATCAAACTCAACAGTGGAGAAAAAAATAAGAAAATAAGCCGATTTCAAAGAAAAAAATTCTATTTCTATAAGTATTACTTTAATAAGAATATAAGTATAAAAAAATTGATTCCGATTATGGACGGTTTCGATAACTGTGACGTTTCGATAATTGAGAAGAATCTCGATTATCGAAACGTCAGTTACATGAGAACTGTAATTACAAAAATTAGAATTCATTTTTTTTTTTGGTAAAAAGAAACGAGACACGTTTTACTTGCGCCACTTTGAATATATATTATCATTAGATCTTATTAAAAAAAAAGATTATAATAAAAGTTACTAACTTAAAAAGAAGGTAAAAAAAGAAGGTATTTTTAATATAATCTATAATGTGTATTAAAATGGCAGCTGTTTGTTTCAATGTTGTTGCTGTGGGGGGTTTTTTTTTTGCTCCTTCTTGTTTCAAAACGTTGACGTTTTTTTGATAAGCGGGTTTGGGTTAATTTGCAATTTGCATTTGAAAACCTACAACTTAGACAAGAAGCATGAAAAGTGAAGAAGGGTATAAAAATTGGTAAAAAAAAATAAATGCATTGTTTTTTTTTCAATGTCGCTCGTAAAACATGGCAAAGTTAAAAAAAATATATATGAATGATTCTGACTGACACTTGACACACTCAGTGTGCGTAGATTTTTAGGGGCCCTTTTTCTACTTCTCAATAAAGACAAATACGATTTTTTTAGGGGGTCGTACTCCTACTACTCCTCCTACTTGTGTCAATCTCTCTCTCTCTCTGTCTGTACATTTTATTCGGAATGATTTCCATTCATTTGACTTTTTTTTTGTCTTCTGTTCTCGATTCTCGAAACCTCAGAAGTGAAAAAAATTTCACATCAATTTTTTCTTCTTCTTTACGTTGTATGTATGTTATTAACATGTGGCGCTTCAGGTTTACTGTGGTTCGGTTTTTTTAATATGACATGTTGTGGTCTGTTGCACTTGTTGAATTACACAATTAACAACGGTTCCTATTGATTCTTAAAAAAATTGTTTGACAATTTCATATTCAAAATTAAGTTTGACAAGTTTTTTTTTAATAAAATAGGTTTGTCAATGGAGAAACATTTTGTTTTATTAAGTATTAGTAATGGACTGGAATTGATCCATTTAAAGTGGATGGAAATGGTATTTTGTAATGGTTTTTAAAACTCTTGTACAAAAATGAAGGGATGGATGGGTGTTTGGCATTTTGGCACTTTTTCAATTGGTTGTCTGTCTGTGGTAATTAGACTGTAGTTGACAGTTTCGTTGAAGTTAGTAAACATCATGTTATCCTCTACATGTTCTTTTTTTTTTTTTTGGTCAACATTCTTTACTAATTAGCATAGGTATTTAGCATTTCGTAGATTTTTTGTTTCTTAGTTTTTTGTGTTTCATGTTTCCGGAGAAAAACCTTTATTTCAACAATAAAAAAGACTGTTTAGAGGCTAAAATCTTAGTTAAGTGATAATTGGCCTCTGGAAGAACTAAACAGCCTCTAAACAGTCTTTTTGATTGAATAGAACTTAATCTTTTTTATTGCCTTAATCATATTTACTAATTAAGATTAACTTCTAGCCGGTAGAATTATAAAGGGGCATATAGGTAAAGGGCCGACGCCTTGGTGGCGCAATGGGATGATCTCCGACTGTGGTGTTGGGGGGGTCCCTGAATCGAATCCTGGTACGGGCATGGCTGTTTGTGTGTGTCTTCATCTTCATATGCAGAAGGCAAGGGGAAACCACTGCATTTCACCTTTCCCGAGTATGCAGCAACTTACACTTGCTGTGGAACCAGTCCGTGGACTGCATGACTAATCATCATCATATAGGTAAAGCAAAAAGCTAGAAGGAAGACATTTTGCTTAAAAGGCCAGCCATTTTTTTATATGAACATTGAATGCTAATGTAACTGAAGCACTATAATTACAGTTTGCGCCATCTCTTGGTCACACTCAGTTTTGGCACCAAATGCTCCATAGGAAGAGCTCTTAGTTGAGTTACTTCTGTATATTTATCTTGGTCAAAATTAAATGCACATGAGTATTACAAGGTGAGCAAAACCAAAACTAAAAATTGGTTCCCCTCAAAAACAGGCATTTAGAAATCGGGAAGAACTTCCCTTGGCTCCGCCCTTTTTATGACGACCGGCAACTTCTAATTGGTTTGTTGTGTGGTTCGACGGTGAAAGGGGCGGAGCATGTGACGTCAGACTACATAACTAACCAATTAGAAGTTGCGTTCGTCATAAAAAGGGTGGAGAAAACTGAAGTTCTTCCCGATTTCTAAATGCCTGTCCTCAAATTGGGTAAAACAGAGATAGAAGGGCACAAGTGTAGCTCATGGGAAATGTATTGTCATAACTAGAAAATGCAAACTCAACAATGGTGCAGAGAGAACAGGTTATGCCATTTTTGGGTGTTTCTTTTCTAGTATTGACAAATACATTTCACATGCTGTATTTGGACTCTTGTCTCTCTGCCACAGGTCTTTAATGGCTGCTAGCAGAGTAATTTTTCAAATTCAAGACAATTTAAAGTTGAAGGTCAAGTACCTAGTTTTAACTCTTGAATTTGGGCCTAAGCTTATCTGATAATACATGTATTAAGTTTTAGCAAATATTTGAAGCAATTTGGGCAAGTGACTGATATATTCTCTTATTATAAATTAATTGACTCAAAGTGTAATTTGATAATGGCCTTCTTTGTTTCTTCAAGTGTTGAATAACGCAAATTTTAATGAGTAATTTCTTGAGGAGGTTGCATTCTATATTTCAATTGTATTCTACGTTTGGTGCCATATGCACAGTAATAGATGGAAAGAGAGAGAGAGAGAGTAAAGTGATTGATTAATGAGTTGGTTGTATGTGAGAGAAACTGTGTTACATATTTAACATGTATATATATATCTAGATGTAAGAGAGAAAACAACAATTAATTAACTTGCCTTTTAGATATATAGAAATAAAGTAAGAGTTTGGGTTTGAATATATATCAAGATAAAAGTCTCACAATTTTGGAATGGAATACGACTTCCAAGTGAAAGTTAAGTGTGGTAGGGTCCTGTTGATTGTTACAAACTTAACAAGTTTTGTGACATTCTTGTTCAAATCTGAATGTAAAATATAGAGAAATGGGTGGGTTATTTAAGACTTAGGTTGATAAATCCATGAACCTTCTCCATTATTAACTGAGGTGTACAGTGAAGCTTATTTCACCTACAGTGAGGTGTTGATACTTCCTTTTGGGCTTCAGCTGCTGATTATACCTCGTTTCCACTAGAAAAATGAACTGCAGTAACATAACGAAGGTTATAAGTTAACTGCAGAAAAGCTACAAGTGGTGTTATGCCGCAGTCACACTAGGCTGGTTTCCCAACTGCTGGTTGCTGCTGGCTGGTTGTAGCGCTCTAGCAACATAGTCTGAACTGCTACTAGCAGCTGCTTTCTCCAGCGGGCTAGTGATTTTAACAGTGGCTGGTGAAGTTGGACATGTCCAACTTTAGCAGCTACCAGCTGGTCATGTGACTCTTCCTCCTGCTGCCATCTAGTGTGAACTTTTTGTTGCTAGTAGTGGCACTAGTGGGTAGTTGAAACTCCACTGCTTGGGTTGGTTGTTGTTAGAGTTTGTGTTTTTGCAAGACGGTGATTGGATGACTTGCACTGCTAATACCAGCAGTGACTGGACAAGTGTGAACCCAAAGCAGCTGCTGCTTGCTGTTGCTGCTAATAGCCAGCAGCAACCAGTGGCTTGTAAACCAGCCTAGTGTGACTGCCGCATAACTGTTGTGTTTCCATTTTTAAGACCTTTGGTTAAATGATTTTCTGTCACTTCCTGTTAACCAGTTTTGCATTTTGTGAAATTTTCATTCCTCATTCTGTCAAAAATGGAATGCTTTCACTGTTTGCCATATTGTTTGTCGGCTGAATTTATTTGAACACATGAAGTGATGTATTTAACCATTCAATAATGTGGTTAACCACATCATTGTTCAGAAATTTAACTGTGGTTAGTGTAACCATCACTAGAAAATTAACTTTATAACTGCAGTTAATTTTTGTGGGGGGAATTGAAGCATTACTGCGCATGTTTTCTTAGCTGTCTTGTTCCCAGATTTTCCCACTTCAGTGGCGCTACATGTCAAAGGGGCTGCAGTTTGTTCCCCCCTCTTTACATAATGTAATTATTATGGCTGTGTTTTCGTTATATTTTTCTTCATTTCTCGTCCTGATTATCGGTTAAAATACAAATATTACTGAATATTATACTATTCATTTGTTTAATTTGTCACGTGTGTGGGTGTCTTGTTACACTTCTAATTGGATTTTTTAATGACAATCGAAATGGGATAATTATGTGTACTTATTTCATTTATATGTGAAGTAGACTCAGTAGTAGTAACTTTAAACATTACCATTGTATTATGGTTTCGCCTCCCATCTCACGGTAATTAACAACGAAAATGCTTTAGAAAAGGCACTCAAAAACAAGACGGCCGTTTAGTTTCACTGACGAGACCACTTTTAATTCCCCTTTCTCTTATTATGGTCTTTTCGCCTGAAAAATTAACGAATTGTTTCCTTTTCCGTGATGAAAAAACCCTCTGTTTTTCTTGAGTATCTTTTTGAAAATGGTTATCATCATCATCATCATCCAACAACATCACCATCATACGGAGCCCTGTAAAGGACAGGCGAGATTTTTTTTTTAAATCTTGACATTTCGACTTTTAATCTCTTTTATTCGGTCATGTTAATTATGCCATGTTGTGCGCACCATACTCTAATAAAGTAATAATTAAATTATTGTGTCCTTTACAGGGCTCCGTACCATCATCTTAGAAGATTGCTCCACTTTTTAAAATTAAAATAAGGGCTCTTCCACTACTCTCTTCTCAGTATGTGGTCAGTTGTGTGTCATCATTGTGGTTTACTTAATTGAAATGAATATCATTCATTGCATTTTTTCTGTTTGGTGTAATTATTACTAATTAAGATCAAGTTTGTATAATAAAAATAGGTAACAGGTAGGAACATCAAGTGTTTATTACGGAAGCGTGTTTTGAATATAGGGATAGATCTCTCAGAACCCCCCCCCCCCCCCAATTATGTTAACGAATAAAGTTGAAGAATAATTTGATACGCTCTTAATTGAAAAGTCATTTAGTGTGAATATTGGTGTATATTCCATCTAAAGAGATTCTTTCTTAAACTACGATGAAGGTTGGAGGTAGAGGCTAGTTGGTTGAATACATTAGATTAACGAGTGAGACCAAAAGGGGTCTCATTAGTAATTGCAGAAAGATAATAAGACATATGATAGTAAATTGTCACATCTAACTCATAACGTTGTGACAATCACAAAAACAAATTACAAATTATTATTATGATAGATGTTATTATATGTTTGTCACTGACTAGTATACAGTAATAATAGAGCACAAGCAGTGACATCATAAAAGTATGACTGTCATCATCACAAAAAGTAAATAAGACTGTCATATGGCATTAAATTGTTATATCTAGCTCATAAACAGTCACAAACTCAAATTACTAAATAATATTATGACAATTATTGTCATATTACTACAATTAACTAGTATAAACAGTATAAAATAATAGTGCGCATCGTGACATCATAAGGTATGATTATCACAATTTTCTGACTTTTTCTGACTGTTACAGGGTTATGAGTTAGATATGACAATGTACTCATATAAATATTATTTTTTATCTGTAATGAGGCCTCAAGGTTATAAATATTAACTTAGCATCTTTCATCTCGAGCATACTTCAACCACATTACATAGAAGAATTGCTAGCCTCCACCTCCAACCCTCGGCTTTGTTTAAAATGAAGACAATGTAGCTCTGTTCGAGCTCTTATTACAGTTAGGAATGTTTTTTTTCTTCATAATTTAATTTCTTCTAGGAAATAAGTTTGTTTATTAATTTTTTTTTACAAAGTTGATAATGATGATGTAGAATAAAAAAAGCGGAAGAATGGAGTTTTTATATAAATAGTTGGGTCAAATGTGATGTTTTTGACCTCCTACTGTGTCCACTTCATTAAATTCCTTTAGAAAAATGTCTAGTGTTTATAATTTAACGCTAGAGGGTGGTGAGTCAATTGCTACTTAATATTTTTTTCTTCTTATTAATAAGTGAGAATTTTTTTTAATTTTCATTTTCTTAATTGTTTTCTTTTTGTTCTTCTTCTGTGTTAATTTAATTCTTCTATAATTTGAAGTGTATATAGTTTCCTCATAGTAAGATGAAGCTTATGACGTCAGAGGAGGTAACTAAAAAAATTAGGCTTGTGTCATTTTGTGTCTGATTTTAAAAACGCAATAAAACTTTCTATTCAATTTTTGATGAGACTTGCGACTTGCAACTTTTTAAGAAACTTACATATTACACATGAGATTAGTTTAACAACTAGTTTCGTTAAATTGTTTAGTGAAAGCTACCAGATAAGTGAAAATAAAATGAAATTCAAAAAAGTTGATAATGCAAATTCATACCTCAGATGGCATTCCTAATTTCACTTATCATTGATTGTTTATGGCGAGTATCATAAAATGTTTCTCTGAAGTTGAACATGTGTAAGTAACTTCGTGAGACTGTGTCTCACACAAGTGACAGGTTTCAATGAAAGTTTCATCAAGTTGAATCTCAAATCATTGCAAGTTTTATTAAACGGAAAGGTCTTGACAATGCTTAATGCTGCATGTGGCCCCTTATGGTCCCTCTGCCATAGGCCTATTTGGCTGCTAGCAGAGTACTAATTGTAATTGTAAAGTTTAAAGCCCTTATCACACTAGAAATTTTTGATGTAATTCTACTTGCAATGCAACTTGTCATGTGACTTGCAACTAGAACTTTGTAGTAAACTTCTATATCACACGTGAAACTAGTTTTATAACCTAGTTCCAATCAAGTTTTCAAAACTTCGTTTGTGTCCACGTTGCAGAGGCCAGTATGATTTGCTGACATGCCGTTCATAAACCGGAAATTTAAAGTTTTTGTCATTTCCTACATGCGGCCTGATTGGTTGTTTGTCAGAAAATTTCATAAAAAGTCTCAGAAGAAGTTGAACGTCTGACTTGAGTCTCACACTAGTTGATAAGAAAGTTTTATCAAGTTGCATGTCACATCACACTATAAACAAAGAAGTTGCATGTCACATTGCAAATGCTACTGCATCAAAGTTTCAATAAAAAGTTGCTGTTGAAAACGTTTGCTATCTGAACCATTTTTCTACAAACTAGAATGAAACAATCCTAAATTTTTTATCAACCCCTCTGACGTCACAAGCTTTTTATGTTGTTAACGGTGAGGCAACTATAAAAAAGATGGCGGTTTTTTGTTGTTGTAAAAGTTTCCATATTAACGTTTTTTTTATGAACACTCTGTACAATATTGTATATAATATGTAGTTATTTTTACGTCCTATTTTTTTCTCTTTCTATTTATGTTTTGTCATTTTTTTGACGAATCATCGGGTTATATTTTTACCCTTTTGTTTATTAAATATTACTATTTATATTAAAAAAGGTGTTTGACCCAGGAAAGAAAATTAAAAAAGTGTATTTTTTTTATTATAAAAAGGTTAACGGAGAATTTTTTTCTCTTAATATAAGATGAGAAATTTTTAAATTTGGTGAAAGTTTTCACTGAAAATGTGGGCCAAGTTTTTTTTTTTATCTTCTATATTTTTCGTTTCATCTTTTCTTTAATGAAGTCGTGATGTGGAATAAATTCTTTGTGCCCCATATTTAGTTATTATTTTATAGAAGAAATTATGTTTCTTTATGGTAACATCTCCTCTACCATAAATGATAATTTGAGATTTTTCAATTCGAAATTTGGAATGTTTGACACTTGACAAAAAAGGTGTTTTTAGTAGTTTTAATGTAATGTATTACATTACAATTACAATTAGTACTCTGCTAGCAGCCTAATAGGCCTATGGCAAAGGGACATAAAAGTCCACATGCAGCATTAAGCATTGTCAAGCACATATATAAAAAAACAAAATTAATATACAATTGTCAATCCCACAAAACAAAATTGTCCCCATTCACCACTGCCTCAGGAAGAGAGTTAGTTCCATTGTCTTATAACTCTAGGGAAAAAAAAGACTAATAATATGAATCTGTCCTAGCAAAAATCTCCCTAATTTTCTTAAAAATGGTCAGCCTTGCCAATGTTTAGTGCTTTATGAATATCACTGGACTGTGGTTTAGGACAATCACCACGTGTAATTTTTGCAAACAATTTCAAACTTAGCCCTGTGATGTGCCAAACTATGCAATTGTAGCACTGACAGCATCTCAGTGACACTAAAACGACTAACACTCCTTTTTATAGTTTTTTTTTTTACTAAGGCATAACCTAACCTAACCAAAGCTAACATTTGACATTGACCACCATCTAGTGTGTGTTCTCACAACCCTTATACATAGGCTAAGTCCTTAGCCTGAGCTACATAAAGGTTGTGAGAACTAGACATAACTAACCACTACACCAACAAGACGAGAACAGGTTACATCTTGTTTTTTCTTGCTTAAAAAGCAATAAAAGACCTTTTTTTTAAAAAAAAAAAAAAGCTAGTATCATAAAAACATTTCTTTTTAATTTTCTTGTTTCCTCGAAAAAGTTCATTTTGAAAGATATATCATCGTGAAAGTACCTTTCTAATTTATTTTTTCTGAATAGACTTGAGTCAAAATCATGAGTTCGAAAATCAGCTGCTTATAAAAGTTTAATTTCACTGATATCAAAACATGTAAATACAATATTAAGTTTTGCGCCTGAAAAACGCAAAATAAACAAGTTTTAAAATCAACTGTTCACAATATGAAATGGTAAAAATGGACGATTGACTCATACTTGTTATTTAAATTTTATTATCATTTTATATTATATAAGATTTTGTATTTTAAACGTTTCGTATATAAACGAAAACAAAAACAAACAAAAAATCCGGTTCAACACCTAAATTTTTTTTGTTTTTTCTCAATTCTCATGAAAATTAAATCGTCAAGGTTTTTATTATTATTAATAATAATAATAATAATCTTGAATATTGAATGGAAAATAATATTTTTGAACCGTGAATAGTGAAAAATGAGTCATTATTTTTTTCTTTTATTGTTAATAGATTTTTTCCCGTGTAAATTAATTTGAATGTTGGCCATTTTTATATATATATAAAAAAAACCACTTTAAGACTGCAAGTAGGTCATTTATTTTGTCCCTGTAAAATTAGATGGCGCCACTAACCCTCCCATAGAAATGTACTGACGCTTCTTCAACTCTTGGCTCACTTTTCATTTTTTTTTTGCACGTGGCAAATTTTTAATTGCGTCATCGCTATTTCTACACGCGCTCTCTTCACTATACTTGTCACGTGCTGATAATTAAGGTTGTTTTGGACGTTGCTTTTAGAGCTAAAAGGAGTCTGCGTTCGAGTTCAACTAATTGGCGACGAGTGTAGTTTGTGACACCTAAGGAGGTTGCAAGCGCCATCTACCTTTCATTTACGTAATTGTTTTTCTATGCAGCCCTATGCAATTTGGATCATTACAGGCAAGCTAGCAACAAATATAAAATGTAAGATTCAGCTTTTTTTTTTTTGCTTGACTCAACTCTTGTAGGCCTACTTAAAAATGAGATTTGGTTAAATTATATTAGACTTCGAATGGCCATCGTTGTTATCTCATAAATAAATGAGAACATATTATTATTATGGAAGGAAGAAAAAGGAGAAAAAAACTTGAAAAATTTCCATTTTTCAAAAGTGAAAGTAACTGAAAATGATTTAGCAATAATTTTAACACCTTTTCATAGTAAAAGATATATATAGGCCTATTGGAGAAGAGAAAAGAGAAAAAAACCTGTTTACATAGAAATTGATAAATTCAAATCACTCAAAAGTTTTGATTTTTGTGTTTATGATGTGTTGTTCAAATGTTAGTTGACCCTGCAACTCTATTTATTACTTATTATTAATTTATTAGTTATTTTTCACTCTCTTTATTTTTTTTCTTTCTTGGCCTTGTTTCGCATCGATAATTTTCTATCTTTTATTTATTTCGAGTTTACATTTTGAATTATTATTATTGTTATGAAGTCTCTTAACAAATTGTATCCACGTGTTATTTTGCATTTCTTCAAATGTAAAATATTTGTTCTTGTTTTTTTGTTTTGTTTTTCCATTTGCATTTTTCAATTAATTGCATAAGATGAGATTGAAAAGAAAAGATGGTGGTTTTTTTTTGTAATGGGAAAGAAGTGATTAGAATATTAAGACGCTTAATTTTGATGAAATGTCTAGATTAAACTAATCTTGGGATTGGTTTTTTTTTGTTGTTGTTCATTTTGGTTGGTCGTCGTCGTCGTTGGTGGTCGGAGTTTATATTTGTTTTACCTTTTGAATACAATCTTCTCACTGAATTTTATCAGAATCGAATAGCTAATTTCACAGAAGAAATTTGTAGAAATGTTTCCTAACTAACTTCCTGTATTTTTTTTAATCAGAAATTGCGTTGATGCGAGTTTTTTTTTAAACGTATTCTGGGTCGGGCTAATCGTCTTTATGACGATATCGCCATTAAGAGGAATTACCATCGTATTTTCTCTCCCCATGTTGAGGCTAATTGTATCTTAAGTCAAGGGGACATGTTTGCATTCTGGTCGCAATGCTGTGTTACATGGATTCTAATGTTGATGGCCATGTTTGCGACCTGCGACAAACATGGCCATCTACATAAGAATTCATGTAACACAGCATTGCGACCAGAATGCAAGCATGTCCCTTGACTAAAAGCCTAAACAACTCAGTTTGCACGTTTTTGCGTCCAAATTTGACAAAAAAAAATGTCTCTGGAACATAGCGTTAACCACTGTAGTGGTGCCATCTGGTGGGAACACAGCAAATTGAATTTCTATAAGGTCACCTTAATCAACGCCACTGACGTCACAAGCTACGAGTTATAATGTGTTAACTTTACTTACTGTTGACATTACAAAAAAATCATTTCCATTAATTTATAGTTTTTTTTTAATCAGGTAAAAACAATTAATATTTGTAACAATTGATGGTTTCAAAACCTTTTCTGATAAATTTAGAGGATTTTTAAAGCAATGGTGGTTATAACTTATAAGTTAAGTCAATATTAAATAATTTGTTGTTGGATTTAAGTCCGTTGTTGAACAACAGAGGACTGTTGACTGTTGTTAAGTGCGGTTCACCTGTATGTATCTTAGGTCTACTGTTAAGTCCACTTGACAACAGCTGGTAGAACTTGGGCTTAAAAGAATGAGGAGAGTTTCCCTTGACCAAACACGGATTAGACTCAAGACTTGAGTCTCAAAAACAATAATAGCCATTGGGGTGGAGAGTGTTTAACCGTTTACACAATCCCCTCCTCCATTTTGAAAACGAAATCCTTTTGTTTATTGACGGCTTTGCATCTTTCCTTCTCTCTCTCTCTCTCTCTCTCGATATGTAATATTTGGTAATGTTATTGTTATTGTTATATTGGCATCACCTTTTTTTTGTTGGTCTAATATTAAAGGATATATAGGTGAATGAATGTTATGATATTATTGCTTGTTTAATAGATGTTTTTGGATTTTCTTAACTGTCTGTCTGTGTTGTGTAGCTTTAGGGGTGAGCTTTTTTCTTCTTCTTCCAAATCGTTAGAATAATAATAACTGGACGTATATTACTGAGCCTACTGAGGCCCATAATGGCCATGCAAGCAACAACAAAAAAACCTTATACAAACAAGTATTTCTTAAACTAGAGGTACGTTTTTTTAAACGAAAACAAAACAGAACAAGAAATAAAAGTTACAAATAAAAAAATTCTAGAACAATAGAAAAAGAATGTTCCAAGCTTGGAACATGGTGGTAAAACGGGATATGGAAAGCATGTATGTGGTGGGGTCTCTGAGAGTTTGGCACAAAATGGAAAGGAGTGCAGAACTAAAACCCGTAATACCCTCGACACACATACACAGTTAAATGCATTTAAATATTAAACATGTCTACAGAGCCCCGTGAAGGTCAAATGGACAATATGTCGAATTCAATTTATTTAGTTAATAATCTGAAAATATTGAGTTAATACTTAAATATAATATATAAACAATTGACAAAATATTGATTTAGTATTTCAATTTAAAAAATATTAATAATAAAGTCAATTTTTATTTGGTTTTCATGTCCTTAACTGGATTCCGTATAATTCACCTAAACACATTTAATTTGAATTCATTTAACTCATGTGTTTCGAAGGTATAAGGCCATAAGGCCGACCCCCTGTGTATTGTGTGAAACTATGATTATTCTGTGTTTCAGGTTTAAATTAAAGAGAAACTTTAATATGTTTTAGAAACTAGAAGGGTAGCTCAAAATAAGCTTTTTATATGAGTTTGAAAATATACTGAACTTTTAAAACAGATGGTATTTTTTTTAAATTTTGTAAATAAAAGGTTTTCTTTGAATGATGCCAACATGAAAATGCATTAAGTGATTGAGTTACTCTTCTAGTTTCTTCTTCATTTTGCACATGAAAGAAAATAAATTATCAAGATTTCGAAAATCAGTTGTCGGTTAATAAGTATCTTAATGTGAACTGCAAACAAATTGACTCGAGTGGCCGGTTTTGGTCGCGACAAGCCGACTTTTTGCAGTCTTGTATACTCGACCATCAAAAAGTGTGATTCGTGTGAAAAAGCTCATAAAGTCAACATTATAAAACTGTTTACATACTGTGGTTGCATATAAGGCAAAAGACATTTTACATTACCACCAATGTTTATAGACAGCTAAAAAGTCAAGACAGGTTACATCTTAAAAGTGTCAAAAGGATAAAGAAACAAATGAAGTGTGGCTCTCTAATAACTGTTGTCTTATTATAATCATAATAAGCGTTTCAAAGAAAAGGGAGTTGAAAGACGTTTCCTAATTACGGTATGTATATAATTGTACTAGTAATTATGAAATTACATAATTACACGAGCATTTGTAAGAAGAACTCTCTCTCTCTCTTTCTCTCTGATAGTCACACAGTAGTAAAAGGTTGAACTCTTTGTATGTGGAGATGTGGCATGAAAGGGGTTAGAATTGGTAAATGTTCTTTTTAATTATCCATGTGTAATATTATAAGTCTAGTGTTTGGTCATACTCATCACTCATCATCATCATCCAGTAGTAATAGTAGGTTCATTTGTTGGAGTCTAGTTGAATCTCCTCTATGACTTTTTCTCTATAAAGAGAAGCTTCTCTCTCTGTTGGGAATTAACCATCGATTACTGAGTTTACGGACTGAACTGAACCTGGGAACTATGTGAACTTTATGTGCATGTGTAAATACAGGGTAGCTCAAGAAACACACTGAACGATCAGAAAATAACATCACTCAAATGCCATTCTCCCCCCCACCCTTTCTCTTGCCGACAAATTCGAGCTCTTTACAGAGCATTTTCTATGACTAGCCGCAAAAGTTTTCAGGCCACAAACTTCTCATTTCGATTCGAATGTTGTCATTGAAATGCTGGATTGTGAGGTCAATTAAGTTGCCCCCCCCCCCCGAGTTGGGTGCCCAACCAAACCTATCCTAATCATTAGTGCTGGTTAGTGCTGCAAAAATTTTCGTTAGTGCTATTTCCGATCAGAAGTTATTTAAATTTTCTACAGGGGGGGAGGCACCTTGACGTCAAGAAGTTGCCGGTCGTCATAAAAAGGGCGGAGCCAACTGAAGTTCTGACTGATTTTTAACTGCCGGTGACGTCAAGTAGCCGCTCTTTCAAGTAGCCTCACGAGAAGAAGTTGGTGGTCGTCAAATGAGGATGCATGGTGATTCGTGTTGGAACAATTTCTGCACCAATTGCACCTTGTATGGAAACATACTAAGATTGTGGTGCAAAAACCATTGTAGCGATGACTTGGAGATGTCCAGCTGGGCAGAACGACGATGAGTAGGAAAACGCATGGATTCTAAGTCAAAATAATAAATCGTTCACTTGCTTAAAAAAAATTCTTATGATTTTAATTAATACGTTGTTGATGATTGACAGTTGGTATTTTAAATTTCCAAGGTATACTTCATAATTTGAAGAAGAAATATAGATCTGAAAATTAAAAAAAAGTTACGAATTTTTCAAACTACTCAAGTTTTTCTTGGGCCCACCTTGTATAAACGACGAAAAATATTTGGGATCCATTAATTCATTGCAACAGAGAGAGAGAGAGAGAGAGAGAGAGAGTTGAATATGATACAAAATGTGTATATTAAGAGTTTGTGTATTATATTATATGGTGATTGAGGTTGGTTTTGTGTGTGTTTGGCAGCACATTTTGATGAATGGCAACACGTAAATTATGACATTGTGTTGTTCAGTTAAAAAAAGGTGATCCAAAGTTGACCTGTACAGAGAGGGAAGTTTGTTTGGGTTTGTTGAGAGGGGGGGGGGGAGGGTTAGTTCTATATTTTCTAGAATGGATGATGGACTTCATGTTTGTCCACATCTGAAAAATATGAATATAAATTCTAAACTATATATATACAAAGTAATATCAGTAAACAAAATGCTGATGGCAATAATTAAAATTTCATTATATTTCGAGTGTCTTTGCACTAAAACCTGTCATTGGTTAATGATGTACTGTTATTTTTGGTTACTGGTTTTGTTATTTAAATGAGGAGGAAGAGGAGCCTCCTCGTTTCTGAAAGTTATATTCGCAAAATGTGCAGTGGTCAGTTAATGAAAGGGGACAGTTCGATTCATTATTAGGTAGACTTATTTTTCCCCTCAACCCGCTGTTAAGACGGGGTATTTTGAGCCATCAACCATTGTTCTATGATTCTATCTTTAGTAGTTTTGGAGTAAACATTTTTGCATTTGCATCATTTTCAGTAAAGGAATTAAATTTCAAAAGGCCAATTTTCCAAAAATGTGAAACCTTTTGTAGGAGGGCATATATGGGGACTAAAGGGGTGCTGCTGTACACGGTGTACACGGTTAATTTTCCAGTACATTTGCTGGTAAAAACTTTTAAATCGCGACCCCTTTTATATTATTGAATTCGTGGCGTCCAGTGGTCGTCGCGGTGGTAAAGTAGAACATATTCCACTTTAATGCTCGCTTGCATCCTGCAACTAGCTGGCTAATTTTAGTAGCAGCTTTAAAAGAAGAACCGTGTCAGGACGGTAGCGAATTTAATCAGCCAGCAACTGGTGAATTGTTGAGCTGTTGAGACTAAACTGTCACACTAGGCTGGTTTACAAGCCGCTGGTTGCTGCTGGCTATTAGCAGCAACAGCAAGCAGCAGCTGCTTTGGGTTCACACTTGTCCAGTCACTGCTGGTATTAGCAGTGCAAGTCATCCAATCACCGTCTTGCAAAAACACAAACTCTAACAACAACCAACCCAAGCAGTGGAGTTTCAACTACCACTAGTGCCACTACCAGCAACAAAAAGTTCACACTAGATGGCAGCAGCAGGAAGGGAGTCACATGACCAGCTGGTAGCTGCTAAAGTTGGACATGTCCAACTTCACCAGCCGCTGTTAAAATTACTAGCCCGCTGGTGAAAGCAGCTGCTGGTAGCAGTTCAGACTATGCTGCTAGCTGGCTACAACCAGCCAGCAGCAACCAGCAGCTTGTAAACCAGCCTAGTGTGACTGCCGCATAACTGTTCCCACAAAATTCTCTTCAAACACTGGCGGGGCGACCCTTTTGAGTGAGCGAGAAAAAAAAGCCAGCAATGTTCCATATAATCCATAGTTCCATATAATAAAAGAAGCCCCATTGTATACAGGCAATTAGAAATCGGGACAAACAGGAGTTGGCTCCGCCCTTTTTATGCCGACTGGCAACTTCTAATTGGTTGGTTACGTAGTCTGACGTCACATGCTCCGCCCTTTTCAACGTCGAACCACACAACAAACCAATTAGAAGTTGCCGGTCCGCATAAAAATGGCGGAGCCAACTTCTGTTTGTCCTTATTTCTTATTGCCTGCCCATTGTATATAAATGTAATATGGCATTAACATTTTTCACTATGTTGAAGTTGAACTAACTTGTGTTCTTCAATGTTACAATATTAAAGGAGAAGTTAGTTCAACTTCAACATAGTGAAAAATGTTAATGCCATATATAAAATATCCATCCACTGAGTGATTACGGTTTTAATGACTTTTGACTAGTGGATGGAGAATGTGCAGCAGCAGCAGCAGCAGAACTTGGGCTACATTTTTGGTCTTATTTTCTTGAGATTGTGCCACAGAAAGAGAAAATTGAGGTAATTTTGCAGACACACACTCAGGGAGGGCCTCCTCCTCCAATTTTCCTTCTGTAATGTTTTTATGGTTTTGCCATTGGTGGTTTATACTTAAAGGTTTTAAGCTGACCCTAAGGTGTGTTTCTATAATATATAAGATACCACCTTTTTTTCTTTCGTTGTCCCTTTTTTTTTTCTTCTTTCTACTTTCACTTTTCTTCTAATTGCCACTAATAAATCTTACTTTTTCTAGTGTTGCTTTGCGGTTTGTTACTTAAAAAAAGAGGAAGAAAAAAAAAGAAAACACGGTTTAGACTTGGATTTTTCTTTTGTTTTAATAAATTGTCGGAGGGTTTTCTAAATAGAGAAACCGTAGAATTCGACTTTGATTTGTTAGAAAAAATAAAAAAACTAGTGTGATGTAGAATCTAGCTTCATACATTATTATTACACATTGAAGACTTGTTGTTGTTGTTTTTCTATTTAAGTTTCTCTCTTAAAAGTTTATTGTTAAATTTGCCACACACACACACAAATACACAATAACACGGGACAAGGACATCATTTTTATCGTAGTTTAAACAAGAAATGATAAAAAAACGAGAGTACGAGAGTAGGAGGCACGTGTCGACAGGTGTTTCAGATTAAGTTGCATGACATAAGTTGATAACACAAGTTTCTTAGGTTTTTTTTTTAGAAAAAAAAAGGGACTCTTCTAACAGGCAATTAGAAAACGGGATGAACAGAAGTTGGCTCCACCCTTTTTATGACGAACGGCAACTTCTAATTGGTTTGTTGTGTGGTTTGATGTTGAAAAGGGCGGAGCATGTGACGTCAGACTACATAATCAACCAATTAGAAGTTGCCGGTCGTCATAAAAAGGGCGGAGCAAACTTTTGTTCATCCCGTTTTCTAATTGCCTGTCTCTCTTCTAGGCTTCTTGCGATTTTTTTTTGACAGAGAAGAAAAATGTCGTATACAAAAGGGTCGTGTTTCAGTTGAAAGTTGAAACGACGACCTGAATTTTATTATAGAGGCTAGTAATGTTTTTCAGGTAAATGATATTTGAGTTAGGATTAATCTGGTATTTCTGTGGCACGCTTAGCCCTTGTCAGTTAGTTATCTACAATGTATATGTATGCATTGGAGGGGAAAACCCAGATTTAATCTCATTTAGAAACCATTTGTTTAGTTTAATTTAGGGGGAGGATGTTAGTTTGGCACACGTTGATACTCTAATGTAATCAACTAATAGAGCTATAGCCTCTGCCTCCAAATCTCGTCGTTGTTTGAGATACGTGAATTCTTTTAAAATCGCTGTAAACGTTTTTCTTCTACTATTCTAGTTTCTAGTAAAGTTTGGGTCGAAATTCAAGAAGAAAACTTTGTTTTTTTTTTAAGTTGCAATTTAAAGTTTCTCTCACCCTCTTGAGTTGGTATGTAATACAATATAATGTTGTTTTATGTTTTAACCCTGCTAAGAGGGTTCAAGTTGAGAGTTCAATTACCAACTTTCATCTTGAAATTCTCGATGGGATTCTGCTTTTGAGGTGACTGGGACACAGGGAAATGTGTCCAGAACTAACTTTTTGTTTGCCTCGCCCCTTTTATGAGCTTCAGACCAAATATCAACCAATTAGAAATTGTAAAGGGCGGGCATGTGACATCAGACCAAGTAACAAACCAATTAGAAATTGATGACGCTCATAAAAAGGTGGGGCAAACGAAAAAAGTTAGTGCTGTGCACACTTGCCTGTAACGTGACTTGTTAGTAGGGCGATTCCAGTAGACTTCAAACTAAATGACCAAGTAATCAATTAGTGTATAAACCAATAAGGTTTATTAACCAATAAGGTTTATTATGTAAAGTAAGGTAATGTCTCTTTGTACTGCAAAATGTACAGAATGCATTCAGTTACACATGCGCAGTAGAGAGTATACAATATCTTAACTTACATTAACCTTATTGTTTTTAGAATTTTCCATCATTGCCTGTATATTATTAGCAAGTGGCATTGGACAAGAGTTGATGACTTTTGTTAATTATTGAAACTCTAATGTAATTTTGCATGATGTCACTTTCTAGTAAATTATATTTATAAACATGTATAATAGAAGGGTTATCATTAGGGATTTTCTTCTTGGCATTAATTTTCTACTTCTGAGTATCTAATACAAATGCAATAATACACAATAGTAATAAATATACTAATAATAATAATAATAATATATATTGGTATTGCTGCAATAGTTCTCTCCTTGGGTGGGAGGTAAGGGGTGGGGTGGGGGGAGAGAAGGTAGGGGGAGGAGGTTTCTGCCACTATTAAAATAGGTTTTTATGAAGTTCGGTTTGAAGCAGGTGTTCCGTTATATGATCACGAATAGGGGAATCTACCATTTAACATTTCAAGGTAGATACATGGTTAGTTATACATGTAGATTATATCCACTTTAACCAAAAAAAAAAATTTAAACTCGGAACTTTGAATAATTAAAAAAAAACTGGGGAGTGGGGGAGGGTAACCTGGTAAATTAAGGATGTAAAATGATATTTCTATTTGTCTTCATTAAAGATACAAATAACGAGGTTACTTTTTCTTATGTGAGGCTTTCAATACTTAAGGGATTCTAAAGTTTAGATGAAGATGGATAGGGGGCGGGGCGATCAGAGAGGTCTTCATTTAAATTATTTATCTGTTGCATCTTTTATGAATAAATATTATTGTCAATTAGTTTTATAATCTTAATATTTGCAATAACAACAACAAAAAATGCATCTAAATTAGTCGTATGTGTTATTTTATTTGCAACATTGAAAACTAAAAATATGTTGGGGTTCAAATTCAAGAAGGAAACATTTGTATTTGAAATTTCAACTTGAATCTTTTTCCTGAGTAAGAGAAGGGACTTCAACATAGAAAAAGTCATCTTTAGCCTGGAACACACGCGCGGAATTCCGCTCAGAAAGTAATAACAGAATATTTAAATGAGACAATTTTCCATAAAAAGTGAACGGACAATTCATTAAAAAATGAGTTGAACAAAGCTCAACTTTTTCCGTTCTCAAAGTTCAAATTCCCACCAATCAGAAAGAAGCATGACGTGACATGACAAAAAAGCAAATTGGAATCCATTTTGGCAATAGATCTAAATATAATGTTTCTTTTCTTGCTCAATAGAGGGTGCCCACAACTTTCCTCTTTACTTTTTCTATGTGTGAACAACAGAGATACAGAAAAAGAAAATGACTTTTTTTTCCTTTTCCTATTTTCTTTTTCCTTGCCGGAATTCCGCGTGTGTGCCCCAGGCTTTTGAGAGTATTTTTAATGAAATTGAAAAAAATGAAAGTTGTGCCAAACTGAATAAGCGCCAAATTGATTGGAACAAACGCCATATTCAAGCAAAGTGAATTTTAGTACAGAGGCTAAAATTTAGAAGTATTGATTTATCTATGGTAAAATTCTAGCCTCTAAACAGGCTTTTTTATATATAGAAAAAAGCATTTCTTTTGCGTTTATAAGTTTACTTGCGATGTGTGTTGGTGACTTTGACAATTATACACGCAGCAAATATTTATAGCAATAAACTGCTACGTGAAATTCCATTCTTTTTTTTCCACGTTTGCTTGAAAATTACCATTTTTTTTTTTACAAATATAAGCCTATCTCTAATATTACTAAAACTTGTTATAAGGAACAACTTGCAACAAGAACATAGAAGGTGACAATTTTTTGTTGTTTTTGTTGTGTCAATTACACAAATATTTGTTTTAGTAAAAAGTTTGAATAGACAATCACTGTTTTCAGTAATGTTGCCATCTGGTGTTATAATTAAGAACTTCCAATATATAACTTTATGGCTCTTTGATTCTTAAACCATCTTTCATCTCATTGACTCACTATTTGGTATTATTGATTGTTTTGATGGTTATGGTGGTGATGGCCATGTGATTTGAAAAAGAAGAAATAATATAAAAAAATATAGGTGGCGCTTTAGGTTAGCTTGTAAAATAGGAGGTGTGATAGCAACAAAAACACCACACACGCACATTATATACTTTGTGTGCAAAGTGTGAAAATCAAAGGTACAGCAGGTGTTTTATTTAGTTTCAGAAAGGTGTTTTAATTGCATGAATTCAAACACTGAGAATGAAATACATCTTTGCATAATATTTATTGAATGGTGGCGTTGATTTAACACCAAATACCAAAAAAAAAAAACCCCCGCTTCATTAGAATTAGCACCAATTTTAGCACTGAAATTTCAGTTTGGCACACATTGCTTTCGTGTGAATTGAGCTCTTTAGGCCAGACTGCATATTTGCTTTCTGCAGCGAAAGTTACGCTTTGCTTTTTGTAGCTTTTAATGTTACTGCAAGTTTGCTTTTTAGAGCTATGTTTTTAAAAAAGCAAACTGCTTCTTGCTTTTTAAAAAAAGCAAATTGTTTCTTGCTTTCTTGCTTTTTAAAGCTTCAAATTTGGTTTGATATTTGCAGCGTGTTTATAGTGTTGAAATACGAACCAATCACAGATCTCATAAAAAATGAAAAGGCAAATCAGCTTGATTATGAAGCTGGTTAGATTTTGACGCAAATATGTAGTATTTGACTTAGTTGCTTTAAATGTTGCTGCTAAAGAAAGCAACAGCAGCAAGCATTAGTTGCTTTAAAGCTTGCAGAAAGTAAATATGCAATTTGACATTTAGTTCAATTACATGATGTCAGAGGTCGCTCGGTTTATGAAATGGATAGGTTATGAGAGTGTCGTGTGTCTTGTGTGACACTGTGTGTGTGTATGATATAGTGACAGTGACTATAACTAAAGAATAAAGATGGGATTAGATAACATGAGATAAAAGGGGATGAGGCTAGAAAGGTGGATGAGGAGGGGGATTAATAGAAGAGGGTGAATTCGAGCAGGTGGTGGTTGGTTACTGGATAGAAGAGACCAATTTATATACATAGAGAGAGGGACTTTGCAAAAGAAGAAAGTTGGTTGACCCAAAAGATGAGGATCATCCCTTTTTTTTTTCTCTCTCTATGAGGCTTGATAATATTAAATTGCCGTTGCCAGATTGTCGCTGTTAAATGCTGTTTTTGTCGCGTGGACGGACGGACGGTCGCACACACCTCTCTTCTTCCTCCCCTCTCTCTTCCCATTATTCTTCATGGAAAGTGTCAAGAGTAATTGTTGTTTGTTGGAGCCATAATGACAAAATAATTTTTCACTCCACCTTATCGTCTCTCTCTCTTTCTCTCTCTCTCTCTCTTCTACACTACACCCTTCAAATATAAGCTTTTTTTGTTAGTTTGTTGTTTACAAGTATCATTTTCATCATTTTGTAAAAAGAGACTTCGCCCAAATTCATTCAGAAAATTGTTTAAATGTGTCTTGTGTATTTTATTGAGGGGCCTCTTGTGTGGTTTCAATTAGGTTTTTTTCTACTTTTTTATGGGTTTTTTTTTTGTTCTTGTGTTAAAAAAATACCTGTTGAATGTTAACATTTACTCTACACGCAACAAAAATCGCGTTATCAAAAAAGAGAGGATGATTATTTGAGCAAAGTGGAATAAGTAACAGACTTAATACTGTATTGGCAATATTTTTTGAAAAAAGAATCGGTCCAATTGAATACAGGCCCTTCTGGCTTTTACCCAAGCTGTCCTTTACCCAGCCGCCTGCCTCTTGAGGAAATTGAGTTTAAAGGAAAGCCGGTGTTACACCGAGGAAACAATTGTGTAACATGTAGCATGCGATATGACGCACAATGATTCCACTGTGACATGCTATAAATGTGACTCTTACATCATGTTGCACTTTGTCACCATTGTTTTCGATCTGGATGGAAACAATACTGATATGAGTCATCATGAGGAACCAATAGTTACACTTCAACTTCGTCCACTCTGAATGCCGTAACTTTACAAGCGTGCATTGCGCAGTGGAACAGAAGACATCCCTCCCTGTCTTCTAGGCTTCTCTAGGAATGCATCGATTCCAACAGTTTCATTCCCGCTCGTCTGGTTCACTTGCAGTGAATTTTCGAAGTTATATAAATATTTCAAGAATATAGTCCATGCATATTTTCAAAAAAAAAAAATGAAAGTCTTCTAGGTGCTTTGAAAAGCACTGAAATGAACTCAGGAGGAATTTTCGAAATTAAATTCTCATTAGTGATGATGCATGCCGCAGTCTTGTTGGATATAGCCCGAGAGACAGAGAAAAAACACTAACAAAATTGACACACGGCACAAAACAGTTCTTACTTCCGGTGTAATAGGAATGCCATTTGTGGCAAGAGTTTGTTGGTCATGCAATGCAGCAGTATGCTACTCGATGTCCCCTGCCACAATCTGCATGCCACACAAATGTTTCCTCGATGTAATTCCGGCTTTAGAGATTTCCATAGATATTGATTGTTCTAAAGTAATTACAGTAAAACCTGGATAAATTTGGGAACGTATTGTTTTTTGACGCCGCCACCTCTATAAAACCGGAAAACTGTGAGACTGGCAAACTTGTCTTCATCCACAGGAATCCGTTTCATCCAGGATTACCCTGTACCTGCAGTGTCTGGGGCAGGGTTTATATAGATAGTGGTTGTTAATTAGTTTTGGCATTTCTTCAAATTAGTTTGCTTGTTCAATTTGGCGCTAGATCAGCGCTGCCGCCGCCGTTGCCACCCTTAAAATCGCAATCAAACACTTAAATGAATGAATTTATGTTAGAGACACGCCCAACTTATGGATGATGTCACTTGATGAGAGAGATCCCTGCATATGATTATTGTTTTTAGTATAGTGTGATTCAAAATTAGGCTTTTCAGGATACTTTAGTGGGGGAGATGGGGATGGGGGGTGTTGTATGGATTGATGATGATTCCAAGTGGATAATAAGATGAATCTTTTACACACAACAACCTTTTCTCCCTGCTTTCCCCTCCCCTCCCCTCCCCTCCCCTCCATTTTCTACTTTTTTTTCTTCCTATAGTTGGTTTCTATCTAAAATATTGTAGTTTCGTGTTTGTGTGTCTGAATTTATCTAAGGTTGTGTGGTTAGTTGAGGACTTTTGAGGTGGTTGGTTGGTTCGTTGATAAAGTAATCATTGGGCTGTTTTGCACCTGGCGCGGCTAGGCAGAATGGCGCCGTTCGTATTTCTAAAAAAAAAAAAAGACTCAATTCTAAATATTTAGAAATTGCCATCATTTGAAAATAAAAGCTTAAAAGAGATCGAATTTAATTGAAAATTAGCAGAACTATGAAATAGACACACACACGCCTACGTTTTATTATATATATTTCTCGATTCAACAATTTTTAATTGTTTAAAAAAGAACTAGTTCTTTCTTTCTAGTATCGAAATAACATTATTTTGTATATGTTAACTTGTAAAAAATTAAATAATAAAATATTTTTAAGGTAGGCGTTTAAAAAAAAGTTAATAAAATAGATAAATCGATTAAGGTGTATTTTTAATAAGATATATGACATTGTGTTAATTCGTGATTTTTATTGATTTTCACATTTGAACAACAATCAATAAAACTATTAAATGATAAAAAAAAATTAACAACAGAAAAATAAAACCAATTGTGGGGTTTTTTTTAAAGAAAAAAATATCTAAAATTGAAATTCAGGTTAATCTAAAAATACAGAGAAGAAAAAAAAACAGTTTTGAAATTTTTGACAACACATTTCAAACAACAAAAGTAATAATAAGAAAAAAGTATTAATTTTAGGGGATTTTTTTTGTTGTTGTTGGCATATTATCTATTTTGTCAATCGTTCTAAAATTGAGTTAATAAAACACACACACACACTTATATATTATGAAAAAAAAAAATCACCATTTAGTTTAGTGTTTGGCCCAAATTGTCGCTGATTAATTTTCTCTTATATTTACTGTTTAGGCGTTTTTAATAGGTTATTTTTTAAAAGAAAAAAAGGAAAATATGTAGAACTGTAGGAAAACTTGAAGTTTACTGACAGTAATAATAATTGCCTATGATAAAACAGTTACGCCACATTGTGACGTCACATTGCTATTTAGTTGTGAAGGGGGAAGGAGGTTCGTTCAAACTTCTAAAGCCCCGTTTTCACGATGATAGTTGTCACTGATAGTTGCTGTCATGAGAGCAGCAAACTATCGCGAGAGAACTATCATCGTGAAAACCACATGATTGTCACTATCACACTGTTGCGATAGTGACTATCTCGTTTGACTAGATAGTTGAATAGTACTGTCGCAATATAGTAATAATTGTTGTGTGACCGCCGCTTGTAGGGAAATATCCACTTTGTAGGGAAATTTGGCTTCTGTAGGGAGAGAGAGGCAACACTGTTGTTGACTCAATGATATCTATGAAGTAGACGTCATACTGTCACGTGACAGAACTATCACGTTACTTCAAGACGTGTAGACAGTTTGCTATCGTGAGAGAGTGAACTATCGCAATTTTCATGACAGCTACTCTTATGAAAGAACTATCGCCACCGTGAAAACGAGGCTTAAGGGTTAGAACGGACAGGCCAATTTTTGACCACTTTTTCAACTGCAAAATGAAGTCGAATGTGGTTGTTGTATATTTTCTATGGAGATAGACTCATGGTGTCGACCCGATAGTTCTATAATTTATAATAAAGGTTCGGATTTTTATGCACTTATCAAGCAACTGTTTCTCAATTTGTGGCTCAAAGTGCCAATTATGAAGTAATTATCATTATTAGAGCAACTGCAATTATGCTTTTTTAAAATCAAAAATGCTGGTTAGAGGCTAATATCTTGAGGCTAATCTCTTACTCTTAACCAAGTGTTTTTGATTGGGAAAAAAAATATTGGTTGATCTAAATGGTTTTGTTTGTACTTGGACTGCAGATTATGAATATATAAACTATATAATTTTTAAACGAGAGTTCTTCAAACGTTGGAGTTAAAAAAGTAAATGTACGATTTTAAACATTATTTAAAAATTGAAGGACCTTTTCAAAATTTCTATAAAGGGAACCACTTAATAAACAATACTTTCTATTGCATTTTGCGTTTTAATGTAACTTCATTGAACGATTGTGAGACTTGCAAATTTTAGTAACACCATATAGCCTAGTAACATTCAAATGTCGTCTGCTCAAAATAACAAAATGGCGTTATATATCTTAAGCTTCTAAAAAAAATACAAAAAAAAAACTAGAGGTGGGGAGACGTATCCTAAATTTTCTCGAATCTCACGAATCTCTCGAATCCTTCATATAAGAATCCTATAATATTCATTAAAAAGATACAAATAAATGAAATAATATTAAATATTAAACTATTAATAATAAAAAACACAGTGTGGCTTCACTCAGGGTCTCCACAAGGTGATAGTGGTGATCCGGGTTGCAACGCCGAAATTGCAACAATCGCCGGTTTTTTGTTGTTAGTGAACGCTTCTATTGGACGTCAATTGCGTTAAAACTAATTTTACCAAAGTTTTTAACAGATTTTTTTTTTAAATTAGGATTCGAAAGATTTGAAAGACGAAAAAAGCGCGAAGATTCGAGTTTTCGAATATCGAATAGTTTTCAAGATTCGCGGGATTCGAGGATACGAATGTCCCATCCCTAAAAAAAACCATCAAAACTTTCTTATTCAATCTACAAAGATAAAAAGTTTATTTTAAAAGATATGAATATGAAACTTATTTTTTAAAAAAAAAATAATAAAAACAGTGGTTGTAAATTTTCTTCTAGTAAAATGAATATATTTTTTTAATTATTTTAATTTCTAGTTTGTGCTCACCCTGTAAAAGTATGTAATTTTGCACTATATTGGATAATCGAGGTCATTTAAAATGCAGAAAACTTGAGCTCTAAGAAATTTCGTGAGATAATCTGATATTCTACTTTCCCGCGTTTTGAATAATATTATCGTCATCTTTCTTAATATTGTGGTCGTTGTCGTCATTAATTGATTATATTTAGGTCTCTATTTTATACATGAATATTTCTCTCTCTCTCTCTCTCTCTCTCTCTCTCTCTCTCTCTCTCTTCTATTGTTGATTAACATCGTTTATTGTCAATTAAAATGGCTTAATTAGTTCTAATTCGTAAACTAGTTTGCATCTTTTGTTAATTAAAAAGAATGACATGTTAATAACAAAAGGAAAATAAACATGTATAATAATAATTATAAAAGGTTAAAAAAAAGGAACAGTGTTGTCAGATTAAAAAAAAATACTTGGTTTAAAAACTTGATCAAAGTTATCAATATTCTACAATTTAAAAGAACTACATAAAAAAAATGGATGCCCCATTCCATAAAACTTTATAAGTGAGCCCATCCAACAGAGCTCAAGAGGAGGCCTACCAGGTACATAAAGCCCAGGGCTAGACTTTTTGAAAAGCCCTCCAGGCCCGTGAGGCTCACAGAACCCACCAGACCAATGAATCCACAGGCAATTAGAAATAGGGACGAGCAAGAAGTTGGCTCCGCCCTTTTTTATGACGACCGGCAACTTCTAGTTGGTTTGTTGTGTGGTTCGACGTTGAAAAGGGCGGAGTATGTGACGTCAGACTACATAACCAACCAATCAGAAGTTGCCGGTCGTCTTAAAAAGGGGCGGAGCCAACTTCTGCTCGTCTCGATTTCTAATTGAATGTAAGGAATTCATGAACCGGTATTAATAAAATTGCCAGACCAGACCCGAACCCAAGTCTATGGGGCTGAACTGTGCTTTTGCAAAAACCCACTGGTTCATGGGTTTTATTTAGGTCTGTAGTTCTCTCTCTACATGATGGAAGTGGGACAGTACTGAATGGATAAAATGGAAAGAGGGATTGAATTACTGATTATAATTTTGGAGTAATTTGGTTCAGTTGCAAATATGACGTTGCATTTCCGACCATTTTTGTGTTTTTATTTTTTTTAAAAAAAGGAACTTTCATTCAAGTTTTTTTTTTTAAAGTTAAAAATACGATTCTCAAAAGTGTTGATCGACAAATATTAGTCAATTTTGTTCCCTTTTCTGACCTCTCCTTATACTAAGTCCACCTCAATCTCCATCTTCACCTTAACCTCCTCCCCTCTATCTTTTTCCCTTCTTCCTCTCCCATTTTATATGATATTTCTAACGGCAGCTGCTAGTTTGTTATTTCGATTTGTGGTGGTGGTGGGGTGAGGGATACTACTCGAGGAGATTGACCTTTTTTTTTGTAAGGGGAGTAGAGTTGGAAGAGGTCGGTTGAAGGTGCCCAAAAGGAGCCCATTAGAGTTTTCCTTGTTGTTTTGCATACGCGTGCAAAAAAAAAGAGGGGTTAATAACAGAAATAAAAGAGGGTCGTCGAGTTGGTAAAACTTTATCTGAAAAAAAGGGGTAAAGAATCTTTTTTTTAGTCAATTGGAAGTTTAGAAATAAAATATGGATTATGATTTCAAAAATAAACAAACCGTGACCTGTACTCACATTTGAGGGTAGGTCATGAGTAGAGGCTAAACTGAAATGAATCTTTTTTTTTGGGGGGGGGGGGCTGCTGCTGCAAAAACGGTCCATTAAAGATTTTGGTTTTCATCATTTGCCAAATGTCCAAAACTATATAGTGGTACCTAGCTTAAGGTGACTGAATAGTTATTTAAGTTGTCCGTCTAGCACTGGATTTGGCGGAGATCCAACAAATAAAAAAAAATCTATTCAGCCACCTCTGAACGATAAGGATGTGTTTCTGTAAATTGCATCGTTAAGAGCGGCAAGAATAACTAAAGATTGCAAAGTTATAAGCCAAAATAAAAGATTTTGGGGGAACTACGTTATAGCGAGGTATCGTTCTCATAGGTAATGTGAGTTATGGATGTATATTGTGGTATGGAGGTGGGTTGGGGTCAGAGGCTATGAGGACTTTGTGTAGGTATTGAAGGATGTGTATTGTCGACATTCAGAGTGTTTCAATTCTTTTTCAACAAAAAAAAAATGGCGCACGCCACTCACTTGGTCATAATTTTATGCATTGATTCTACGGATGTTGTGGATGAAGGAGAGAGAGACAAAAAATCCTTATTTGAGGTTCTTTTGTCAACATATCCGCTCATAGGGTTCTTTCAACCTCCAGTCACAAACACAAATGTAAAGCTTAGTACACACTTGGATACAAAGTCACGCAACAATGTAGTGAGACTCTTGTCTAGCCAATGTCGAGATACAGTTGTGAGACTTCGTATCTATACAATATCACGCGCGTCCATACCTAATTTCTGTTGTGCAACATTGTAACATGTTTGCCATTTCGGGTGAGATACAAAAAGACAAGGGAAGGTTTGTCTCGCAACAGTCTCGAGACTTCGGAACATTGTCTCTAGAAAGTGTAGCGACTGTATCTCGACAGTTGCTAGACAAAGTCAGATACTACTGTTGTGCATCTTTGTATGGAAGCCTTTAGGTTTCATAATGAGATCACCCTGTATACAAAATGTCAATAAACCATTTTGTGTTATGCGATCAAAATAAACTTTTTAGTGGCAGGTGATTTTGAACGGAATTTCAAGGTGATTTGTGACTGAAGCGAGAGAGACCCTCACAATCGCCTCTTTTTTCGGGCTTTCTTGATTGATTGATTATTATTACCAGGACATTCGTCCTCAACAGGAGGGAATTCTCTTATATCCACAAGGTGACCACTGGAGGCTAAACTTTCCTTTTTTTTTTGGAGGAGGAGGAGGAGAGGAGGGGGACATCGGTCATTGCTGTATCGTGATGGTGACCAAAAAAGGGGTTGGGAATGGGGAGAAGTCAGGATCTTTCTTGTCAAGAATTTTATAAAATTGACTTTCACTGTTGGTAGATGGAATTTTTGAAGTTGGCTTCAAACGAACCACTCTGTGGTGCCACAAAGTGGCTCGTATGAAGAGAAAGCCTTTTGAAACTATGGCCCTGCTTTCAATGTGGGGGCCACTGGCATATGACCTTGATCATCATTCGACAATAAAAGGCGGTGGGTGGTTGCCACCTGTGGCAGCACTCGACCACTCATCGCTACTATACTCAAAAATACGGTGGCTTGTGTGAACATTTATGTAATCAGTAGGGCTCGGATTTTTATGCAATGATTACTGCGATGATTGCACATTGGGACACAAATTGAAAAAAAAAAAAAATAAGAGGTGGGACGAATCCTAAATTTTCTCGAATCTGATACCTAAATGGTTCTCGAATCTCTGGAATCGTTCATATAAGAACCCTATATTATTCATTAAGAAAATACAAATAAATGAAATAATATTAAATATTAAATTATTAAAAATAAAAAACACAGTTTGGCACTGAGGGTCACCACAAGGTGATCCATTGGTGATCCGGATACCATCGAATTTGCAACAATCGCCGGGGTTTTTTTGTTAGTGAACGCGCTTCTATTGGACGTCAATGGAGTAAAAACTAATTTTACCAAAGTTTTTAACAGTTTTTTTTTTAAGATTAGTAACTTAGGATTCGAAAGACGAAAAAAGCGCAAAGATTCGAGTTTTCGAATCTCGAATATTTTTCAAGATTCGCTGGATTCGTGGATTCGAATGTAACATCTCTAAAATAAACATTTGGATTGATATTGCATGAAAATCCGAGGCTTGTTAACCAGTTGTCTATTAAAGAAGAACACTTTTTGTGAGGCCACAAAGTGGTCCGTGTAAATCCAGTTTTAATTTTTCAGCGCAATTTGAGTAACCTGGTAACCATCATTTTGATAACTATCAAAAAAATAAACAATTTTCTTACATTATCTTTTTTTTTTAGAAGGTGGGGGAAATTTATGTCAACATTTTTGTTATGAATCACATTATGTTTTATATAAAATAACTATTAATTTTATTTTATCTTGAATTAGAAATTGAAAGAAAAATAGATCTCTCTCTCTCTCTCCTCTTAGTCCTATTACTACTACTACATTATAATATGACTGGCGTTTTTCATTCTAATGAACTTTACCACGTTTATAATTATCTGGGTCTTCTAGAAAAAATAATGTAAAATGATTTTCAAATGAAAGAGAGATCAGAAGAAGAAAAAAAGATGATTGTAATTCAGTGTGACATTATTACTCAATGTTTACAGAATATTATTATCTTAATAGAGAGAGAGAGAGAGAGAGAGAGAGAGAGAGAGAGAGAGAGAGAGAGAGAGAGAGAGAGAGAGAGAGAGAGACCTATGGACAAACAAAACGGTACAAACACACATCAGATACAATAATACATTCTAGAACAGCGGTCGCCAACTTTTCGGACCTCACGGACCACTAAATTCAAAATTTTAAATCCCGGCGGACCATTAATATGAATTTTTTTTAAAAAAAATAAATACGTTTGTCAAATAATGACTAGAGAACATCCATTTTATTAATATAAAATCTGTAATGGTTGTTTAATTGTAACAAAATTATTAAAGTTAGTTTAATTATTAGAAAATAATTGAAGCTTAATGGTGAAGAAGCGTGTGGTGGGAGAAACTGAACGAAATGTAGCTCTCCTCCTGTGCCGTATTTTACAAGAACTGTACTAGACTCTAGTACATTTAGTGAAATTTAGTGAAATATAAAGGCGAAAATTGTCATTCAGAATAGAAGAATTTATTAAGAATATTTTTTTTTTGTTTTATTATTAATTAAACAAAAAAAAATGCAAATATTGTCCAGATTTTTCTGCGGACCACCAAAAATTTCTCGCGGACCACCGGTTGGCGACCGCTGTTCTAGAAAATACAAGTTACAAACACACACAACACAAAAAGGGAGAAATTAATCAATGGGTAGATTTGTTTTGTATTTTTCTAGTATAGAAGAGAGTAGGTCTAAGTAAGTAGTAAATGGGTGATACTTTTATTTTAATATGGTTTGGATATAAATGGTGGAAAATGTTGCTATTATGCTTATAGTTCCATTAGCAACGAGAAAAAAAAAGATATCTAGAAGATCTAGCTTCATTTTCTACTAAATGTACAGTAAAATTATACCCTGATGTGGAGGGGGAGGGGAACTGGGATTTTTAGTATTGAATTCAGAGTGTGGTAATAACAGCATAATATGCATTTATTATTACCTCCGTCCCCCATATAGCAGCCTACAGTGTGGTTCAGAACCAACGCCACCAGTCAAGTTATTATAACGAAATTTACTTAGGTGGCAGCACAGTCGTGAGTATCTCAAAAACTATAAAGGGCTACACACTTTTCATACTTAAGTTAGTTGTTAACAACACATCAAAAATTGTAGTTTTACATAAAAAAATTAAAATAAATTGGTAAATAATTAAAAAAATTATTGAATTTAAAAACAATGAGGTCTTCTTTTCGAAAAATGCGATTTAAAACCCTGAGTTTATGAAATTTAATATTTTTTTTATTACTTTTACTAAATTTGTTCAGGTTTTTTTTTGCATAACTCAACTTCAGCCTTACATGTGTAGCACTTATAATATTTTGAGATGTTTCATTTTAAACGATTTAGCTGCAAACCATCTAATTTTACACATTCTAGGTATTTTGCGCATGCATTTCTGCGCCTCCTGAACTTCGCTCCCGAAGTAAAACAACTAGCGCCCCCTTAGTATTAACATTCTAGTAATTTTGTGCCCCTATTTCCGACAGGCAATTAAACATAGGGACGAGCAGAAGTTGGCTCCGCCCTTTTTATGACGAACACAACTTCTAATTGGTTGGTTATGTAGCCTGATGTCACATGCTCCGCCCTTTTCAACGTCGAACCACACAACAAACCAATTAGAAGTTGCCGTTTGTCATAAAAAGGGCGGAGTCAACTTCTGTTTGTCCCGTTTTCTAATTGCCTGTCTTATTTCCGTGCTCTTGAGATTTGCATCTGAGACAGGTAAAGCTGCCTCACTTGCTTTTGCTCTTGTCACAGAATAACGAAGAAAAGAAACTACTTGTGCAGCACCTTTGATGTTGCTGTAAGAGAAATTCATGCTGTAGGGATATGTAGGTACTTCTATGGAGCTGCCATTTTGAAAAGAATTAGATCGCCATTTTGAAAAAGATTAGAAAAGAAATTTTTATCATTGAAGTCTATGAAAACTTGTGCACATGTGCAGAAAAATTCTGTCACCAAGTTAATGGCTCTGTTGCCCTTCTGTATATCTCCTTATGGACCCTAGTTATTACGCTGGTTGCGACCAGTCTTTATACTTTTGTAAATAAAATTGGGGGCGTTTTTGGTTCTGAGACATACTGTATATAATAGGAATAATGTAGGGATTATATGGAAAATGGTGGGGATAAATGGGAGGAGAAGGAAGAGGGGGGTGTGGGTTGGATTCATGGATTGGTTGGTTGTGTTGGAGTTACATAAAGAGAGAGAGAGAGGGAATGAGCTTCTTGGCGTTTTAATGTTCCCATTAGATTGTCAAGTGACGTTAATACTGTTATGATTAATACTGTTTTCCGAAAAATTAATGGTGGTTTTCGTACTGTAGAAAAGCTAATTAAACTCGGAACTGTGTTTCTCTCTCTCTCTCTCTCTCTCTCTCTCTCTCTCTCTCTCTCTCTCTCTCTCTCTCTCTCTCTCTTGTTCTTGTTTTATCCAATACATATTGGATAATATGTGTATATATTCATATATATGCGATGTTTGAGCATCACGAGATAAATTTTCTTTTGTGTTTAGTTACGTCTGTGCATTGTGTTTGATGACGTAATATGTAATATTGCTCAAAGTAGAAGGTGGCAATTCCTCGCCCACACGATGACGTCATCGTGTGCGTGATTTTTTTTTAACCCTAACATAAACATATTCAACTTATTTAAAAACTTGCAAGCAACTTTGTTAATAATCTTTTAAGTTTTTTTTTTTACTTAGCTTGTTATAAGTTGGGACTCCGGATTTTTATGCCAATAATATCAAGCAAATGTTTCTCAATCTGTGGCCCCAAGAGCCAATTATGAAGTAACAATCCCCCCCCACCCCCCGTTTAGATCAACCAACAATTGTTTTTTTTTTAAATCATAAACAATACTAGTTAGAGGCTAGAAGTGTATAGTAGACAACTGACAGTAAGCAGACATCTTAGCATCTAATCAACCTGTTTTGATTAGTAAAAGCATTATTGCAGTTGCTGTACTGATGATGATTACTTCAAAATTGGCACTTGGGCCACAAATTGAGAAATATTTGTTTAATTCTGCATAAAAATCCGATCACTAGTTATAACATAATTTTCAAGTTATAAATTATAAGCAAAGTTGGAAAAAAATATGATTTAAATTAAAAATAGGATAAAACAGGATTTTTGTTTTAAATCAAGTTTTTGATTTTTAAATGAATACTTGAATTATTAAAATTACAAATTAAAAAAAGAGATAATCGACTTTAAATGGTCTAATTTAGAATATTATGAATATATTCGAATTAAATGCAATGTTTGTACAAGTATTGTAAAATTTTGCAATTTTAAATTCGAATTCAATAGAAAGTCACTTTAAGATTCTAAATAAACTTTAGTTAATATTTAATATTTAAACTTCAGTTCCAAAACGTTGTAAATGCTAACCTGCAACATATGTTGACAAGTTGTCATTATAGGATAACGTTGTTGGCATTTACAACCTCATTAGAGTCACTAACTGGCCGTGCTGCCACTCGAATTGCTGCTTATTGGTCGTTACAGCGTTATGACTTGCACAGACAGGTATTTAGAAATCGGGAAAAACACAAGTTGGCTCCGCCCTTTTTATGACGACTGGCAACTGCTAATTGGTTGGTTGTGTAGTCTGACGTCACATGCTCCGCCCTTTTCAACATTGAACCACACAACAAACCAATTAGAAGTTCCCGGTCGTCATAAAAAGGGCGGAGCCAACTTGTGTTTTCTCCGATTTCTAAATACCTGTCTCGCACAGCGATTCTACTTCAGTTTTTTACCGCTAGGAGCAGCACTTTCGTGACTAAAATTTCTCTGCAAATAGCTTGGCGTTTACAACCCATTTTCGATTAAAAACGTATTTTCACTCTTACGTGGCATTTACAACGTTTTAGAAATACACTCCTCATGTGCGTAGGGCCTACTATATATATATAGGGAGACCGTTGTAAGTAGTAGGTTTATTGGTTCATTCATTGAAATAAACAACAATAATAAAAAAAATCCCTATGACCTCCTTCTCGATGTCAAAAGTTTGTGTCCGACTATAGAAAAGAGAGAGAAAAAAAATACTAGAAGTGAAATTTGCGAATGACATTTATTACAAAAGCGAGAAAAATAAAAAGTATATAAAGCAAAATAAAAGAGAAATAAATGAAAGAGAGAAAAGCTCAAAATAAAAAATATAATAACGAGAAAAGTATAGAAAAATGGACATGAAAAAGGAGAGGTTTTTATTACACCGAGGAAAATAAATAATATATAAAAGAGAGATCTTTTATTATTGTTTTGAAATTGTGATGATAGAAATCTTAATGGAAGTTTATTATTATATTATATTTTTCACTATGACTCTCATAAAAGAGAGAGACTTCTTTATTTTTGAATGCTCTTCATTTCATTGTTTTGTTGTGAGTAAATTTATTACAATATTAAAAATGAAAATTCCAAATTATGATGACATTTGGTCAAGTGATAATTATAACAATGTGAGATCTTTTATTATTTATGATTTGTGATAAATGATAATGATTTTTTTCTTT
Organism: Brachycybe producta; assembly: GCA_036925085.1. Taxonomy (NCBI): domain Eukaryota; kingdom Metazoa; phylum Arthropoda; class Diplopoda; order Playtdesmida; family Andrognathidae; genus Brachycybe; species Brachycybe producta. The sequence goes on from JAUPFP010000070.1 coordinate 584,017, forward strand.
TCTTCTTATAAAGTTGCAAATAATGTAAAACTTTAAAATTATAACATGGAAAAACCTTTATAAACAGCTGATTTTTTAACTTATGATTATTTTGTCTTTCAGTACTATCGCAATTAAGAGAAACTTTAAAAGAGTGAGTGTTTTAGAAACTAGAAGGGTAGCTCAATCACTTAAGAGTATTTTTATCTTTTGATATCTTTCAAAATAAACTTTTGGCAAAAAAAAAATCTCAAAAATATCGTCTTGATTAAAGTAGGACCAATTTCTAAACTGACATATAAAGTTTATTTTGAAATCTATCAACTTGAAAGCTATATTATTCTAGTTTTCTAAAAAACACATTCTAGTTTCTTAATTTTTCACTTTTAAGACAAAATAATCAAAGAGTTCGAAAGGTGTGTTTTACACTTTAAAACCATCTTTTAAATTCAAATTTATTTTTAGCACATAATAATGGAGATTATAAAATGATGAAATTATGGATTTCTATCTAAAAATAATCTAAAATTGATGAGTTTGTTGTGGGGGGATTGGTCATCATCGTCATCTACTGGACAGTTTGACCAAAACATATTTTTAAAAATTCAGTGATGATAAAATCCTTTCTATTTTTTTTTTGAAAAGTGATTTTGAGAGAAAAGCTTAAATCCTCATTGACAGTCTAGTCTCTTAAGCTTTGGTTTATTTTGTTGTATACGAGGGTTTCTTTTTTTTTTAAAAAAATGAAGGACCCTTCTAGTCCCCTTTTTTTAACAATTGAAATTGGGTCCACTCACTAATTATGCATGCGCGCATCAGAGATTGAATTAATGTTGGTTAAAAAAAATTAAAAGGAGGAGAAGGGAAGAGAGTAACAAAAAGACTAAGTTGAAAAGCAGAAGGGGGTGGGGGAGGAGAGTAGTGTAGAACAAAACTGTAAAAGTTGAAAATCAGTCATTCTACAGATTCACTAGCACTACAAGTGTAGAAGAAATACCTATTTAATAGTAAATCAATACATTTTAGGCAATGTGTCTCTAAAATGCCTAAACCATTATGTCAGTTTACACAAAACGCATTTCTACATATTGCCTGAGACGTTACAGAATTGATAATTTAAACAATGTCTAGTAATTATAAAGAATAATTTTGAGATTTAATATGGCCTGTATTTAATAGGGAGTGAAATGAGGGAGAAAATAAAGGAACCCATTAGGGGTGGGGGTGGAAACAAGAGTGGAAAATGAAATTCAGTCATTTTATAGATTGACTAGTACATATTGTAGAAGATGAATCTTAACCAATTTTGTTAAAAAATATATATTGCATCTTTAGGGGCAATGTGCCCTCTAAAATGTCTAAACCATCATGCCCCGGTTTTAATAAAAGGCATTTTTTGCATATTGCCTGAGATGTTACAGAATTGGTGATTTAAAGGCATTCTTTAGTAATTGTAAAGAATAACTGAGTTTTCCACATAGCCTGTATTGGAGGGAGAAATAAGGGAACCCGTTGGAAAAAAAAAAGACAGGGTGGGTGAAAGAAAAAGGGACCTGACCCCCTCCCCCCCCCCCCTATATTTGGTATTATGAACTTGCATATTTGGATGGTGAATGTACTGTTCCTTAGGTTTTTGTTATCCTAGAAAAGGACTAAAGGGGGTGGGTGGGGTGGATATAAGTTTGAATGGGGAGATAGGGAAGGGGAGGCTTCATTCATGCCTAGTAGGCATCAAGAGTCCAGCAAGGTCAGCTGCATCCTGTGCCTTTTATTAAGGGGTTGGATGAGGTGGAGAGAAGAGGGGTGGTTTAACCGAGTATCCCCATCTCCCACCCTTACCTTCCCTTAAGTTTCGTATCCCGTCCAGTTTTGAATGAGAGAAAATACCCCTCCCCCCCCCTCTTTTTCTCTTTCCCCTTTCCTCTAATATCATAAGTAGAGCTCGGATTTTTATGCAAAATATCAAGCAAATGTTTCTCAATCTGTGGCCCAATTGTAAATTAACAATTCCATTTAAATCAACCAACAATTGTTTTTTTTTTTTAAATCAAAAACACTAGGTTTGAGGCTAGAACTCTAGTTGACAACTGATGGTAAGTTGGTAACCAGAGACATCTAGCCTCTAACCAACCTTTTTGATTAGAAAAAAAAGCATAATTGTAGTTGCTCTAATGATAATGATTACTTTACAATTGGCACTTGAGAGCCACAAATTGAGAAACATATGCTTTTGATATTTCATAAAAATTCGTGCCTTAATCATAAGTCCTGAATAGTAAGTCCTGATAGATAGATAGATAGATAGATAGAGAGAGAGAGAGATTTTTTGGTAGCTGTCAGTCAAGTCAGTTCACAGTTCTTTGAACTTCTTTCTCATCCCTTCAATTTGGTTTCATGTGGACTTGTCTAGTTTTTTTCCATTTTCTACTCTCAGACACTCTCTTTCTCCCTATATATTTCTTTCTCTCTGATAGCAACCAGTCATGATTAGCCTCCTTGTTATTTATACAAGGTTACTCTCAAATCAAACAGTGTTACCGCGTGTGTGTAACCATAGGGAAGAGAGTATGAAGTAAAAATTGTTGCTTTTGAGCTATCTTTGTTATTGGTTGGTTTTAGTAGTGGAGTGTTAGGCTTACAAAATACAACACTCGCAGTTGCGCGCCTTCTTTTATGTTTAAGTTCAGGACGACCCTCTCTCTTCCCCTCTTAGTACCTTACACCCATATTTATATTGGGTAGGTTTTTTTTTTTACTAATGGTGGTTGCCTGCCAGTGGTGGTGCTAGTGAACATTTTAAATTTTAGAACGAAGAAGGACGCCACCGCCGCGCCTTTCAGAAACTTTTTTGTTTGGAAAAAAAAAAGTTTAGTTGTTATCCAGAAATTTTTTATTTTGTTTTAGTTTTGTTTTTTATTATTTAATTATTAAGTTAAATATTTAGGACGTATTTATTAATATAAATTTTAAAACATTTCGCGTGTGTGTGTTGCGCGTGTAAAACTCTGATGAAGATGATCATCGCGAATTTTCAATCAACTTTTAAGCCGTGTTTTGATGTGTTATTTGGCGGGTCAATTATACAAGGAAACATTTTGTGACGTCGTCGTGTGTTGTTTATCGTCTTCTCATTCAATATAATCAGTTTTTTTTAATTAATTTATTAATTAATTTAAATGATTATGGAACTGTATATCTCTGAATAGAAAAAAGTGCTTATGAATCTGTGTTAATTTTTGAAAGAAAAAAAAAAAGTCGTAAAGTTTTGAAAAAAATTGGATGTTTTTGTTGGCAGAAACTTTTATTTCTTGGAATTTAAACTAAACAAACGACCAAAAATATAATTCAGTTTTTAATTTTATTAATTTTAATAGTCGTTATGAAACTTGTTTCTGAATAAGAAGAAAAAAACCTATGGATCAGTGTTAAATTTTAAAAGATCGCGAAGTTTGAAAGTTTAGATGTTTGTGATCTAAAAACTTGATGATATATTTTTTGGAAAACTAAAAAAAAGCAAAAAAAAAAAATATAATCAATTTAAATTAATTTTATTAATTAATAAGTGATTATGATACTTGTTTTTTGAATATAAAGAGAGAGAGAGGTTTATGAATCAAGTGTTAAATTTTAAAAGATCGTGAAGTTTGGATGTTGTTTGTGATCTAAAAACTTTATATATTTTTTTGAAAAATTTACAAATCGGCAACAACAACAACAAAAAAGTCACTTGTTGTGATGGTTTGTCATAATAAACTACGGTTTTCTTGATGTTTGTTTGTGTTTTCTTATCAACTTATCCATACATCATAACAAGTGTTTTTGTTGTGAATGTGGGTAAGCTGAGAAAGTGAAGATTTTTAATTGTTTAAAATATAAAATTTTTTATAAAGTTCACACAAATCTTTATATATGATTCAACAAAGTAATCATAGTACTGCATCCTATGGCAAAAGTTTGCCAGGATTTCGGCATAATAATAATAATAATAACAACAATAATAATACTTATAGAACGCTTATTGGTATAAACAACAGTACCAGTACCAATAACAACAATAACACCAGTCCTACATCAATAAATACTGGTGGTAATTGTGGTACTGGTACTGCTGGTTCGCTTGTTATTTGTCCTTCTTTTCATGAATCGACGACGACGGGACATATTAATAGTAATTATCATAAAATGCCTGGACTTATAAATTGTGACGATCTCTATTTGGACAGTTTGGCTTCTTATACTACTTCAGCTTATCAGGTAAAAAATAATAAATAAATCTACATATTTCCTCTGCCACAGGCCTACTTTTGCCTTTCTTTTACAGAGTAATTTTTGTTTTTATCAAAACTTTTATCAGTATCGCACATAAAAAAACGAAAGTAGAAATTTCGTTGATAATTTTTAAGTTTTTTACAAAAAACTTTTGACAATTTGAAGATTATACTTCTTTAGAAACTAGAAGAGTCAACTGAATCTGTTAAGGATATTATTTTTTCATGCAGCTGTCTCTTGTAAAGGTGGTTTTAAAATGTAAATACGAACGTCTCTTTGAACTCTTCTTCTTGGTTTATTCTGTGTTTCAGGGAGAAACTTTGAAAGTGTTTTAGAAACTAGAAAGGTAGCTCAATCACTTAATTTAAGGTGGTTTTTAAAGATGGAACGCCCCTCGAACTCTTGTTTATTATGTTTTTCAGCAACGAAATTAAGAGAAACTTGAAAAATTGTTTTAGAAACTAGAAGGCTAGCTAGCACTTAATTAAGGTGGTTTTTATGCGTAAATAACTATTCTTCAAACCTCTGGTTATGAATTATGTTTTTCAAGATCAAAATTAAGAGAAGTTTTGAAAGTGTTTTAGAAACTAGAAGGGTAGCTCAATCATTTAATTTAAGGTGGTTTTTAAAGATGGAAAACGCCCCTCGAACTCGGTTTTATGTTTTTTTAGCAACAAAATTAAGAGAATAATATAGAAAAGTGTTTTAGAAACTAGAAAGGATAATAGCTCTCCACACTCACTTCAGGGTATAGTTTCATGCAGCTGTCTCTTTTAAGGTGGTTTTAAAATGGTAAAATAAACGTTCTCTCTAGAACTTTTGGCTTATTCTGTCTATTAATAGTAACTTTCAAAGTTTAAAAGACTTTAGAAACTAGAAGGGTAGCTTAATCACTTAAGTGTATTTTCATGTTGATATTGTTTTTTTTTTGTTGTTGTTGTTGTTGTAAATAAGGTTTTAAATGTTTGTTTGAAATAAACATCCAACTTTCTTAGACAATATTTTTAAATTTTTATTTATAAGAAGTTTTATTTTGAAAGTTTAATCAACATAAAAATAAATAACTATGAAGTTGCCGTTTTAGTTTTTCTAATATTAATAGGCTTTTCGATTTTCTTCTTAGTATTCGGCGCTTCTGAAATGAAAAATAAACAAAGGAGTCCGGAAAATCAGCTGTTCAATGTTTATACAAAAATTAATTTCTAAAGATATTTCTTCATGATGAAAATACTTGTAACACATTTAAACTAGTTTTGCTTATTTTATGAATGACAAACAATTAGTCATTTAAAAATTAATCAGTAAAAAGCGGGGAACTGTCAAAGTTTGGTCAGTGTTGTAAAGTTCACGTTCAGGGATTTTTTGTTGTTGTTGATTTATTGGAAAGATGAATATAATTTGGTTTAGTAAAATTAGTTAGTAAAAAGAAAGCCAACTTGATTGATTCTAATACCTAATACACACAGCTGATAATTTAAATGCATTTAAATAATAAACGTGTTCTACAGAGCCCCCTGTGAAGGACAAACGAACAATATGTCGAATTCAATTTATTCAGTTTAATAATCTCAAAATATTGAGATTAATAATTAAATATAATTAGATAAACTATTGACAAAATATTGATTTAGTATTTCAATTTTAAAATATTAATAATAAAGTCAATTTTTATTTGTTGTTCATGTCCTTAACTGGATTCCGTATAATTCACCTTAAACACTTCTAATTTGAATTCATTTAACTCATGTGTGTATCAAGGTATTAGAATGTTAAAATGTCCACTGGATATTGTATTGATTAGCAGTTTAGTAGTTTACGTTTAATGTTTGATAATTGAACACTTTTGATTTTGTTTCTTATGTGTTTGCCACCTGTTGACCAATGTCATATACTGTAAATGACTCATTAGTTAAGGTGATTTTTAAATGTTACTGTTGTGACCCTCTCGAACTCTTGATTATTCCGTCTTTCAGGTGTGAAAATAAGAGAAACTAGAAAAGTTTTTTAGAAACTAGAAAAGTAAGTGTTTTAGAAACTAGAAAAATATTTGAGAAACTAGAAAAATATTTGAGAAACTAGAAAAGCATTTTAGAAACTAGAAAAGCATTTTAGAAACTAAAAAAGTATTTTAGAAACTAGAAAAGTGTTTTAGAAACTAGAAACGTATGTTAGAAACTAGAAACGTATTTTAGAAACTAGAAAAGTGTTTTAGAAACTAGAAAAGCGTTTAAGAAACTAGAAAAAGTGTTTTAGAAACTAGAAAAAGTGTTTTATAAACTAGAAAAAGTGTTTTATAAACTAGAAACGTATTTTAGAAACTAGAAAAAGTGTTTTAGAAACTAGAATAGTTGGTGATATTGAGAAAAGTTTTTTCATGATGATATTTTTCAAAATAAAACTTTTTATTACAAGTTTAAAAAAGGCAAAAAATTGTTTTCGGTGGAAAAATCTAAAAACGGGTCATTTTCAAACTGAACTACAAAATGTTTATTTTTTAAGTTATTTCCATGAAAAAAAAACTTAGCATCATCTTTTACCATTCTAGTTTTGAAAATAATTTAAATTGTTTTTCATAATGTTGTTTCTAAAAAAAAAAACGTTCACGTAAACGTTTTTCCGTCCAAATTTTACAAAAAAAAAAAAACAGCATCTATGGAGCATAACATTAGTCACTACAGTGTCGCCATCCTGAGGGACAAAACCAAAATAAATTTCTAAGAAGCCACATTTAAGTGATTGAGTTATCCTTCTAATTTCTAAAAACATTTTCTAGTTTCTTTTAATAACAGAATAATTAAAAGAAAATGCGTATTTTTGCAAATGAAAATTCGATTTTGCTTTATGTTTATAGAAATTATTTTATTTAAAATAGTTGAAGTTTTATTAGGTAATATTTTAGTAGGAGGGTTTTTTTTTTGTTCTCTCTCTCCCTTCGATGAAAAAAGTTCACGATCATCAGTTTTTTTTTTGTTGAGTTGGCAAGAAAAAATATCCCCCCTACCAACTGTACGTTTATTATTTGGACCCCGTAGTAAAAAAAAATACAACCATCTTGTAGCCTCGTCTACAAAATTTTATACATTTCTTTTTAAATACAGTAGCCTCTAACTCGACGCTTTTTTCTTCTGAATGGTGGTCCTCGCCCTTTTCTCTTTTCAGGCATACTGTTTTATTGTATTAATAATGTGTTTTTTAAGTGTAAAACACCACTCGAACTCCTGATTGGTCTGTCTTTCAGAAGAGCAAAATTAAAGTGAAAATTCGAAAATGTTTTAGAAACTAGAAAGGTAGCTCAATCACTTAAAAGTATCATTTTCATAATGACATCTTTTTAAAATAGGCTTTTTTATGTCAATTTGGAAATAATTTTAATTTTTAAAAATTACGATGTTTTTGTTTTTATTAAAAAGTTTATTTTGAAAGATTATCAACATGATTATCAGTGCTACCCCTTCTAGTTTCTGTTAATTTTGTTCGTGAATGACGACATAATAATCAGCTGTCCATAAACCATCTTGAGATGGTTTTAAAATGTAAACTATAAAGTGTTTTTTAGAAACTAGAAGAGTACCTCAATCATTTAAGGGTTTATAGACAAAAATTAAAAAAAAAAATATCGTCTCTATTCTAGTTTTGAAAACATTTTGAAATTTTTCTAAAAAAAAAAACCGTTCGCTTAACGTTTTCGTGTCTAAATTTTACAAAAAAAAGAACTTCTATGAAGCTATTACATTAACCAATGCAGTGGCGCCGTAAGGTGGTGGACAAAAGCGAAATAAATATCTATAAAGCCACCTTAATAATTTAATCACTGAATTCTGTTTTTATTGTTGTTTTTTTTTACCGCAAACAGAAAAGAGAAAAAGTTTTACAGATGTTTTGAAAGTTTTTTTCTTTAAAATTTTTTGCTATTAACTTTTTTTTTTCTTCATCCTATCAATTTCATTGTTTACAATATTTTAAGAGAAAGATAGAGAGAAAGTGTGTGGGGGTGGGGGAGAAGAATAGATAAATATAATTTATTTTTCTTTTGTTATCTAATTTGCATAATCTTTGCCGCCTGTTATTTTTTTTCTCTCTCCATTCTAAAGAATTGGTGTATATATATATATATATATATATATAAATTGCATTAATATAGCAATATTAATATGCAAAAAATAATTAATTCTTGTTTTGATATAATGAATTATATAAAATAGAAAAAGCAAAAAAAAAAACCTTCAGGGGTAAAGACAAAGGTAGAGAGAGAGAGAAAAAAAGCTATTCTAGTTTATAAAGAGAGTGATAATAATATTATATATATGTATAGAGATCGAAAGATAAAAAAGGGAAAAATACGTTTTTCTACACGTTTTTTTTTAGTTTTGTTTGATGTGGTGTTTTTTTTTTACTTAAAATCTTGATTATTAAAAATAATAATAAGAAAGAAAAGGTCCCTTTCTTATAGGTTTTTTTTTAGCTTCAGAATTAGGATCTTATTTTCTTAAGGCAGGTGCAATTATTTCGAACATTTATTAATTTTTTTCACTCTTTGATAAGTTTTTTTTTTTTAAAAAAGATAATTCACCACAAATTATTCAAATTTTTTTTTATCTACTGTTAGATTTTATTCGGAATTTGTTTTTTTTTAAAAAAAGAATTGGTGATTTAGTAAATTTATTGTTTGAAAATGTTAATAAAAGTAAAAAATTTGATTTTTTTTATATTCGGTACAAGCTTTTATTTCTACTAAGACGTGTTTGTTTTTAGGGGTTGTAGTTACAGGAGTGTAGTTTGTATTGTTTTGTTGAAAATTACGTCTAATTAAAGGTATCCTCCTTCTGTTACGGCAGATCCTGAACGCGTCATTCGAGGATTCCGTCAAAATTTGATAGATTAGTCTCACTAGTAAGAAGCTGCTTGCTGTGTTCAACATTTCAGCTCTCTTATACCTTGTACAACACACGAGTTAAATGAATTCAAATTAAACGTGTTCGGGTGAATTATACGGAATTCAGTTAAGGACATGAACACCAAATAAAAATTAACTTTATTATTAATATTTTAAATTGAAATACTAAATCAATATTTCGTCAATAGTTTATCTAATTATATTTAAGTATTAACTCAATATATTCAGATTATTAACTAAATTAAACTGAATTCGACGACATATTGTTTGTTTGCCCTTCACGGGGCTCTGTAGAACACGTTTATTATTTAAATGCATTTAAATTATCAGCTGTGTGTACTACGTATAGATTATATATATCGTATATTTTAACGTTGAGTCATTTTCATACATAAAAAGCTTATTTTGAAAGATATCGCTTTCAAAATAAGCTTTTTAATGTATGAAAATGACCCAACATTTAAATAGACAATATCTAAAAGGTTTCTCGCAAATATTCTTAAGTGATTAAAGTACCCTTCTAGTTTCTAAAACACTTTCAAATTTCTCTTCAATTTGCAGATGGAAAACAATAATTGAGTTCGAGAGGCTCCGTTTTAATATATTTCATGATTTTTTTGATCGTAAATTAAGGATTTTAGTGAAAAGTGCCTGCCGCGTTGCCAATAGAAACGCGAAAACGGTTAAATGTAAACGTCAATGTCAACATGGTTGAAAAAAAAATGATTGTAAACGTTAACGTCATTATAATTATGGGAACCAGGCATTTAAAATAATGGAAAATTGTTAATTTAAAATTAAATTTGGTTTTGAAAACAATTTTTTTTTTTTTGCAAAAATTAACGTTAGGGTTAGGTGGTTATAGTTAAGTATATAATATTCCGCCAATATTGAATATTCACAATGGCATAACCCTGAAATTTCAATATTTTGATCGATTGTTATAAGCAAAAAAAAGGGGGGGGGGCGAATTTTACATAATAATCTAAACTTTCTTTACTTCATTTTGAAACTTGTAAAAAAAAAAACTACGTAAAATTTTGTTTCCACGGTATTGACGTCATATTTTTCTCAATGAAAAACGTCACTGATGAGGATATATTTATGATTGATGGGTGCCAATTATGAGCGTAGGTAGGAAGAAGGGGGGAGGAGGAGGTGCACTAGTGATAAAAGAAATTTAAACGACTTCAAGTAAGCTGGTTAAGGTTGAGTTCATTATGTTAAAATTTAGGTTGATACTTTTTTTTATTTCAAAGGTTAGAAAAATTAAGACATAATTAAAAATTAAAAATGTTTTTTTAAAAAAACTAGAAGGGCTCAGTAGTCGGTGGCGCTGATCAAGCGCCAAATTGAACAAGCGCCAAACTGAATAACCGCCAAATTTTTGGCTTTTATTCAGTTTGGCGTTTCTTCCATTTGGCGCTTATTCAGTTTGGCGTTTGTTCCATTTGGCGTTTATTCAGTTTGGCGTTTGTTCCATTTGGCGCTTATTCAGTTTGGCGTTTGTTCCATTTGGCGCTTATTCCGTTTGGCGTTTGTTCCATTTGGCGCTTATTCCGTTTGGCGTTTGTTCCATTTGGCGCTTATTCAGTTTGGCGTTTGTTCTATTTGGCGCTTATTCAGTCGCCCCCAGTAGTCACTCATCACTGAATCACTCAAGGGTGATTTCATATTGATATCTTTCAAAACAACATTATGGAAAGAAAAAAATTCAAACTGTTTTTTTGTTCAAAACTAGAATGGCTAGGGGATTATGCTAAAACTAAAAGGATTTTCATGGCCATTATCTTAAATAATAAAACATTTTATAGTTCAGTTTGAAAACGACCCGACCCGTATTTAAGTATTTTCATTTGACCATATTTCAAACTTGTTATAAAAAGTTTATTTTGAAAGATATCATCATGAAAAAACATTTTTAGCATTATCACGAACTTTTCTAGTTTCGTAATATTTCTTCTGGAAAACGTTCGCTTGAAAAGTATTAAATTTTATTATTAAAACCGCATTTGAGAGAAGAAAGACTCTGCTATAGAACATAATGGCCACTACAGTGGCGCCATCTGATAGGACAAATACAGAATAAATATTTATAAAACCACCTTAAGTGATTGAACTACCTTTTCTAGTTTTCTATAAAATCAAAAAAACACAAGATTTTCTTAATTTTGCTCCTAAAATACAGAATAAAAATCATTCATTATTGTTTTTGCGTTCAAACTTCCAATGGGCGTTTTGAATTAGAAAATGACTGGGGAGTTTATGGTGAAAAAACATTAGAAATTTTTCGGGCGCCATATTGTCTCTTTTCTCTTTTTTGGTCGCTTATGTTTCCGCTTATTATTTATCTTCCCCTTACTCTAGTTATATCCCACAAAAGTCAGCCCCCTTTTTTTATATAGGTTTCAGTTTTTTTTAAAAAATAAATATAAATCTCCCCTCCTTTTTTACGTTTTTTTTTATTGTCCAAAAAGTTAAACTTTATTGTAATAACGGGAAATTAACGCGGATCACACATACACACACAACTTTGAGGGTGTGTGTAGTGTCCTTTTTTTTCTTTCTTTGGGTGGGGCCCACTGGATTCACTTGTATTTTGTACTTAGGTCTCGTTTTCTTATATTTTCAGGCACGTGAAACCTGTTTGCAATTTGGCAACAGTTGTGTTCCAAGATCTTCTTGTCAAAATGTCTGTCTTTTCTCCCCTCTTTTTCTCTTTCTTTCCATTCATTCACATTAATATTGTGTGTGTGTGTGGGGGAGGATAAGAAAGGACACTCACAATCATAGAGGGCGCTTTTTTAAAAAAAAAAAGTATATCAAACACTTGCTTCATGAAAATTGATAATAAACTAGAATGGGTGTGGGCGTGTTGCCCATTTTTAACAATGAAAAAATGATCTTAATTGTCATGTAGTTTGATGTAAAGGATGCTAGGTGGCGCTGAACACTGCTGTTAAAAAAAAAAGTTCGCCATGTTAGTTTCTTGTAGTCCTCTTGTCTTTCAGGTGCAAAATTAAGAGAAATTTAGAATAGTTCAATCACTTCAGAGTATTTTCATGTTGATATCGTTCAAAATTAACTTTTCATAGACAAAAATTGAAAAACAAAAATTAGCTCGTTTGCTTAAAAGTGGGTCATTTTTAAATTCGCATCAAAAGTTTATTTTGAACGAATATCAACTTGAAAACATCATTAAGTAAATGAAGAGCTACCCTTCTAGTTTCTAAAACACTTTCTAGGTTGTCTTTACTCTTCTGAAAGACAAAATAATCAGAGTTTTAGAGGCGTTTTATACTTAAAGCAGCCCACAGACCTGCAATTTGGTTGCCAACCATGTTGCCAACTTGTTTGTCACACAGACTATGCAATCTTTACAGCAACATCAGAAACATATGCATCGAAAAACTCTCCACGCTTCATTATTTGGGATGGTAGCCTTTTTCTTTAGCCATAAACGTTTTGATTTCACTGCAACCGTTGGTGGAACCTGTAATTACAACTTCAACCGCTGCACAGACCTTCAACACTGTTTGCTACATGACAAGTTGGCTATATGGTTGGCAACCAAGTTGCAAGTCTGTGCTATAGAGTGCAAGTAGATCATTTTTGTGCGTGTAGCGTTAGATGGCGCTACTAGTTTTCCCATAGAAATATACTGACACTTCTTCAACTCTGACTCACCTTTTGTTTTTCACCTTTGGCAAACTACACGTGCTCTCTTCACTTATATTATGTTCTGATTTAAGTTTGTCACGTGCTGATAATTAAGGTTGTTTTTGGCGCTTTTAGAGCTAAAAGGGTGCATTCTATTTCAACTAATTGCATGCGAAAGTAGTTTGCCACCTGTTGGAGGTTGCAGGCGCCATCTACTTTGCAATTACACAAGTATTTTTTTATAGAACCCTCTTAAAACCACGTTATGTAACAAAAAATAAATAAAATATAAAATAGTGAAAGTGATTTTTAGCTGTTTTTATGGAGCATGATTTTTTTATTGATTTTGAAATTTTTTTTCATTCAATTTTTGAATTTCATGCAATTCATTGGAGATGTTCTCATTCAAATTTTTCACTATGTCCATTTTCTCTCCTTATCAATAGCGTGGTAATATGTTTTACCCCTTTTTTTTTTTTGAGCGATTTTCAACACTTTCTCCTTATATTATAATCATATTTTTTGATGCTTCATATTAATATTTGTAATATATGATGAAGAGCATGATGGGAAATAGGTTATCCATTGGATTCCATGCATCATTGTGTTATGCTTATAATGCTTATTATAAAAGCCCCCTTTTGGAGAGAGATAGAGAGAAGGAAAAGAAAAAGAAACATTGAATACAATAATTCACGGTGTTTTTAAATTTTTATTATTCAAAATTATTATTATTATTATTTTAGAACAGAACTTTATTAATAAAAAAAATGATATAATAATAAAAAGCAACAGGTGTGTGAATCTGTGAAAATTACAACAATGACACATGTCTTAAGATAAATCTTTTGTTGTTCCTTCTTTCTTATTTCGCTTTGAGAGGAACAATTCTTAGTTGCTGTTTTTTTTAAAAAGCCTCACTGGGTGTCGCACTGTGTTCTAGTTACTTCAAAAGCTGTATTTTGTAAAGGTTAGGTAAGGCGGCCATGTTCTTTGGGCCACGTGATGGCTGCTTCCATAGGAGATCATGTATACCACAAGTTTGTAAACTTAAACTTAAGTGGAAATCTAATCTCATACGTAGTACACACCTGATAATTTAAATGCATTTAAATAATAAGTGTTCTACAGAGCCCCCTGTGAAGGGCAAACAAACAATATGTCGAATTCAATTTATTCAGTTAATCTGAAAATATTGAGTTAATACTTAAATATAATAATATAAACTATTGACAAAATATTGATTTAGTATTTTAATTTAAAATATTAATAATTAAAGTCAATTTTTATTTGGGTTTATGTCCTTAACTGGATTCCGTATAATTCACCTAAACACATTTAATTTGAATTCATTTAACTTATGTGTGTGTACAAGGTATAAGATTATTACACTCCAGGGCACATGCAAGTAAGGACATGGAGATGACAAGCCCTTTTATGAGGAATGGCAACTTCTAATTGGTTTGTTATTTGGCCTGACGTCACATGCCCCGCCCTTTTCGATTTCTAATTGGTTGATATTTTGTAAGACACTCATAAAAGGGCTGGCAAACGACTCTATCTCCCTTTTCTTGTATGCCTGTTCCAGGACTGCTAGGACTGGCAACTTGTAATGTGTTGAATGACAACGGATGTTCTGGCATAGGTGGCGAAAACTACAACAAACCAAAGTGTCCATTTTGTATTAAAGGCTAGTAAGGCTACTGCGCGGGAATACGTCATGCGCGATAGCTAAATAAAATTCAAGGTTTTAGACGGTTATTATCAAGTACCGTTTACTGATTGGTTTTTATATTGCTAGATTTTCGTACTTCGGTACTGGCGTCAAACATAAAATGGGTTCCATTATTAACAATTTGGGCGCTGCAGTTGATTGGCGCCTTTATTCTAGCTTTACAGATACAAATTTAGGCGCAAAAACTGAAGAATAAGTATAGAGGGCGCCATCTAGGATTAGCGGAGAAAACCACATTTTCATGAAGATGTTTTCCCTTTTAATTTGCTCCTTCTAGTTTATAAAACCTCTTTTTTTTTTTCGTTTCTCTTAATTTTCTTTCTGAAAGAACAAAATAACCAGAGTTCGAGGGGGCGTTTAAAACCACGTTTAAAAAATATTAAAAGGCGTAAAAATTAGGCTATTGATCGATGACTTCATTTTTTTGTTGTTTGAGAACTTCATTCAAAAAAAAATATCCAACCAAAAAAAGTTGATTGTTAATTTTTTTTTGGCTTTGACATCTTAAGTCACACAGGCGTTTTTTTTTTTTTCTTTCTTTCTTCGGTTTCTTAAAAAAAAAGTTAATTGATGGACGACATAATTAAGCTCATATGATGCATTGAAAAATTAAGATACAAAAAAATGTGTTCTCCTTTCTTTCTAGTTTTTAGTTAACTAAAAAGGCTAAAATTAGCTTTTTATGATCCTGAATCATTTTTTTTTCTTCTTCTTCTTATATATAAATAATAGACGTTTTTTTTTTTTGAAGAAAAAAATCGTTTCTTGAATAAGAATAGATGCGATTTTTTTTCTTCTAATTTTTGTTCTGAGAGTTGCATAATTAATGCGTCATTAGCATACTAATATAAGCAAACACATTATGGTCTTCTCATTAGTGCTAAGAGAAGAAGAAGAAAAAAAAAGAGGTTAAACGATCATCATCTTTCTTTTCTAGTCTGGAATATATATATTTTTTTTCATTCTCTTAGGGGAGGAAAAAATTGAGATTATTATTTTAACTTTATAAGAGAAAATGAGTTTAGATATTATTTTAAGGGTTGTAATCTATCTAGCACGATTCTATCTCATATGAAAGCGACCTGGTGGAGGGTAGTGTATGCCATTCGTGTTAGGCTTTTCGTGTTAAGAGACTAGATTAACATCTTGCTTTCACTCCCGCAGTTTACTCCACACTTGGTTTGATGGTTGAAAGTGCAATGTGCTCTTCAAATTAAATTTTTCTTAGTTTTATTTACTCTTCTTGTTTTGAAATATTTTATTTGAAATATTTAAATAAATAAAATATTTAAATGTTTTATCTTAGACTATTACTTTACTGGACTGGCAACTCCCTATCTTCTACATGTTAAAGCGTTAAATGCATGTTCATAGGCAAAAGTGACGCCAGCTACGTCTGGTGGCATTATTTTAAAAGAAAATCGGGAGTGAAAGTCTTGTTTTTTTTGTGTGGTTCGACGTTGATTGATGTGACGTCAGAGTACATAACCAACCAATTAGAAGTTGCGTTCATCATAAAAAGGGTGGAGCCAACTTCTATTCGTTCCTCCCGATTTCTAATTGCCTGTGTCATATACTCCTATAGATAGTATCTATAGGAGGCTATGTCTGTGTAGTTCTTCATAAGCCATACTTTTTATACTAATATATAAAAATACACCCTACATAGCTACAAAATGAACTCGTCCAAAACTTGACTTTTACTATTCAAGTTCATATACCATAGTCCCGCTAGAGGCGCCACTTGGAAAACAACGATTCATAACTGTCAAACACAAAATTTCGGGAGTTGCCAGTCCAGTAAAGTAATAGCCTAAGGTTTTATTTCATATTAAATATGAAAAATAAACATATTGACGCCGCGACTGTGTATTTTAAAAATTAACGTTTTTTTCTTTAACGTAATCGGGACGAACAGACGTTGGCTCCGCCCTTTTTATGACGAACCACACAACAAACCAATTAGAAGTTGGCGGTCGTCATAAAAAGGACGGAGCTAACTTCTGTTTGTTCCGATTTCTAATTGCCTTGTTCGTCGTCGTGCGAGATGGATTCGCTTTTTTTGGGGGGGGGGGAGGGGTGGGGGGAAGGAACAACCGCCATTTTTTTATATTTCTGTCTTTTTTCTTATAAATATTTAATGTAAATAATACTGACGTTGAAGTTAATTTTTTTTCTGATATATATTTGCATGTTTGCATAACATTAAACTTCGGATTAATTTGACACATTTTATTCTCTTGGAGCTTATCATTTTTTTTTTCTCTTCCGTCTTCGTTTTTCCTTTTGTTAATTTCCGATAAAAAAAAGTTACCTTTTTTTCTCGTCTTTCGATTGATCTCTGTAAATAAAATGTCTTAACAGCTGCTGAATAGGCCTTCAATTTGATAATCTACCTTCTTTTTTTAACGTAAACATTTTTATATACAGTTATTATACCTCGCTTAACGTTACAAAACCACTTTTACATTTACATTGTTTCCAGTAATGATTCAGTTAACGATACAATTTTCAGGATCATTAAGCCAAGATATGACTGTAAATAACGAACAAAGTGGAAAATCTGTCATGTAAATTTACTTAACAATTTGCAAAAAACACTTAAGCCTGGGACACACTATGCGTCGAAACAGGCAATTAGAAATCGGGACGAACAGAAGTTGGCTCCGCCCTTTGTATGACGACCGGCAATTTCTAATTGGTTGGTTATGTAGTCTGACGTCACATGCTCTCCGTCCTTTTCAACGTCAAACCACACAACAAACCAATTTAGAAGTTGCCGTTCGTCATACAAAAAGCGCAGCTAACTTCTGTTTGTCCCGATTTCTAATTGCCTGTTGCGTCGAATGATAGTTTGACACAGTGTGTGACCGTGAGACGGATGTCAAGTGTCAGATGCCGAGCGTCCAACGTTCGACATTGGAAAGTGAGGGGGTGGGGGCGTATATTGGGGGAGGCATTCGAGCAGGTGTCGGTTTTCTTTGTCGTGTGTCAAAAGGGCCCCTCCAACATTGGAATGTGCTGACCCCACCATTCGTGACTTGGTCACGGATAGACGGACCGGGTTCATCATCATCATCATCAATTGCGAACGTACAAGTAGCCTACTGGTAGGCTTGCCATCCGTCCTCCTTTGTGGAGGACAGTCCTCCATTTGGACATTTCTTCCGAATGGAGGACTGTCCTCCACAAAGGAGGACGGGTGGCAAGCCTACCTTCTGGTAAATGTTGGAAATAGTTTAACGTTGAACACATAGGTGTGTTTAAGGTTTTATTTGATAGTTAAATTTGCACATTTAACTAGCATTTTAGACATTGTCCGTACAAAATGTCTAATACAAGAAACCAATCTGCAAAATAACACTTTTATTGATGTATTTTGCAAATTGTCTGAAGCGCCACTAACTAGTCATTGTGCAAATTTACAATCAAAAACTTTAAAGAATTTTTTTTTACTTAAAAGAACGAATTTTCTATACATAATGATGCAATTGTGGAGCATTTCGCATATTGCCTGATTTACTACCGTATTCTGCAACACATTTACTAGGAATTTTCTGTTATATTTTTATAAAATGACTGAACTGTTTCTTAAATATGTTACTGTTCAGTTTATTAGTCGTCATTTTTTGCTATGATTTTTAAAACTTTAATGAAAAACAGGTAGAACTTCAATTATAAAATATTGACTATAAACGCGGCATGAATGTGTATTTTTGTGTGTTGTGTGCCAATTGGATAATTTTTTTATTATTATTATCAATTTGATAATGTGTATTTTAGTTTTATTTTTCTAGTTCCTGGTGGATCATAACTTTATAAGAAACGACGATATAAATTTCACTTTTTTCTGCTCTTGTTTTTCTATATTTTGATCCATTTTTGTTATCCTTCAGGGGTGGGGGGGGGGGGGGGGAAGGAGGGTCTCTCATTTTTGGAGGTTATTGTTTTTTTTTTCTTTTTCTACCTGAATATCGTCTTCAGTTTTTACCAATGGGGTTTATGTTTGGTCAGGTGTCTTTAATTGATTTCTTTGTTCATTCGTATAAATACGATTGTGTTTTACTTCAGTCTGAACGATTATTATAGTATTTTTTAGCTCGTGGCCACAAAATTGTTTCTTCAAGAAGGAAGACAAAATATTGGCTATTTTAATAATGTTTTCATATTTTTTGATAGAAGAGATCTTAAATTGATTTTATTGTTATTTGTTTGGATTTTTAAAAACTTATTTTTTTTTTGTTATCCTGCAAAAAAAAACAATGGACGAAAAACATTAAATATTTTACAATAGAGACCAACAAAGAAAGCCTATGGGCAAGTGGACTTCATTGGGTTTTTGGTCTTTGTGGGCCTGGTGGGTGCTTGAAAAAAAACACAGACATGGGCTTTGTGGGGGCTGATGGTGAGCTTTTATAAATAATCAGTGGGTTTTGTGGTGCGCATGGGCCTGGTAGGCTTTGACCTACTGGGCTTTACGAACCTGGTGGGCTTTATAAACCTGGTGGGCTTTATGAACCTGTTGGGTTTTATGAACCTGTTGGGCTTTATGGACTGGGTGGGCTTTACAAACCTGATGTGCCTTATGAACCTGCTGGGCTTTATAAACCTGGTGTCCTTTATAAACCTGGTGTGCTTTATGAACCTGGTGTGCTTTATGAACCTGGTGTGCTTTATGAACCTGATGTGCTTTATGAACCTGGTGGGCTTTATGGACTGGGTGGTCTTTACGAACCTGGTGTGCTTTACGAACCTGGTGTGCTTTACGAACCTGATGTGCCTTACGAACCTGCTGGGCTTTATAAACCTGGTGTGCTTTACGAAACTGGTGGGCTTTATAAACCTGCTGGGCTTTATAAACCTGGTGGGCTTTATAAACCTGGTGGGCTTTATGAACCTGGTGGGTTTTTTATAAACCAGGTGGGGTTTATAAACCTGGTGGGCTTATGGACCTGGTCGAGTTCATGAACCCGGTGTGTTTTATGAACCCTAGTGGGTTTTATAAACCTGGTGGAGTTTATGGGGAGCTTTATGGACTCAGTGGACCTCATGAGCTTTGTGGACCTGGTGTGTTTTTTGTTATAAAAACTAAATCCAACAACCAATTTTGTGAGCATATGGAAATTATGGTGCGTTTCAAATAAACGTAATGGGCCTTATTGGTGTTTGTGTTCTTATAGGCTTGGTGAGTGTGTGGGCCTTATAGGCTTGGCTCAATAGTATTGTAGGCTGTGCCACAATTTTATACAAAATGTAGGATATGTATTTTACATCATGGTTTCATAATTTTATTATGTTAAGTTTATCGTCAGTATTTCACGATGCCATCTTTCTAGATGTATGTGTTGTAACATTGTATGTACGGTAGTGTAATAGCGAAATACAAGACTATAAACGCTGCATTACTGAAGAAAGAGAGAAACTTCGCTTATGAAAATTTCGATTTAAAAAAAATGACAAAAATAAAAGACAAAAAGGCAAAAATATATGATTCACTTAAGTGTGTTCTCTTGTTCTGTGTGTGTGGTGGGGCCATTAAGACAAAACTCTTATTTCCAAGCCAATTACGGATGTAAACAACAAGTTCATGGTAAAAAGCGATTTTCTCTTCTTTTTTTGGGAGAGAAGAGGGGGGGTTTAGCGTTTTTCTCTATGTGTCTCTCGCTAGATGGGAAGTTTTCGAACAAAAGCAAGCAACCAAAGCAGCATGTAATTACCGAAACTGCTGTAGGCCTATGCATAATATGTATGTATATATATATACTAAGTTCTCTTTTGCAAAGAGCACAAATGAGAATTTATGCTAATTTTGTTTCCATTCTCTGAATATATTTGGAACTTCTCTCTTTTGTAACCATTGCTCATTCATCATCTAATTTCTATTCTCTTTCCCCTTCCTTTTTTTTCCCCGTTATCCATTAGACCTACAATTACACGCCACTATGTATATATCTAAATGCATAACTAGTAGAAAAAATAGCTATTCAGAAATATTTGTAGTTTGAATTTTGTTCAGAATTCTAGAGATAATAGCTCTAGCTTTTTGATTTTTATTAGTTTTTGCTTAAGACTATATTTACTTTCCTGGACTGGCAACTAACTTCCTATTGTCTCTATGTTAAGGCGTTGCATGACTTCTCTAAGGCGGAAGTGCTGACGGAAGCGAAGCCAGCTTCGTCTGGTGGTATTATCTTAGCCAAAGTCTCGTTTTTGTTATCTATTAGACTATTACCTTCTGATAGGTAATAAATAGTCTAAGATAAAACTATACACCCTCTATAGATACAAAATGAACTCGTCCTAAACGTGACACCAGTTCGAAATTTAATTTATCGTATTCTCACTAGAGGCGCTGTTACGAAAACGACGCCGCATATCTGTCGAACACAAAATTTCGGGAGTTACCAGTCTAGGAAGGTTTTTGAGTATCGTTTTATGACGTCATAAGTATGTGACGTCATTTTTCTGTGTTTGCTGTCTGCATTGCAATTAGCTGCATGATCGTAACGAGAGCATTAAATGCTATAAGTCTATGTAATTTAATCTAGAACATTGCGCAAATCTAGCTGCCTTTACTGAAGGACTGTATTTTCTACAAAACAAACAGTAATACTAAAATATTCATTTTTACTTGTTTGTTTTTTCTTTTAAATTCTTAGCTTTGAAATTGATTATAGTCATTCCTTCATTTCTTCTTCTTTCCAGTTAGTTAGTTGGTTTTTATTGTAAAGTTTTCTAGTATAGGTCTCCCACTGATATTTTAATTAGTTTGTCATTTTTTTTGTACACCATCATAAATGAATGAATGATATTATTTAAGGAACGTACAGGGTGTGTTGAACACATTTTCATTATCAGTCATTGTAGATTATAATGGTGCAACAATGGTGTGGAGCTGTGGAGGCTCTTTTGGTTACTTATCTTTTTAAAATGACAATAAGATAACTTTTTTAAGTCAATATATAAAAAAAAGACTTTCCATCTTTTGCTTAATAATAATAATAATAATAATAATAATAACAGAGAAGCCACAGTTAACTATGAGCGCATATTTTTTATTTCATGCAGATATAAGTATTAGTGACGTCATATGGTCTTGAGTGACTGAACGAATATACGGAAACCGTTTTAGTTTCTAAAACACTTTCAAGTTTCTTTTAATTTTGCTCTTCAGAAACATAAGAATAATCAAAGAGTTCGAAAATCAGCTGTTCATAAACCATCTTACGGAATAGGTGTTTTTAAGGCACATTTACTAGTGAGCTTCATGAAGATGAAATTCTTGTATTGAAATATGACTGCTTTCAGGAATTTATCGGTTTAGTTGATGTTTCTTTCGTATGGTGGCGTTCAAATCACACTTTTGTGTATTTTTTTTTTTCTTTTTTACACTTGTTGCTTTTGAGGTTTTTTTTTTCTTCTATTCGCTCTATAGATTTTTTTTTTCTGTATGTGTGTTTTGTACTCAAGGGCTCTTTTTCTTATGTTCACACAACCCATCATCATCATCATCCCGTAATATTTATATATTGGTTGGTGGTTCTTTCTACTTACACTAGTGTATATTCATAGTGAGTTAGAGTTTACCAATTGATTTTTAGCGTTTACTTTTGGGATTCGGTTAACAATAATATATATATATATATATATATATATATATATATATATATATATATATATATATATATATATATATATATATATATATATATATATATATATATACGATATACGATATACGATTTTTTTTGTCGTTTTTCGTGATTTTTTTTGAAGAAGCGGATTGACGACAATCTTGAGAGAGTGAGAGAAAAAAATTGATCCAGATTTTCTCACGTCTTGACAGCTCTTTTGTTATTAGATGATCTTTTTTTTTTTTGATCGTCGAAAAAGTAAACCTATCAATTTTATTTCTCAACCATTTTTTTTTTTTGTTAACCGTCGTGCATCAATTTATTATAAGACTTTTTTCACTCTTTGATGAAAAAGTGTCGTAAATCTGCTATAAAAACGTCCAGTTGTGTGTTTTTATTATTATTATATTATTATTATATTGCTATAAATAAGTCATTTTATTTTTTTGGACCAATGACAATTTAAAGCAGAAAGTTATGTCGTTTTCTTTCATTCTTTATTTCGGTTTGATTTTCTTTAACGGTTTTTTCGCCCCCCCCCCCCCATTTAATAATATTTTTTTAATATTTAAAAATGAGACATTAGAAATTCATTTATTGTGAATTTTTTTTAATTACGCGGAGGAGGAGGAGGAAGGTGGAAGGTGGAAAACTCGTTAATCATCTCTCTAATTAAATCTCAATCTGTTTAATTCAGTTTTTATGAGAGGAACTAGTTTTTTTTTAGGCCTATATATATATATATAATTTTAAATAAAATTCTGTCATTTTATTGTATGATTTTTATAGGTATTTTTTTAAAACTTTGATGATTGTTTAAATTGTATTTAAAAGAAGATTTTATTTTAAAATTAGGGAGTTGAGAGAGGGGATAATAAAGGGGATCAATGTCACCTGAAAATTTAGGCCTAGATGGCGCTTCATCATGAACTAGCGCCAAATGGAACAAATCCTAAACTGAATAAATGTTACCCTTTTTTGGATTTTGTTTAATTTAGTTGGCGGCTCGGCTCGTTCAGTTGGGTATTTGTTCAATTTAGCACTTGTTCATTTTGGTTGCATTTTGTCTAATTTGTTTAATTTGTTCAGTTTGGTGTTTGTCTCATTTGGAGGTCATTCAGTTTGGTGCTTGTTCAATTTGAAGCTTATTTAATTTGGTGTTTGTTCAGTTTGGCGCTTATTCAGTTTAGTTCTTGTCCAATTTGCGCTCATTCAGTTTGTCAATCTGGAGCTTATTCAGTTTAGCATAGTTCAATTTGTAGCTTATTCAGTTTGGTGTTTGTTCAGTTTGGCGCTTATTCAGTTTAGTTCTTGTCCAATTTGCGCTCGTTCTGTTTGCCATTTGTTCAATCTGGAGCTTATTCAGTTTAGCCTTGTTCAATTTGTAGCTTATTCAGTTTAGTTCTTGTCCAATTTGCGCTCGTTCTGTTTGCCATTTGTTCAATCTGGAGCTTATTCAGTTTAGTTCTTGTCCAATTTGCGCTCATTCAGTTTGTCAATCTGGAGCTTATTCAGTTTAGCATAGTTCAATTTGTAGCTTATTCAGTTTGGTGTTTGTTAAGTTTGGCGCTTATTCAGTTTAGTTCTTGTCCAATTTGCGCTCGTTCTGTTTGCCATTTGTTCAATCTGGAGCTTATTCAGTTTAGTTCTTGTCCAATTTGCGCTCATTCAGTTTGCCATTTGTTCAATCTGGAGCTTATTCAGTTTAGCATTTGTCCAATTTAGAGCTCAGTCAGTTTGGCGTTTGTTTCATTTGGGAACTTGTTCAGTTTGGGCGCCTTAACAGACGCCTCCTAATTTCAGCTGCTTCTTTAAAAGAAATATTAAATATAAATTGAAGGATTTGTTTTTATCGTTTCGCACGAAGTATTTTATTTTTTTAAACTTAGAAAATAAATTTATTAAAAATAAAATTAATTCAAACTTATTCTAATTTGACTTAAAAAAACGAAGAAGCTTTTTTTTATATAATTAATTTAATCAGATTTGAGTTAAGAGAAATGAAGACTTTTGTTAAAAAAGTGACAAATAAAATTCTGTTTCTTATTTTTGATATAATTATAATAATGAACTTTAAAATCTGATAAGATTTTTTTTAAAAGTAAAAGAAAAATGATGAATAAGTAGAAGAAGACGTGAGTGACAAACATTTCAAACATCTGTTTAGAAGAAAATCTTCAATGTTAGTGAAAGAGATTTCATCTAAAAAAAAAAGTTATGGTCCTCCTTTTTTGACTACTTACTTAGTTACTAGACTTGTCATTTTTTTATTGTTCGTTATGTAATCATAGCTTTAGGTGTGTGTTGTTCTACCTTTACTACAAGGTGAGCTTCAGGCAGTTTTTGAACCTGAAAAATGATACATCTGTACTTTGAACCATCTGTTTCGAAATTTTTCTTTTTATCTTCTTCTAACTAATGTGGCTCACATTTTAACTAAATTAAGTGGATTTTTTTTAAGTAAATTTGATAAGTTTGCATAACGGATGTTTATTAGAAAGTAACTTTAAAAGCAATAGTATTTTCAAGACAAGATTTTAAAAAATAAACTTTTTTATGGCAGTTATACCTTTTTACACACATGAGCTAAATGAATTCAAATTAAATGAGTTTAGGTGAATTATACGGAATCCAGTTAAGGACATGAACTAAATAAAAATTGACTTTATTATTAATACACACATATTTTAAATTAAAATACTAAATTAATAATTTTGTCAATAGTTTATATATTTATATTTAAGTATTAACTCAATATTTTGAGATTATTAACTGAATAAATTGAATTCGAAATATTGTCTATTTGCCCTTCATGGGGGTTCTGTACACACTTGATAATTTAAATGCATTTAAATAATAAACGTATTCTACAGATCCCCATGAAGGGCAAATAAACAATATTTCGAATTCAATTTATTCAGTTAATAATCTCAAAATATTGAGTTAATACTTAAATATAATAATATAAACTATTGAAAAAATATGGATTTAGTATTTCAATTTAAAATATTAATAATAAAGTCAATTTTTATTTGGTGTTCATGTCCTTAACTGTATTCCGTATATAATTCACCTAACACATTTAATTTGAATTCATTTAACTCACGTGTATACAAGGTTTTTGGTCAATTTTTAAATAATGTTTTAAATTTTGCAGAACATTCTTTTAAAATTGACTTTGCAGCTCAAATTTTAAAACAAGTCAATGAAAACAGGCCGTTAAACAAAAAAATTATATATTTTTGAACGTCAACCATGAAAAAGTTTATTTTAAATTATATAATAATTTGATAAATAATAATAATATAATAATTTTTGACCATTTAACCAAACTATTCTAGTTTGTAACGATATTTAAAGTTTTTTTTAATTTTGAGACACCTTAAATTGATTATAATGCCAAAGTAGGCAATTTTACAAATTAGTAGGGATCGGATTTTTAAGCAAAATCAACCTGTAGATCAAAAGCCAATTCAGATCAAACACAATTATGCTTTTCTTTCTTCCCAATCAAAAACACTGGTTAGAGGCTATAACTCTAGATGACAACTGATATAAATCTAGCCTCTAACCAACTTTTATTAGAAAAATCATAATTGCAGTTGCTCTAGTGGTGGTGCTGATGATGATGATTAACTTCACAATTGACACTTGAGCCACAAATTGAGAACCCACTTGCTTGATGTTGCATACAAATCCGAGCCCTAATAATTAGGAATCAGGCAAAGGACCCAAAATTTAAAAAAAAGTGAAACTTAGCATTTTGAAACTTTTTTACTTGAATCTCAAGAGGGAACTTTTCAAGTTGAATTTCAAGTGCCAAGTTTTCTTCTTGAATTTACAAACTTAATTTGAAGCTTAGTTTGTGAAGCCCAAAGTTAAGTTACAAGTGAGCCCAGAATTACATTGGAATATACGAAGATAAAAGCCTAAAAGAGAGGGGGTTTGTGGGTATTTTTTTTTTGTTTGGTTATGATATTCTTGTATGGTTTCTCACTATTGGCTGGAGACGAGCATCACCTGCCAGTCGCACATTGGCCAGCTGTTGCCCCAATTACCTTGATTAATAGCTGATAGTAGACGTTGTTGTAAAACCGTCTTTCATGTCTTTCTTTCTATCTCGAGGTAGAAAAGAGAGAGAGAGAGAGAGAGAGAGAGAGAGAAAAACGGGAAAGAAAAAAATGTATACATTGGCATTGCAAAGAGAGACGACGATGATGATGATGATGATGCCACTATCTTTATACATACAATTGCCATTTTACTAGAAGGAAAATTGAATAAAACTACACGCTTTTCTCTATGTCTTTTTTTTATTTCTAAATGAGAAATGTTCTTTTGAAGATGAGGGGAGGAAAAGGGGGGATGTTAGAGAGTATAAACGCTATTACTTACGCTGTCCAATGTTGTGTTTCTAGCTTTTTTTTGTTATGCAATTTGTGTATTTTGAAATAAAAGTCGTAAAAGGAAATTGTAATTTAGATATTTAAGCTGGGTACAAACGATCAATTTTGGCTTGGCAATCCTGGACATGAGAGAGCATACACATTTGTTCACATTGTGCAGTGCTTTGCAATAATGGGCAAATGAGCTCTTTTAGTAAAAGAGAGTAAAATCTAGGCGCGGTTCACGTAAAATTTCAAAAGAAAAAGCAAAGGATGGACAAGCCAAAATTGACCGTGTCTGTATCCAGGTTTAGAGGAGACAATTAGTTGTTGGTGGTGAGGAGAAAAAAAAAGCACAGGGGTTAGATGGACAAAATTACGGAGCCCTGTTGAGGATATGAAATATTTTTTATCTTTTCCGGACGAGATACTAAGTCTTCCAGACGAGATACTAAGTCGGATCAGGATGAACATTGTAGGGTAAACTAAAACCCGAAACAGAATGCATATAGAATTAGTTGAATACTGTACTAACATTGGTGTGGAACATCCTAATCATTTTTTTTTTAAATCAAATCAAGTGACTTTTTTACATTCTGGTATTGGGGGGGAGGGGAGGGGTTATAGTTGCCCCACAATGTTCATCTGGTTCATCCTTTGATCCTGACCCGACTTAGTATCTCGGGCGGACGAGATAAAAAAATTTTTTATCTCCTCAACAGGGCTCCGTACAAAATTCATATTTTCTCAGCTTTTAAAATTTCATTTTTTGTCATTTCTGATACCAAATATTAATTACTTTGAATAGAAATTTCACTACGCCTATTAATATAGTGGGAATAATGCCTTTTTTATATCTTCACAAAATTGTTCTTACTTGGGTTGTCTAATAAGTTCTGGTACCATTTTTTTTTTGTTCTTCTTCAAATTAACAATTTGAAGTGTCAGCCATAACTTATTGAACATCCGAAATATTTGAAAAATGTTGTTTATAATTAAATAGTAAACAAAAATGATTTTTTACAACAAGATATGCCACGTTTATAGACAGTCATTTGGAAATCGGGACGAACACAAGTTGGTTCCGCCCTTTTTATGACGACTGGCAGCTTCTAATTGGTTGGTTATGTAGTCTGACGTCACATGCTCCGCCCTTTTCAACGTCGAACCACGCAACAAACCAATTAGAAGTTGCCATTCGTCATAAAAAGGGCGGAGCCAACTGAAGTTCTTCCCGACTTCGTTTATAGTGGGGGCATTTCATTAATCATCATTTGCCTGTATACATTTTAGTAAAAATTCAGAGAAGAAGAAAAATAATAATCACGAAATAATGACTATAAATGTAGCAAGAGATAGATTGAGAAATAGAGAGAGAAATGAATTTTGGGCGGAGAGGGAAATAAAATACCTTGGAACCCCCCTTATTGTGTGTGTTGTGTGGGTGGATTTTCTAGTTTTGAACCAAGGGGTTCTCTCTCTCTCACTCTTGTGTGATTGATGGCGAATATAAAGATAGACAAGGAGAGAAAACGAAAAAGATCTTCAAGCTTTTAGCCCTTCCTCCTCCTCCTCCCCCAACCATGTTATGTATGCAAATACAATGCATATAACATGTATATATGAAGGGAAAAATAGGCTTTTTTGTTTCACTTCTCTAGGATTTCATTTTAGAAGGACTTGAGGGATAGAAGGACATTGAACAAGAGAAGAAAAGGGGGGGGGGAAATGGAGGGATGTATTTTTTGTTCCAGCCTTTATATATTTGAGATGATGATGAGGAGGAGGAGGAGGAGGAGGAGGAGAAACTTAGGCATTTTATGAATGTGTGCTCCATTTTTAGTATACAAACTGAGAGGGGGTGGTAGGGGGTAATAGTTGAGGGGGTGGAACAAAGGAGATTTTCCTATCTTTTTTTCTCTGTGGATGAGATTGGTCCTTTATCCGCCATTCTACTACCCCCCATTATGTACAGTATGTGTGTATATATGGGCTTTTTAAAGGTTTTTCTAATGTGAATTTTAAGTGTAGACAAAAGAGAAACAGAAATTTTGAGCCCATTGTGTACAATTATTGTTCCTTAGGTCGTGCACGTGTTCGTCTCTTTTTATTATTTGTGTTACCTGTCTCTCTCTCTCTCTGTTCCCCATATCCTTATGTATAGAACGGGATTTCTACCTGTTTGGATATTTTATTTTATGGATAAATGTTAGTTTTTAAGAGTTGTGGTGGGGTTGTAGATGACCCTCTAAGTGGTCAACATTTTAGATTGACCACTAAAAGATAAAACGGGACTGGCTCACTACAGCTACCAAAAAATACTCCTTTTTTATCAATACGTTTAGTTTAGGTTAGATTCGGTTCGGTTTCATTAGATAAGGTTTGGTTAGTTTCGGTTCGGTTCAGTTAGGTTCGGTTAGGTTTCATTATATAAGGTTAGGTTCGGTTAGGTTTCATTATATAAGGTTAGGTTCGGTTAGGTTCGGTTAGGTTTCATTATATAAGGTTAGGTTCGGTTAGGTTAGGTGAAGTTCGGTTAGGTTAGGTAAGGTTCGGTTAGATTTCATTATATAAGGTTCGGTTAGGGAGAAAGGGTTGTATTTTTTTTGGTAGCTGTAGTGGTACTGGCTCACTACAGCTAACAATATAATATAATTTTGAACATAATATGAGGAATATATGTGGAATGAAGTTTTTTTTTGGTTAAAAAATGAGGCTATAGTCTTTTTTCAAGTTATTTTTGCAAGTATTTTTGTGTGTGTGTTGTGCAACAACTTAAGAAGGATTTTGTCTCAGGTCATTGAGACCAAATTTACAGAAATTTAAAGAAAATTTTTAGCTAAGGTTATTTTCACTAAATAACATTTGAATAACTTTTGAATAACTAAATAACTTTTGAAATATTTTCTAAAAGATTATTTTGGTGTGGCGTTTGTTGCTAAGAGTAACTTGTATGATTAAATGAAGAGCCTGTTTTCTGAAAAATAAAAAAATACATATTTAACCATACAAAATGGCAGAATAATAATGCTTTGTTCAAGTACATAAAGCTTACGGAAGACTAATTTGTGACGTAAGATACCCCTTTTTCAAAAGAATTAACTTTGAATGGATGGTATTGTTATAATTAATCTATCAAAAACAGTGTGCCGGTCTCAGGTGTCTTGAGTATACTTGACCGGAGCATAATTTTGAGGTTGGAGGCAAATGTTACACCAAATGACCAATCAGGACAATCCGAAAGAAGAAGATAAATCATGTAGACTGCTCAGCTCTAGAGTCTGGACTCATTTGAATAATCTAACTTGTAATTTTGAGTTGACAAGTGTAGTTCGGCCATAGGACTATTTATTGACTGAAATATCTCGCGAAAAAAAGGCGAATTTGGGCCGAATAGTGGCGCCATCACGGACAAAATGACATTTTGTCCGTGTAGTATTAGATGGCGCCACTAGCCCTCCCATAGAAATGTGCTGACACTTCTTCAACTCTGACTCACCGTCCTTTTTCTGCACGTGGCAAACTTTTGATTGCGTCATCGCTATTTCTACACGTGCTCTCTCTTCACTTATATTGTGTTCTGGGTATGTTTGTCACGTGCTAATAATTAGGCTTGTTTTGGACGCTTTTAGAGCTAAAAGGCTGCATTCTATTTCAACTAATTGGCACGTGTGTCTAGTTTGCCACTTATGGAGATTGCAGGCGCCATCTAGCTTGTGTTTACACAAGTATTTTTCTGTGGAGCCCTCTTAATAGACACGGCAACTAAATAAGCACCAAATAATATAATATTTAACCAGCAAAAATTTGGCTTGTTCAGTTTGGCGTTTGTTTTAGTTGGTACTTGTTCAGTTGTTCCGTTTGGCGCTTATTCAGAGCCACCTTACAGACAGGCATACAGCAATATACATGTATGTAGGTTTATCACAGGCGCATAAATTACTACTAAAAAGTGTACAAATAAAATGACACAAAACTGTCCGTTAATAAGAGTGTCACTTATTTATTATATCCATGTATAAAGGAAGTGTGACACGTTTACAGCAGAAATTTACACGAATTTTCATGCAAAAAAAAAGGGGTAAAAACTAACTGAAGCTTATGATGTGGTTAAACTTTAAAATTTCATAATTTTGTTATTTAAGTTTTTACTTTTTGAGTTTTTGAAAACACACTTTTTTGTGTTATTTTTCTGCTTTCTTAAATTTTTTTTCTCCACCCTTCAGAAATGATAAGGGTGGCCAACCATATAACCCCACTCCCCCCACTCTCTGCTTTTCTAATTTACTGAGCAAAAACTGTCTGGTTTAGTCATTTTTTTTCTCTCTCAACCGGACTTTTTATTTCCCCAACCCCACTTTTTTTTTTCTCCAAATTGTCGTTTATGTCTCATGATTTTTTTTTCTGTGACTGTGTGTGGACCCGTTGATGATGTACATTACCAATGGAATGGACACATTTTTTGGTTTAGACATTTTGGAGGGAGTTTTTTTTTTTTGAAGGTGGAGAGGAGAGAGGGGGGGGGGGAGAATAGTTATAGTTATAAATCAGTTAACCATCCTAGCTCCCTTCCTCGTTCAGGCCCATTTCTACTAATTTAGGTGTCTTTTATCCCTTTTTGAAAATCTCACTCTTTTATCAGTTTCACTTTTTTGTTGTTTTGTATTTTATGAAAAATATAGTAAAGAACTTTTAAAAGAGATATTTAAAATAAAACAAAATGGCCGTCTTTAAACATATTAAAAATGAAATATTTTCTTCCCTCGGGTTAGTTTTATTCGTCACTTCCTTTCCGTCAATTTCTTTATGAACAACGACGACGGCCTTGATGAACAGGCAGTTAGAAATCGGTCAGAACCTCAATTGGCTCCACCTTTTTTATGACGACCGGCAACTTGTAATTGGTTTGTTGTGTGGTTCGACGTTGAAAAGGGCGGAGAACATGTGACGTCAGACTACATAACCAACCAATTAGAAGTTGCCGGTTGTCATAAAAAAGGGCGGAGCCAACTGAAGTTCTCCCCGATTTCTAACTGCCTGTCCTTGATGATGATGATGATGATGGTGGTGGGGTTATTATCGGTTTCCTAAGTGAAATTTCTCCCCCACTTTTTTTTTTTATCTTTTTCTATGTTGGTCTGCTTTGGTTCAGTGCATGTGGTTTTACTGTATGGACATGCTGTCATCTGACCCCGACGGGTGCTGGGGTCTTATTTTCCATCAGAGACCTTTTTTTCTTCTTCTTCAGAAGAAGAGAGGGAAACTGAGTATATATACTCCTTTATATAAGTAAGGGGTGGGTAGAAGGGAAAACATAGGGCTTTTTTTCATGAATGAAAATATCTTTGAAAAGTTTGATATTTATTCATCAATGGGATAAAGATATGCACACTTTTTTTATGTGGGGTACACTTTTGAGGGGAGTTTAGTTTCAGGTGTTCACATTATATTTCTTCTTCGTTTACTTAACAAACTCACTGATTTATACAGAAGTTTAAGGTGGCGCAAAAGTAATTTGTAGGTGTATAAAAAAGTGGCGCTGAATAAGCGTCACATTTGCTAGAAACGTCAAACAAAAATTAATAAATTTAGTCTGCTTAAAGTTTCCTCATTTAGGAAACTCACATAAAAAACTACCGTTATGATCAAAATTTATAGAAACTTGAATGTGTGTTTTAGAAACTAGAAGAGTAACTCTCATTCACTTAAGGTTATTTGCATTTTGCACAGGTTTTTTTTTATTAAGAAGGTGGTTTTAAAAGTATAAACACTTCTCGATCTTTGATTATTTTGGTTTTTAGGGCCAAAATGAAGAGAAAACATGAATTTGTTTTAAAAACTAGAAGGGTAGCTCAAACACTTAAAAGTTATTTTCATGTTAATATCGTTCAAAATAAACTTTTTGATGCTAGTTTCAAAATGATCCAACTTTAAATAGACGATTTATTTTAACGAACAAAAAATTTATTTTGAAAGATCTCGACATGAAAAATACTCTTAAGCGATATTGAGCTACCCTTCTAGTTTCTAAAACACATTCAAGTTTCTCGTTATTTTTTTTTTTTTTGCGTCTGAATAACAGAATAAAACAAAGTTTTTTTTTTTTCAAAAATGAACTTTTTATTTTCCAATATAAAATTTTTTAAGTGAATTTTAAACTGAAATGTCAATAGTTGATTTGAACAAAGTTAAAAAGTGATGTAAAATAGTTGAACCGTGTGTATATTTTGAATATATATTTCTCTCCCTCTTTATCCAATGAAATTGATAATATTTGCAGCTGTCCCATACCAAAAAAAAAATATATATATATTCATTTATGAGCAGCTAACACACACGGCTTTTCGTTTCAATTTAATGTCGAAATTTGAATGAATTTTCAAAAGGTTCCAAAAAAACAGGTAAAAGAAGAAGAAGAAGACATTTTTTTGTTGTTGTATATACCTTGAATAAAACGAATAAACTTTATTATAAAGTTCAGTTTAAGAACATTTGTGTGTCCTTGTTCCATACTTGAACTCTTGGAAGAAGAAGAAAAAAAAAGGGCAGGTGATACATGTGCCCTTTTTAGAGGGGCAGAGGAATAAGGTGGGGGAAGATACCCAAGGAGGGTTTTTTTTTTAGAAAAGGATGAGGGGAAGGGAAGAGAAGGATACTTTCTTCTTTAACGGTCACTACCCCATCTTCCCTCTCTTTTTTTTTTTTTTTTTTTTGCAATACCCGTTTCTTTTATAATTTTTTACCCCCTTCTCTTCCTTTTTGCCTTTTATAAGTAGTTTATGACGATGTTTCTTTTCTATTTACCTTCACAGAATTATTGTTATATATATGTACTCAGGTATGGTTTTTTTCTTCTTCTCTCCTGTCTACCTTATGTCTAGTTTATTCTTTTTCCTCTTTGCATTTTTGCCTCAAAGAAAGTTCATCTTAGTAACTTGAGTTTTATAGGAAAATTGGTCTATATCGCACCTTGACTAGAAGAATGACACAACTCAAAAAAATCACATTTTTTGGGGGGGAAAAATGAGTTTAAAGTTAAGAAACGCGATTCATAACTTAAGCTTCGTTTTCACGATAGTTGCTGTCATGACAGCAGCAACTATCGTGAGAACTATCGTGGTGCAGACCACATGATAGTCACTATCACACTGCTAGCGATAGCACTATCACAACTATCTCGTTTAACTAGGTAGTTGATAGTATATGGCGCCACTAGCCCTCCTCCTATAGAAACGTATTGCCACTCTTCAACTCTTAGCTCACTTTCCTTTTTTTT
Source organism: Brachycybe producta (assembly GCA_036925085.1). NCBI lineage: Eukaryota > Metazoa > Arthropoda > Diplopoda > Playtdesmida > Andrognathidae > Brachycybe > Brachycybe producta. Next base: position 617,849 of record JAUPFP010000070.1, read on the forward strand.
GCACGTGGCAAACTTTTAATTGCATCATCGCTATTTCTCTACACGTGCTCTCTCTCTCTCTCTTCACTTATATTATGTTCGGAGTAAGTTTGTCACGTGCTGATAATTAAGGTTGTTTTGGACGCTTTTAGAGCTAAAAGGCTGCATTCTAATTTCAACTAATTGGCGACAAGTGTCTAGTTTGCCACTTATGGAGGTTGCAAGCGCCATCTACCTTACATTTACACGTGTATTTTTCTATGGAGCCTGTCTTAAATGATATCAACATGAAAATATACCCGTAAACGATTGAGCCATCTTTCTAGTTTTTAAAACACATTCAAGTTTCTCTTAATTTTACTCCTGAAAGACAGAATAACCAGAGTTTGAGAAACATATACATTTTAAAATTACATTGTGCAGAAAAGAGAGAGAGAGAGAGAGACAGCAATAGTTAATTAAAAACAGTATTTATTGCAAGACTTCAGGTGGATGATAGATTTTTCTAGTTAAAAACAGTTAGTTAAATGCACTAAGTTAAAAAAAAAAACTACATATAGAAGAATTGAAAATCTAAGATAAGAGAAAACAAGAGAATTTCTCCATTATTATAAAGTACAAATTTATCATTATTTCATGAATTGATATTTTTTCATCCGTATTGTTGTTGTTGTTGTTATAATAATCCTCAACATGCATAATATTACTTAATATGATAAAAAAAAGTAACGCATGTTTGCCAAAATACAAAGGAACGTCCTGCACCTGCCCCTTATCCCCCCTTTTTTCATAGAAAAATGGCGGACACGATACAGTTAGAAATGAAGGAGAAGGTTGGACCACGTGCCGCCACTTTCGACCGCCCGCACGTGCGTGCGTCACTAATTAATGTGGTTAATGAGCGTGTAAAGGAAACGCGCGGCGCGACTTATATATGACAACCTATTATTGAATGAGAAAGAGAATGAATTGAATAACAACATCAACAACAATGCTCTTTTTTTTTTTTACATGTGGAGCAGTAGCCATTGTTTATTTGGAGTGATCAAAATCTGATAATATAAAATTGTTGCATAGGGAAGGAGGGGGAGATGGAGGTAATAACTGTGACTGAAATATTTGTTTGACCGTGCTTCAAAGGAGGAGGAGAGAGAGAGTGTTCAATGAATAAATTATTATATAAGTCTGCCATATTTTACTGATTGTTTGCAATCACATCTTTAGAAAAAAAAATAATCTTTTGTAGTTTTCTTTTTACAATAAAGTATGCATTTGTGGGAAACAAAAGAAAAAGTTATCTCTAAAACATGAGTCCGGTAACAACATTTGGGTGTGTCTGTTAAGAAAAAGTGTCCGAAAACAATGGTAGCTCTACCTACTCTTCTCAAGAAAGCCACTTTTCTAATCCAGCATACTTGTTTTCTTGAGAAAGGTCAGAATGTGAAGAATCTAGATGTGTACACATGTTTGCAAAATGGCGTCTTCGTAAGATTCTTTCTTAAGAATAGTACATACTTGGATACAAAGTCGTGAGACATTAGTAACTGTCTGGTCTTGTCTAATGACTGTTGAGGTACACTTCGAGACAAAATTCTCGTGTCTTTTGTCTTTTGTATCCCATCCTAAATGAAAAACATGATACAATGTTGCACAACATTTTGTAGTGTGAACGTGTTGCGAGAAGACAAGAAACTCGTCAAAGTCCTTAAAGAGTGAATAAGTGGACCACTGAGAGACATGCCGTGACAGAGACTGGCACTGATTTAGTAATTAGGTATGGACGCGTGATAATGTATAGATACTATCTAGATACAAAAGTCTCGCAACTGTATTTCGACAGTCTCGATACATTGTCGTGTGACTTTGTATCCAAGTGTGTACTAGGCTAAAATTTAAGGCCTCATATTTGAGAACAAAATGGCCAAAATCAGGCACATTCTTTTTGTATATAGAATTATCTAGAAGATGGGTCAAAGCTGTGTGTTCTTTGTTCTGGGTGTTCTTTAAGCCACTGTCACACTAGCAACTTTTGATAAAACTTTGCAAATGCAATAAAACTTGCAATCTGACATGCAACTTCATTGTTTATAGTGTGAGATGACATGCAACATGATAAAAACTTTCTTTGCAACTAGTGTGAGACTCAGTCTTATTGAGTTGCACATGTTCAACTTTCTGAGAGACTTTGTATGAAACTTTCTGACAAACATTCAATCAAGTTGTATGCCAGAAATGACATCAAAACTTTGAATGAATTTCCGGTTTCATGACTTCCGGCTTATGAACTTCTTGTTACCTGATTATAATAATGGCTTCTACAATATTGAACACAAAAGAAGTTTTGAAAACTTGATTTGAAACTAGGTTGTAAAACTAGTTTCATGTGTGATAATAGAATTTTACTTCAAAGGTCCAGTTGCAAGTCATATCACAAGGCTTTTACAGTACAATGGAATAAGACTTTAGTTTCCGATTACACCCTATAAGTTAACTAACTACTTAGTTTCTTAATCAAATAGCTACTTATTTATATAATGAGTTGTGGGGGGGGGGGGGGGGGTTATTTTCATTTGATGATGTTCTCTCTTGTGTGTCTTAAATTCACGTTGTTACTTAAATTCTAATGGGAATTGGTTTTCGTGACTTGACTGTTTATATTTGTACGGAGAGAGAAGAGGAAGGAGAAAAAAATTAAGTAAAGATGAAGTAAAATATTAAAAAAAGGTTTTATCTTGAACGTTGTCATATTTAATACAAGTTCAATTGTTTAAAATTTCAAGGCACATTATCATCATCATAATAATCATCATAGTGAAAAAAAATATATAATAAGCTCCTCCCATTTTCTTGTATCCACTCCCTTTCTCTTATAAATATTTCTACTTGAAGGACACCTAGGAGAAGACAGTCAGTCTTGTCATGGCCAAAACCACACATTTCACAGTCCAATTTTTTTTTTTTCTTCTTTACAAGTTTACCTTGAAAAATGCAGTTAATAACTTATTAGTTATTACACTTAATTACAATATAATGCAATATATATGTATGAGCAAAATTGGTGGGTGGTGGTGGTTGTGATGGTTTATTTCAAAGATATAAAAAATGAACAAGCACTAAAAAATCATTTAACACGAAAACGGATAACACGAAATACTTGTATATCTTCGGCCCTTGATACCTTATCTCTACACCTATTAAGTTAAATGCATTTAAATATTAAATATGTTCTACAGAAGCCCTGTTAAGGACAAACAAACAATATGTCGAATTCAATTTATTACAGGCTTTTAGAAATCGGAACGAACACAAGTTGGCTCCGCCCTTTTTATGACGACAGGCAACTTCTAATTGGTTTGTTGTGTGGTTCGACGTTTGAAAAAAGGGCGGAGCAGGTGACGTCAGACTACATAACCAATAAATTAGAAGTTGCCGGTCGTCATAAACTTGTGTTCGTCCCGATTTCTAAACGCCTGTCAATTTATTCACTTAATATTTCATAAGTCAATATTTAAATATATTAAGTTTGTATTTTCAATATAATGAGGTTAGTGTAACAAAATATTGATTTAGGATTTCAGTTTGTTCAGATATTAAATAATGTTAATTTTATTTGGAATTGGTCCTTAATGGGGCTCCTTATATTTCAACTAAACACAAATAAATGCACTTGAGTTATTGGGATAGGATAAAAATTTTTTTTTTAACACGAAAAATGTTCAATTTTGATTTTTTTTTTTTTGCATTTTGTAATTTTGGAACTGCAGTTAGAAACACCGCAAAGAAAAGCCCAATCTGAATTTTGCCTAACTCTTCTGAGGTACGCACGCATTGCACCCAGAAAATGAAGACATTCTTGTCGTGCACACAATTCATGGAAATGTAATGCAGAAACAGGCAGTTAGAAATCGGGGGAGAACTTCAGTTGGCTCCGTCCTTGTTATGACGACCGGCAACTTCTAATTGGTTTGTTGTGTGGTTCGACGTTGAAAAGGGCGGAGCATGTAACGTCAGACTACATAACCAACCAATTAGAAGTTGCCGGTCGTCATAACAAGGGTGGAGCCAACTGAAGTTCTCCCCGATTTCTAACTGCCTGTAATGCAGAATACTTTTTTAAATTGAATTGTAAAACATTTAGGCTGCCTTGTGTTGTTCGAGACATTCTGCGCATTACCTAATATCTTCATGAATCATTTGCACATTGTCTAGTCACTTGTGAAAAACTCTGCCTTTGAAGCATATTCTATGCCATAGTGGAGTGTGGTCAATGGATGGCGCCACCTCTACTTAGAGCTAAATATCTTGTGAATTAAACCACAATTGTAAAAGCGATTCAAGGTTATTTTTTTGTAAAGAGCAAATAGAATGCAAGATAAATTTATAAAGGTAAAGTAACGCCATGTTAGAAAAAAAACACTAAAAGTGACTGAAGAATCGTCTGCTTTTTGAAGCTAGAAGGAAGCCATCTTGTAACATTGTAACTTTCGCACAAAATGCTCCATAGGAAGAGCTCTTAGTTGAGTTTACCTCTGTAACAGGCAAGTAAAGACAGTAAGATACAGTCTCTTTTATGGGTGCCGGCAACATCTAATTGGTTTGTTATGTGGTCTGACGTCACATGCCCCGTCCTTATCCATTTCCAATTGGTTGATATTTCGTCGGACGTTCATAAAAGGGCGGGGCAAACGACTGTATCTTCCTGTCTTTACATGCCTATTCCTGTAGCCTATATGTATCAATATAGAAAGATGAAAAATGATGTGGTAAGAGGAATAAAGAGAACCGTTGAAGTGAGGCTATTTTTTAATTAAAAGCTCGCTCACTCACTCAACGACCTTTTTGCTTAACATGGAGTTGAGTTACCTCTAATGACAAACCACCTTTTTATTGTTTATTGTTTTTCTACCTTTTTTTTTTCTAAAAAAAAAAGTAAGAATTCTGTCAAACTTCATTGTAATATTATTTATTTTTAATTTATATATATATATTTGTTTTTATTATTTTTCTAGGTAAGTACAAATGACGTTTTCCCGGATGACCTCACTTGTGTTTAACTGGTGGTTTCCTATTGGGTCGTAATTTTAATGGTAAAAATGTAATAATACCTGTGTGTGATTGAGTGGGTGTTGTTGGTTGGTTCTGCTTCACCTTTATCATCATATCGACTATGTCGTTCTGGTTAAGTGAGTTTTTTTTCTTCTTCTTCTCTATTTGATAACGTGAAATTATTCATATTATAAAATATAATATAGTGAATGAAAACCAGAGAGAGAGAGAGTGAAAAAAAGGCAGGTGGGTTTTTGTGTTGTTTTTTGAAGGTGCTTCAGGTTTTTTTTTTTTAAAAAAACCTTGGTAACTTTGAGCTTTGCGCGGTTTTTATAAGTGTTAACTTATTTTTTGGGATAAACGTTTTTTTTTAAAAATGCACCTGTCGAAATTTTAATATTTCGTTTTTTTTTTCAATGGAGGGGAGAATGTGTTAGTAATATTAATCAGTATTTATTATTTTGACCATTTTTTTTCCGTCATCTCTCTTCTCTGTGGTGATTCAGCGACATCTATTAGCACATTTGAGCAATTTTTTTTACAAAAAAATTTAGCTTTTCTATTATTCTGAACAAGGGGTTTAAAAAAATCGCTCGCTTCTTTAGTATTTTTTTTTTTTTTGAAGACCCACAGGCTTTAGTTGGCTTCGCCCTTTTTATGACGAACGCAACTTCTAATTGGTTGGTTATGTAGTCTGTCGTCACGTGCTCCGCCCTTTTCAACGTCGAACCACACAACAAACCAATTGGATGTTGCCGGTCGTCATAAAAAGGGCGGAGCCAACCTGAAGTTCGTCCCGATTTCTAAATGCCTGTTGAAGACCCTGCTTAAGGCTAGCTGCACACGGTCCACCGCCATCGAAACACTGTTATGACCTTGACAAACATCGTTTACAAACAGATGGTGGTCGTCACTTGTGGCAGATCTCGGCCACTCATCACCACAGTTGTGTTTAACACCTTCTATGTAATAATTGGTCTGATAGACCACTTATGTGGCGCCACAAGGTGCGCCGTGTGAAGCTGCGCCGTGTGAAGCTGGCCTTAGGATTCAAGTTGAAGTTTAAAGTGTTCTTCTTGAATTTGGTCTAGCAATTAATATGTGTTTATGACAGTTACAGTAGATGGCGCTATGAAACTTTTGTCGGTGTCAGACGTATTCATTGGTCACTTTTCACCTCTGACCCATTGCCCTCCTTCTCCTAAAGACCTGCTCATTTTCTTATAATTCAGTATTAAAGTTTGGAGAAAGTATTTCGTCAATATTGTCTGCTAAAACAAATAGATGGCGCTTTTGCCCACTTTTCAGCCAATTATAGTTGGATCGATCCAACGAAAAAGATGGTTTATTTATTCGGCTGGAAACAGTGGGCAAAAGTGCTATCTTAGCAGTGCATTATGGGATTTTTTCTCCCACTTTTAAGCTGAAATGAAGCAGGCTTGTAGGAGAAAAGCCTGCTATGTCTGACCAAGTCATTTTTCTTCTGTGATTCATGAAAGCTAAAGAATTTTTATATTCAGCTTTTGATACAGGTAGTTAGAAATAGGTGAAAAATTCAGTTGGCTCCGCCCTTGTTATGACGACTGACAACTTCTAATTGGCTGGTTATGTAGTCTGACGTTGAAAAGGGCGGAGCATGTGACGTCAGACTTCATAACCAGCCATGTAGAAGTTGCCAGTCGTCATAATAAGGGCAGAGCCAACTGAAGTTTTCACCTTTTTCTAACTGCCTGTCTTTTGATTACTTTAGAGAAACAATGGCGCCACCTGGTTGGCATTTACACAAGTTTATTTGAACTGATTTCACTTGAGGAGTTGTAATTAAGATTAACTCTTTTGTGAGTGAATTTTGTGTTAAGTGGGTCACTCAAATCAAATAATGGAGTTGAAAGGTTAAGAACAAAATCAATTTTAAATACCCCCCCCCCCCCCAATCCTCCTTTATTACTGTTTCTAGTTTACTTCCTGTGTATGATTTTAGGGTGGATTTTTCAGTGTATGTTTTATCTTTATTTGAATTACCACCTACCCTCAAAATATTTAGGATATTTAGGCCTCTCTCTCTCTATTGGTCATTAACCTTTTATTTTTTCAATGTCCAATCCACCCTGTATTTATATATTTGTGGACAGTTTTGACGTTTATTGAATGTCTTTTTTCTTCTTCAAAATATGGTTATAACTTATACTTTAAGTTACAAGAAATACAAGGAATTATTTTTCGCAGGATTCAAAAAAGAAGATTAATGGTCAAGTATGAAATTTTCAAACATATCCCAAAGGTTTTTCTTCGTTGGAGTTTTGTAAAAAAAAATTTACAAATAAATTGAATCCTGAAAGTAATGTTTAGGGCTCGGATGTTTATGCAATATGAAGTAAATATTTCTTAATTTGTGACCCAAAAGCCAATTGTGAAAAAAACAATCATGTTTGGATCAAACCAACAATTATGATTTTTTCCAATCAAAAACACTGGTTAGTTTTGACAGCTGACAGTTATCAGATTAAATGGCACAATCCTAAATTTTTATGTCATTCTCTATGACGTCACAAGCTTCTTCTTAGGATAAGGGATCATAAGGCAGGAATAATTTTAGGTCTCTTAGGCCGGGCGCAAATTAGAGAACCAAATGAGCAAACAACCAGCAACAGCCTCTAGAGACTGTTGCTTGAAGACACTACACTAGCGCCACCGCTTCAACCTTGTAAACTGAAATGGTTGCATTCAACCATAGTTTAACTATGTTGCCTCTGTTCAGAATAGTGAGCAGAGGGAACAAGCAACCATTGTTTATCAGAAACCACTTTCTTGTCACGTGTTTGTGATTTGGTTGCTGGTTGCTCCCTCATTTGGTTCCCTGATTTGCGTCCGGCCTTAGGCTGGGCACGAATTGGGGAACCCGATGAGTGAGCAACCAGGTACCAAATCATGATCACGTGATAAGCAAGTGGTTGCTAGCACACATTGGTACAGGCAATTAGAAAACGGGATAAACAGACGTTTGCTCCGCTCTTTTAATGACGTCCGCAACTTCTAATTGGTTGGTTATGTAGACTGACGTCACATGCTCCGCCCTTTTCAATGTCGAACCACACGACAAACCAATTAGAAGTTGCCGTTCGTCATAAAAAGTGCGGAGCCAACGTCTGTTTATCCCGTTTTCTAACTGCCTGTCACATTGGTTGCTTGTTCTCTCTGCTCAGACTCAGAGGCAACATCCACTTACTACTGTTGCCTACTACCAATTTGGTGGTGTGTCTGCAAAAGTGTCACCAACAACAGTTGCTGGTTGTAAGCTTGCATTGTTGCCTAATTTGCGCCTGGCCTTAAGGTTTGACCACTTGAAAAAGAGACAAAAGGAAAAGAGAAAAACAGAAACATGTTTAAGAACATCATCGTCTTAAAAAAAAATCACATTCAAAAAAGTCATTTTTTAATATAAATGTTGAAAAGTTAGGTGTGACTTTTTTTTTGCAATAAATGTAATAATAAATAATATGTACGAGAGAAAGAGAGAGAGATTGAGAGAAAATAGACGTTTTAAATGAAGATTTTTTGACATTAGTGCCCATAGATTTATAGCCGACAAGTGGGAACCACCCTTAGGGTTGGAAAAAGAGGGAAAAAGGGCGAGGAAAAAAAAAGCACAAAATGGGGGGAAAAATGAAGAAAAACCCTGGGTCTTTTTTTTTTTTTGCTTGTATAGGGGAGAGAGGGGGGTAATGGTGGTATGTGTCCGGCAAACAACCAGTAAATAGTTGGGGGATGAAATGAAAGGAAGGCAAAACACGATTTTTCTGTTTTCTGACCGTTTTTAAAGACATGGCCTGCTGCTGTTGCTTTTTTTTCTGCATCTTTAGTCATTTTTCTTAGGGATTTTGGTTTTAATCTGGAAAAAATATATATGTGCTTCTTGCTGCTGCTGTTGTTTTGTGTTTCTGATTGAATCCGACTGGACAATGGTCAATTGTGATTTTTTTTTGGATTTATCATCATCATCATAGGATTAATCATTTGATCTATTTGTGTTATTATTATGTATAATTTTACAAGACCTGTGTTCAATCATCATCATCATCATAATAATAATAATCATCGGAGGCCGCCAACATCATCTTCTTCTTCTTCTTCCTGGTTTCATCAGGTTATTTGGAAGTTTTCTCATTTGTCATAAATGTAGATTTTAAAATTTTACACAATTGACAACAACCATTTTTTTTTATTATTCTTCAAGTGGGCTAAATAAAAGGGGACCGGGGGGGGGAGACATGTCACATGTGCAGAGAAAAAAATATATGCTACCCCATAATGCATAATTCAATGATGGTTTTGTGGTCCAAATGTTATTTTAAACGTTGTTGTTGTTGCAACAACAACAAAAAAAATCGAATTGGTGGTTCCTATACTTCCTAGAAAAAAATTGACAGTTTCAACAAAAATATTCCCATCTTTTTTTTTTAAGGGCTGAGAAAGTTAGACATTTGTATTTAATTGAAAAAATATGCACCATTATTGTTAGGTTTTCTTTTGTGTGTTTTCTGTTGCTTCAACAAACAACAACAACTTTTGGTGCAACTTTTATAATAAACTTGTCATTTTCTTCCTAAACACTTTTCAAACATTTTTCTCCACAAGAAAAAATAGTTTTGATTGAAATCTTTCTTGATGTTATTTTAGTTCATCTGTTGCATTTTGAATTATCAACTTATCTGAACTTGAAAAAGAGATTGTTGAGAGAAATCTCAAAAAGTTAAATATGTAAATGAGCCACATCGTGTTTATGTTTTCTATATTTTTACGAAGTTTTCTCACGTTTATTGTTAACAGATGTGGTGAACGTTTTTTTTTTTTCTTTCTAAACTTTTTTTTCTTCTAAATATTCGGTTGGATTGGTGGTTAAGGCCTATATGGATTATTTTTGTTTATTTCGACTTAAAAAAAAAAAGGATCTTTTAATTTTTGTTAACTTTTTTTGCATTGAATTTAGTTTAACTTTTTGGAAAAGGTAGTAAAGTATATTAGTATAATATATACTGTATATACTTGGTTCTGTTTTCATTTTTCAGTGTTTATTTTCTCTTTTGAAGAAATTGGCAACCATTTTCTCTTACTTGTTTTTTTTTTTGACAGAAAAACGTTTACATCACTGTTGATGTCGGCTTTGAGTAACAGATAGAAGATTATGTCTTTTAACAAATGGGAGAGTTTTCTTTTTAAAGAGAAAAAAACATACACAAGTCACACTTGGAAGGTTTTAGAAATTAAATAGTAAAAGCAAAAAGTGATGATGACATCGACCGTTGTTTAGAAAAAAAAATGTTTTTTTTTTCTCAATCAGTTTAGTTATTTGCAGGATTTTGTTGAAAGTTTTTCGTTCGAAAACAGGATATAATAAATATTAGGTAAGGCCAGGGGCGTAAGGGGGCCCCGTAGCCCCCCACCCGGGGGGCGCAGTAGGTTTGGGGGTTGCAATGTTGAGAGTATTAATTAGAGAGATATTAATTTAATTAGTAAGACAATCCAGATGGAAATAACACCTTTTTGTTTTAAAAAAAATAAATAGATGTTGGTTTCACCTTTGAATTCTAGCCTCGAACCAGGTTCTGCAACTGAAAAACGCAATTTTTTTAAGGCCAAGAAAGTTAAACAGTTTGTTCCAATAAAAAGTACTTCTTTAGAGGCTAAATGGTCATATCTAGCTCATACCTTTGTAACAGTCACAAAAACAAATTACAAATTAATAATATGACAAATATTGTCAATAACAACTTTGTTTTCAGTTACAAAATGAAAACTTTTACGTTTTTCCTTTTAAGTCTTGATTTCAGTTGACGTTTTATGCATGTGTTACCCTAGCTTTAAGCTTGTAGCACACTACATCGGAACAGTTGGAACGAATCGAATCGAAATATTTTGATAACAAGCATTTCAGTGAAGCCCCGCATACTAACTTCAATCGGATTGGAAACGCCGCGTCGGATCGGATGCAGCGTGCTCCATTGAATTGCATGTTATCATAATATTCTGATTCGTTCCGTCTCGATTGTTGAAAATATAACTCACACTGCATTGGGATTGAACCCATGACCAACATTACCAATGGGCTGTGAGGGCCTGAGACTTTCCTTTTTAGACGTTTTTTTCTTATAAAAGCGAGAATCACAAAAACGCGTTTTTTGTTTAATTTTCTTGTTCAATGTTTGTTGCACATTGCCCTTGAATTAAAATCAATCAATACTTTAATCACACAGAAGCAACTTTTAGCTTTTACAGCTTAGACAGCAATTGTCTTAATAATTAATCTGAGCTTTTGAAGCTGAGATTGGTTTTAAATTAAAATAAAGAGAAAAAAAAAGAGGAAAAAAAAGGTAATTTTAATTTTAAAGCAACAGTTAAACTAAGTTGCCTTGAGTTTTATAATAACTTTGAGCGTAAATGCATTTAAATAATAAACGTGTTCTACAGAGCCCTGTGAAGGACAAACAAACAATATGTCGAATTCAATTTATTCAGTTAATTAATCAGAAAATATTAAGTTAATACTTAAATATAAATATATAAACTATTGACAAAATATTGATTTAGTATTTCAATTTTAAAATATTAATAATAAAGTCAATTTTTATTTGGGTTTATGTCCTTAACTGGATTCCGTATAATTCACCTAAACACATTTCATTTAACTCATGTGTGTACAAGGTTTGAAAAATGGTGGCAAATTTTATATACCTTTAATAATTCCAGTTAAAAGTTAGTCACCGATTTTTCGTTATTATTATTATTATTATTACTGATTATAACAACAAAGTTCTTTGTTCAGTGAGTGGGTGGTCGTCGGTTATTTTTTTTTGGCCGATTTTGGCATTACACGTGCCCCCAATCCTCCTCCTCCTCCTCCCTCTACTTTCTTCCAACATTTATTTGTATAAGGAGATTTTTTTCAAAAAACAGGAAACAACGTTATTACTTTTTTTTTAAAGCTCATTTTACGAAATGTAGTTAATGGCTTCTTGCTGCCCTTAATATAAGCAAAAACACAGAAAAAAATTACACTTCTGTAGATTTTCTTTTTAAATGTTCCTGTTTATATTATATTAAGCCAGACTTGACGATGGAAACTGAATTTTGATTCGGGTCAGTTTGTAAGATATTTTTGGTGTCTGTTAAATTTGGCGCTAGATCAGCGCCTGTTCTAAATAAAAGTAAGAAAAATACGTACCATTGTCAAATAATTATAGAGGTGGCAACGGGTAGAACCGAACCGTTTCTACTCTCGGTTCAGAACCAGTTTATTTGGTTTACGATTTTTTGAGAACTGGTGGTTCTGATCAGTTCGACGATCTTAACGAACAATAATCCAATATGCATTAGCAGATTTGCGCTGCAGATTATGCGAAGATGCGCGCCCATATTTGAACCGGTTCGTCAAGATTGACGAAACTGTGATCAGACACGGTTCAAACCGTTTTCCAATATGCATATTACCAGATTTGAGCAGCATATTAGTTAGAAGTGGGCAAAGTGTAAGAACAAAACCGTTTCTACACGGTTCAAAACCGGTTCTTATCACTTCGACCTATACTGGCGAGCTGGTTCTATCAGTTCCAGTAATTGACGAATCGGTTCTACCGGTTGCGAACCATTGACATCTCTACATTTAAAAGGACGTGAAAATTAATAATGTGTAAATCGTATTTGTTCTTTACACACTTTTTTTTATAATTAATGGTTCAAATGAAAAGTAATTTTTAATTATATTTTGTGTAATTTTTTTTACTATTTTTGTTGGTCTTCTTTTTGAACTGTTTCATTTATTTTCATTTATGATTTTTTTTTTAAAAAAAAGGACAACAAGATAATTGAGTTCCTAATTATGGGTTTTTTTATTATAATATAGAGAGTGGCTCTTTTCTTCTTAACTTATAAATAATACATGGAACTTGTTGTCATAATATTATTATTATAGCCAACATGTATGTAAAAAAAAATAATCATCATCACGGAAATACAATGATGATAATGACGATTATCATCATCGATTTCAATTTTCATTTCAAATTTCAATGCTACTGAGTTGTTTGTACCTTTGAAAGCAACTAAAACTCTTTATTTTATCATTTTGCTTACACAATTTAAAATGGCTAAATCTTTCACACACAAAAAAAAACAAGTGAAATTCCTGTTTAACTTCAAAAACTATAATAATGGGTAATCATCATGTTGTAGAGAGAGAGAGAGAAAAAAAAATATCCATCATCATTAAATTTAAAACGATTCAGGAATTGTGAGGAATATTTTATCTATTAAAATCACCCCCCGACCCCCCTCCCCCCCCATCCCCAAAAAAAAAGATGGAAATCATCATGAATGGGGAAACCATTAGAAATATTTTGACCCTCTCTTCTTATGTAACGTTTCCGTTACTTTAGTGTTGGGGGATGGGGAAAGTGAGGAGGATGAGTAGTACTGTGGTTCCATTCTTTTTTATTTTCGAGTTTATGAGGATAATGATGCACACTAGCAGACCACCAGGGCCAGATTAGCCACTGGGCTAAAAGGGCTGCAGCCCAGGGCCCTCGAATTTTGAGGGGCCTTCGAATTTTGAGGGGCCTTCGAATTTTGAGGGGCCTTCAAAATCGTGGTGCATTTTTTTAACGACTGTAATTCTTGTAAATTGACAAATGATCAAAGGAAGCACATTATTGCTACAGTTGTCTAACTCCTAATGATGTAAAAATAACGAAAACTTTGAAAGAGAAAATAAATACTGTAGTAAGTAGGGTTTACGTCATTTATGGAAGGGGCCTCCATATATATATATTAGCTCAGGGCCCCCATGTAGTATGATCCGGCCCTGCAGACCACTGATTTACGATCCTATACTCAAAAAATATCTTCTATACTCTTCGAAGATAATGGAACCATAGTATTAGGGGGCTGGGTTTTTTTTTTAGGGTGAAGGGCGGAGGACCAGAGTTCCGGCGTCGATGTTAATCTGTATCAGCCAACATGTACTGTTATGTGTACAAGAGCCCCATTAGAGAGTACTTTCTACTCTCCCTTTCCCGTTTTCTTTCTTAATTAAATTGTGTGGGGGTGGGGTGAATATCCATTAAAATGGTTTTCTCCATTGATGTATGAGAGAGAAAGAGAGAGTTAGTGGTGCAATTAGTTGTTATAAATCAAAATCCGTGAGATATGTTATAATGAATCTCTCACGGTGATTAACTAGCAATGGAGTCACCTCCACTGTTCGGTAATCAATTTTCTTCTTTTCTCTTTCTCTCCAAGAAAAGAAAAAAACCAACATGTCGCTCACAGATTAAATTCGCTAAAATACTCTTGTCTTCACTTTTGGTACGCAAACGTCTATTGCATATAACGAGAGAGAAAGAGAGAGAAAACTAAAAGGGCCTTTTTGTATTTATATTTGTATTTTATGAAGAAAAAAAAAATCGAAAAAGGGAATAAACAAAATCGGATGAAACAACAATCTTTGACGGGTGGAATTGGAGTTTGGCCTTATTTTTAAAAGAACTAAGTTTTGTGTGTCAAATGAAAAAGGGAATTTCTTGCAACACTTAAATGATGGATTATTTTACAATTTTACAACATTGGAATTCGTGTTTGCAAATAAATTATTAGTTTTTTCTTCAGAAAAATGTCTATAGTTTAGAAGTTAAAGGTATTTTTAAAGTGTAAACGCTTCTGTAAACCCTGTGCGTATTCTGTCTTTTCAGGAACGAAATGAAGTAAAACTAGAAAGTGTTTTTACATACTAGATATGTAGGCCTAGCTAACTCATTTAAGGGTAATTTTATTTTGATATCTTTCAAATTAAGCTTTTTATGTTATTTTTGTGAAAGATGTAATCAACATGAAAATATTATGAAATGATTCAGGTAACGTTCTAGTTTATATGGAAATATTACAAACTGGAAATACTATGAGAAAAGTAGTTGAAATTAAATGATTTAATTAAGATTTAATTGGTGACATAGGAGAGTAAATTGCATAATGTCAATTTGACAAAATAATAACATTCAATATTTGATTAATATTTTGAAACTTGACACTTGGAACTTCAATTTGTATCCTCTGAGCAATGGTTCTAAATTAGAAGAAGAAAAACCTGTTGATGAATGACTGAATAAAATAGGATTTTAATATTTCCATTTCATAATTCCAAGTTATATTTTATGTTTGGTTAAACACAAGTTTGCAAACTCCCAGGGTTTTTTTTTCTCTCTTTTCTTCATTTTATTGACCCGTGACCTCGGTGTTGCACCTGTACAAACCTTTTTTTTCTTGATTTTCCTCTATATACTTGTATTATTTATCGTGGAAACACGTACACAAGTATATGAAGTGAACATATTTGAAAACTCCTGTCTAAATTTTAGTAGGGAGTATTATTATCACTAGGGCTCGGATTTTGATGCAATATCAACCGGAATGTTTCTCAATATGTGGCCCAAGTGCCAATTGTGAAGTGACACTCGTTTAGATAATAAAAAAAACAATTGTTCTTCTTAATTAAAAACAATGGTTAGAGGCTAAGAACTCTAGTTGACAACTGATAGTAACCAGACATCTAGCCTCTTTATCGAGCTTTTTTGATTAGAAATAACATAATTGCAGTTGCTCTAATGATGACTATTTCACAGTTGGCTCTTGGGACACAAATTGAGAAACATTCCGGTTGATATTGCATCAAAATATGAGCCCTAATTATTACACTCGGCAAAAGGCAATATTCGTAATTTTCGTAATGTTGTTTCTAAAAAAAAAGTTCGCGTGACGTTTTTTGCGTCCAAATTTTACAAAAAAACATCTATGGAACTGAGCATTAGCCACTCTCAGTGGTGCCATTCGTGGAGACAAAAACAAATTAAATATCTATTCAGGCACCTTAAATGAAAAAAAAAAAACATTCAAGTATTGCTAAGTTTGAACGAATTTGAATTTGAATTTGAATTTGAAAAATTACCCTGCAAGCAGCCATAAAGGCCTATGGCAGAGGGACAAGAGTCCAAGTGCAGCATAGAGAATGCATTGTCAAAACCAGAAAATAGGTGATTTTGAACATATGTTAACTTAGTTAGTTCTAGGAAATGGAACAATTTTGCATCGATTAACTGAAAATATGACATGGTAAATCTCGGGTATTACTAAAACATGCTTGAGCCATCTCTAATTGTTGTTAGTCGGGTGCGCCTAGATTGGAAGTGATTCGAGGTTCTCAAACTGTGCAACTAATCATTCGGACGAAATATTAAAACGTATTCGGTTATTAGAGAAATTAACGACATTTTCACACAAGGTTCAATATCTGAGCTAAAAAGGACCTTATCCATTAGTTGGTCCTGCTATTTACAGGTTTCTGTGTTAAAATCGGTCATTCGAATAAAACATCCCTTAATAATCTCTTAACTGAAATCGTTTTGTTTTGGTATTTCTGAAAACAAAACCAAAAAGAGAGAGAGAGAGAGGCTAAATTTGGGAGTTATTCAGGAGTAAAGACTTTGGAGTTTTCTAAGGGTTTTTTCTTCTTCTTCTACAGTGTTACCACCTTATTGTCCAGCTGTTCTAGCTTATAAGATCCATGACTATAATCCTATTGGGTCATTTTTTTTTTCTTTGAAAGGGGGGGGGGGGGGGGGGTAATCTCTTTGCACAGATAGAGAAAGAGAGACACAGCATTTTTGACACCATTTTTACTAAAAATGTTCAAACTAACTTTTTATCTTTAAATAGGTGTAACTTTTGTTACAAGGGTGGCCACTGGTCAGTCAGTAATAGCTTCTCTCTGTATAATAACAATATGGCTTGTATCTATTTTATTGTTCCTGTATTGGTGTACGTGCAAAGCACAAATGAGTTTTCAAACGGGGAAAAGGGGGGGTGGGGTGGGAAGGTGAAACAAGTCAAATTAGATAAATATAAAAGAGTTGAGGTTTTAAAATGTCTCAAAGATGGTCGTCCCCCCTCCCCCTTTTTACCAATCTTAAATGAAAAAGAGGGGATTTTTGTTTAAAAAAAATTTCTGCGGTTGAAGTTAGTGGTTGATTTGAACCAGGTGTATTGGTCATATTACTCACATATGGTGTGGAGACTGGTGGACATCAGTAGTGGACACACCGGTCTTCCTTAAGGCTTTTTTTTTTTGGTGGGATGGATATTCACTTAATAATGCCTTCAATTCCTTTCCTTAGAACATTTGTTAGTAAATCTGATTTTGCGCATTGACCTCAAAATTTCTACTCCAAGAAAGAAAAAAAATTGCACTTTGTTAAGTAATTAAAATAAGGTACGGGAATTATAGGTAAAAAGGGTAATTTTTTTTCTCGAACAGGTGTTTCAGTCATCAATTGTGGTGACATTTTTTTTTTGGGGTCTACTTTTGTGTCCCAATGTCTCGGCAACTTTTTTTGTTGTTGTTTACTAAACAGGTAAACAACAATAATGTTACAAAAGTTTGGGGGGGGTTCATCCTTCTTACATTTTAAATAATAGGATGATGATTTTCTTTCTTTGTGACTTGTAACAATTTCAAGTTGTTATGTTATGAGAAAGTTACATGGGAATATTTTCTTTTAATCGTATCATATCCGTATCTTTGCATCTATTTTTATGAAAAAATGTTCTTTTTACAACAATGGATGGGATTCGGATGGATTTCATAACAAAAAAAACTGCTCAATGTGGTGATTGAAAGTAGGTCTTTAAAATGGGGCTTTCAGGAAAAAGCAAAAATCTAAGAGAAACTAGAAAAGGTGTTTTAGAAACTAGAAGAGTACCTCAATCATGTTGTTATCTTTCAAAATAAACTTAGACAAAAATTAAAAAATATCGTTTGGTTAAAGTTGGGTCATTTTCAAACTGACATAAAAAGTTTATTTTTGAAAGATTATATATATATATTAAGCCAGGTCTGTGTGTGTGGGTGTGTTTGTGTGATTAATGCTGTAGAATTTATATAAATTTAAATGAATAAATGAACCGCTTTTTCTCAAGGTCAACTATACTGTATGTTGCACACTCCCCATCCAAGAACCCCATGATATTAAATTGGAGAGGGGGAAAGGTTGGAAAGTGTAGAAGGGAAAGGGGGTGGGTGGGGGAGAGACACGTGGAGGGGGAAAAAGTGGGAGGAGGAGACTGAAATTGAAATGAAAGGAGTAAAAAAAGGAACAAACGACGCGCATGCGCACACCAAAGAAAATGAAAATCTCATTTTCTCTTTCAAATATAAAAAGGGGAGGGGATAATAGTAGCAAAATTAAACTAGAATTTATCACGGGCAAATGTGCCCAGCATTAGAATTTCTTTTCCTCTGCCCTTTTATGAACTTCATCAATTTCTAATTGGTTTATTACTTGGTCTGATGGCATAAAAGGGTGGAGGAAAAGAAATTCTAATGCTGGGCATAATTGCCTGTGAATTTTGCTCCCATCATTTGTGATGGGTTATCCCACTAGTATCAAATAATTAGCGAATTTTAACTTAAATTACAATTGGTACTAATTGGAGAAAAGTACAAAAAATCATCATCATAACAAGAAAACACCCTTTTCTTTTGTTATTATTATAGTCATCAGGGTTTTTTTAGCCTTAGATACTCATAATAATAATAATAATAAGCTGTTAATGGTTTGTGACACTTTTATATTGAAGAGGATGATTTGGGATAATGTTTGGTGTTAACTAGACTAGAAGGGAGATTTGAGTCTGGATGATGATGATGATGATGTCCACCATTTGTTTGGGGGGTTCACATGTGTGACCAATAAAAGAGCATTAAATATTATCTATTATTATATACAGGGTGTGTTTCTGATAGGACACATATTCTTAAAAATACAGTAGAATCTCGATTATATCCTGATCTCGGTAATCCCGACTCTTCTGAGTAATCCGGAACGACTTTTATCATAATATCTATGTTTCTTATCAGTATTTTATTGGAACATTAACTGAATATATTGAATTCGTTATATACGAGGTCCTTAATACCTAGTACACACCTGATAATTTAAATGCATTTAAATAATAAACGTGTTCTACAGAGCTCTGTGAAGGACAAACAAACAATATGTCGAATTCAATTTATTCAGTTAATAATCTGAAAATAATGAGTTAATACTTAAATATAAAATATATAAACTATTGACAAAATATTGATTTAGTATTTCAATTTAAAATATTGATAATAAAGTCAATTTTTATTTGGGTTCATGTCCTTAACTGGATTCCGTATAATTTCACATAAACACATTTAATTTGAATTCATTTAGCTCATGTGTACAATGTATAACAGAGCTCGTAGAACATGTTTACTATTTAATTGCATTTAACTTTTATTAGGTGTAGGTAGACCCTAGCTATTAGTGTAAATTTTAAATTAAATTTAATAAAATTAGAATGTGGCCAAAATCAATATGGATTGTACAGAAAAGACAATAAGACATTGTTGTTGTAATTTTTTTGTATAGTTTTATTTACATTTGTTATGAGTAAACTTAAGATGAAAAGGGTGGTTTTTGAGAAGTGGAGGATTGGGGGGAGTAAAAAGAAGGTAAAAATTTCATTATATATGTTTTTTGGGGGGGGGGGGGAATTCGTCGTCAGAACCAGATGCCTTCTTTTTTTTGTGTGTGTGTGAATGTGTCTTTTCCTTTTTGGCTTTATGGGTTTTTGGCTTTTATGTGTTCAGCCATTAGCACTTATCTGATAACCAGAAACAGTAAATGGAGGGAAGGGGGGGGGGACTTTTTCCTATCTCTTTAGATGTGCTAAAGTATAATAATAATAATATGGATGTAATAAGTACTCTGTAGAAAAAGAAGAGAGTGAGAGAAATTGTTTTGAGTGGGGGGGGGGGGGGGGAAGGTGGTTTGCTAAAGTGGAAGATGACGAGTTGCTTTAAGTTGATTATTGATAACAATATTTAGGGAAAAACAAAACTAGAATAGGGATTTTAGGGATTTTTTTTGTGGTAAAAGATTATCTGAAACCAAAACAAAAAGAATTGTTAGAAATCAATGTTTAAGAAGAACAAAATTAAGTAACATTAAGTAATTATAGACTTGTGTGGAGGAGGGTTTTTTTGGTTGGTTTTTAGGTTTAATTTGATGATGATGATGATCTCAATTTTTTTTTTGTAATAATGTTAGATGTTTTTTTTATTATTATTATTAAGTTATCTTTTAAGGGAAAATTACAAATGATTGATGTTAAATGAAAGATATTATTTTTGCTCTTGTTTCGTTTTTTTTTTTTACTAAGTGCTTATTATTAAGAAAGAAAATGCATTATTTGATTGGTATATACCCCAGTCAAAACTTGAATAAGTCATAGTATAAATTCACTAGGCAATGTGTGCAAACTTTAATATTAGCTATGGAAATTAGGATATTGAATCACCATATAATAAGAATGTGCAGAATTGTTTATAACAAACTTAATTTTCTTAATAGATTTAACAGGTTGCAAAATTTTAGTGAGTTAATATTAATATTTATTTACAGGTTTAATATTTACGAGAGATAGTTTGCTTCTCAAAGCCATTTTATGCATTTTTTTTTGTTAATAATTTAATGCAAATAGTTCTGCAGATTTACTTGCAAATTGGTGGATTTTGCAAAATTGTCTGGTGACTAATTAAAAAGGATCCCGATAAATATTGCACATTATTAAGTGCAATTTCAGCAGGTGTGATTCTTCTTATACCTAGTACACACAGCTGATAATTTAAATGCGTTTAAATAATAAACGTGTTCTACAGAGCCCTGTGAAGGACAAACAAACAATATGTCGTCGAATTCAATTTATTCAGTTAATAATCTGAAAATATTGAGTTAATTTACTTAAATATAAATATATAAACTATTGACATTAAAATATTGATTTAGTATTTCAATTTAAAATATTAATAATTAAAGTCAATTTTTATTTCGATTCATGTCCTTAACTGGATTCCGTATAATTCACCTAAACACATTTAATTTGAATTCATTTAACTCGTGACTGTGTACAAGTGTTTTTTTGAAAATGCAGAATAATCAGGAGCCTTATTACAGAAAATTGATAAAATTGTGACAATCATAGCTTACGATGTCACTGTGCTTGTATGCTATTATTTTATGACTGTCATATTATTCTGTGCACTACTCAATGGCAGTCATATGACAATGTTTATCATAAGAATATTTTGTAATTTGCTTTTGTGACTATTTCACAATGTTATGAGCTAGATATGACAATTTACTGTCGTATGACAGTTTTATTTGTTTCGTTAATAACATCGTTTTATATTTGCATTAATTTTTCTAGGGACTAATTTTATAATAAAAAAATAATTCTCATGCTTCGGTCAAGTATAAGCAGCTTACAGCATACTGCTTATGGGTTGATTGGTGTAAAATTCACAATTTAAAATGAACTTGATTGAATTAATTTAGAAATGGCCTTTTCATTAGCTGCCAATAACAATCAATGTAACTTTTTCATTTATGTTTTCGTCTAAAGTATTCAGAGTATAGTTAGCCGGAGCATCAACAAATAGTTTGTCGACCACTTTGTTTCGACATTCTCGTGTAAAATTCAAGAGTGAGAACAACAATAAAAAGACAAAACTAAATTCCAATTGTATGTGTTGCCTGGCACCATTATTACTATTATTATTATATTATATGAATATATACAAGGTGAACGTTTGAAGGTTAAAGTGGGTCAGTTTTCTTGTTTGGCGATCTCTCCAGACTGCTTGGCACCACCAACTTGAACAACCTGTTCCTACCTCCTCCTCCTCTTATTTAAATTCTTAAGATATTGCAAAAAAAATAAGAGGAGGACGTGTAGAGAAATAGAGAGAGAGAGAGAGAGAGAGAGAGAGAGAGAGAGAGAGAGAGAGAGAGAGAGAGAGAGTGGTTAAAGAATTTAAAAGGTGGTTCAGAGTGTGATGTGGAAGCTTTTTGAAGAAAAAGAGGAAAAGGTGCATATTGTTGTGGATCCATCATCATCATGATTATTATTAAGATTCTCTTTATGTAGATTGTACATTATACAACACATGGTGATGTTATCTTATTATATTTTCATGATGATAATGATGATAATTCGTGATGGAATGGGGTATAATTTTTATTTTGTCTTTTGATACCTTATTACGCCGCCTGTTTTTTTAAAAAAAAAAAGGAAGAAACAGGTCAGGATGTTCTTCTATAAGGGGGGGGGGGAGGGCCGAAATTGAAGAAAAGTCATGTACGAGATTCACTGTTTCACTGAAGCTGGGTTCATACGAGTCTAAGTGAATTGATCAACTCACTTGACTAGTGTAAACCCACTTTAAGACAGCCATTTTGAAATCGGGACGAACACAAGTTGGCTCCGCCCTTTTTATGACAACCGGGAACTTCTAATTGGTTTGTTGTGTGGTTCAACATTAAAAAGGGCGGAGCATGTGACGTCAGACTACATAACCAACCAATTAGAAGTTACCGGTCGTCATAAAAAGGGCGGAGCCAACTTGTGTTTTTTTCCGATTTCTAAATGCCTGTAGTTTAAGGGGATAAAAACATAGCAGGAGAGGGTGAGTCAAGAGCCAAAGCTGTGATGCAAGCTTTAATTGATCAGCACATAGTGACGACGGTTCATGATTCTTCGTGAATCCTGTTGAATCTTGAAGAATTGACCAACAATTTCTTCCCCCCTCCCCCTTTGTCCTCCGTCTACATTCAAATCATAAAACCCTAAATTAAAGATGGATATTTGGGACTTAAACATCAACTTGTAGCCTCACAACAGAGTTCTAACATAGGAAAAAAAACTTTCAATTTTGAATATTCTTCAACAAAGAGGGTTTTTATGTTAAGACTTTCAAGTTTTTAAGTTCCAAGTGCCAAGTTTTCTTGTGTTTGGTCCTATGGAGTTTATATGTATCAGGTAACTCCAGGTTCTTTGATATATTTGGAAAAAAAAAAGGAGAGTAGAGAAGAAACCCTGTGGAGGTATATTAAGTTTATTTCTTTCTTAAGGTACACATAGAGGGTGTGTTATAATAATAATGGAAAAGCTTCCATTTTGTTGTGTTTTTGTCTTTCTGCATGTGTGTGTGTGTTGTGTGTGGAATGTGGTGTTAAGGGTGGAGTTCTTGTTAACCGCATTGAGAGAGACTATGAAGGATATCCACCTCTATATTAACGTGGGCGAAAGCATTTTCTTTTTTAAAAAAATAATGGAGAAGTTTTCATTAAGATGGTTTATGAACAGATGATTTTTGTACTCTTGTTATTATTCTACTAGAATAGAATAACGCCCGTAAAATGTACGGGAATCTATATCTATCTAGCAATATAGACACCATTCAGTAGAATAAACTCCGTACAAAGTACAGGAATCTAGCAATATATAAATAAACAAATCAGTAAACGATACTAGAAGCAGTTGGGCGCAGCTGGAAAAGTTCGTTCTGATTGGTTATTTAGGTTTGTTATGTGTTTGATTCTGGGTTTGTTATTTATTGCTCTGACGCTCATAAAGGGCGGGGCCGACAAAATTTTACTGCTGGGCAGAGCTGCCCGTCTGTAGAACACAGGCATCTCTGCCCAGCACTTAAATTTTGTTTGCCCCGCCCTTTTATGAGCGCCAATGAATTTATAACTGGTTTGTTACTTGGTCTGATGTCATAAAAGGGCGGGGAAAATGAAATTTTAGTGCTGGGCACACTTGGCTGTGTTCTACAGAGCCCTGTTAAAGACAAACAAACAATGTTTCGAATTGAATTAATTCACTTTCAAAATAATTAGGAATTTATCACATCTGCAAGGTTGACAAGGACAGTTTATGACTTTGAGGTTTAAGGGCAAATATATAATTAGCATTTGGTTATAATCACTTCAAGAATTCATTATAATTGGTTAAACAATTTATTAGTCATACCTAGAATATAACTGTCATAATAATAATGACAGTTCTATAACATGCTTCTGTAATGTGAATGATGTTACTGTCATGAAACTGTGCTTTTACAATGGCTATTTACTGTCATATGACAGTCTTGTTGTCTTTTTGTAATGAGTCTCTTGGTATTTCAACTATAAATTTTATAAAAACAGCCAATTTTGTTTAAACTTTTTTTTTTTTTTTGAAAAAAAAAGTTTTGTGGTTTTGTCACATGATTTCTCATTTCATGATACATATTTATATTATATATTTTTTTGTCTTATGGTGTTTAGATATATAAAAAGTATTTGGTGACATTTTATCACTTTTGCTTGCGTTCTAAAAGGTGGTTGTTAAAGATGTGACACAACTATATATGTAATATGGGACCATAGAAGATGCTCACAAACATGTGTTTTTGTCTTCTTTTTTTATTTTGGTGATGGTTCCTCTTAATATATATATATATATATATATATATATATATATATATATATATATATATATATATATATATATATATATATATATATATATATATATATATATTTCTACCCTCTCTTCTTATCTTATGCTAAAAAGATGTCTTCTCTTATTTGTGTGTTTTTTTTACCCTCCCACAAAAAAAACGTCTTTAGAAATAGCGTCATTTGCTTAAAAAATGGATTTGCATTCAACTTTCGGTTTGCCATTTGTATATAATATAAACCATGAACCAAAGTATGAATGAAATTGGCGAGCTAACGGGATGAAATAAGAAATATTGGGATAGTTGAGGGTGGAATTTGTAAGGAATTCAATAAGAGAGAGAGAGAGATATTAAAGAAAATATGAAATTGAACTTAAAGGTTAGAAAGAGGGAGGGAGGGGGGGGGGGGTCGAGAGAAAAAAAAAGTATTACAAGTTTTTTTTTCGTCGCAGAATTTTAGAATATAAAAAAATTTGTAAGCAAATTTCAATCTTTGTGACTGATATTTTGGGATATTTTTTTTAAGTTTGGGGGGGGTGGAAAAGAGAGGGGAAGTTTTAAAATTTTTTTTTTGGAAGGAAGTAAAAAAGAAATCCATTATGCAAGTTATTCATCTTAAGTTAGGAATACTAAATTTTGGAAATTTAAGAAGAAGAAAAAGAGGTAGAAAAAAAATCTGAACAATTTGATGGAGAAACAGGATAAAAATGAAATGCATTTTCAACGAAAATTTTCGTTTAGAAATTTTTCACTAAATTTCTTCTTTTGAAATAATATTTTGTTAAAGTTTTTTTTTTCTTCTTCTGATTTTATCTGAATAACATTTTTTTCTTCTTCTTCTAATGGAGTCTTTTTTTCAAAAAAAAATACTCTTGATGTGGACTATAATATTGAATTCCATATGTTTCTTCCATTTCTTCTTAAGTTTATTTTTACAAAAAAAAATTCCAATGTTGCCAGATTAGGTTGATTTTAAAAGGGAAATTAGTTAGGAGCAAGATATATAGAGGTAGCTCAACTAGAAGCAAGATACATTTCTAAAGGTAAAGCAACTTAATGTTAGAAAGAACAAAAATGACAAAAGTGAGTGAAAGATCAACTGCTTTTTGAAGCTAGAAGGAAGACATCTTGCTTAAAATACCATCCATTGAACCCTATTGTACAGTCTGCACCATACCACTATACCAGGTATTGCATCATACCTGATCTCAGTTATGCCATTAGTCTCTTAAGCGGCAGTCACACTAGGCTGGTTTACAAGCCGCTGGTTGCTGCTGGCTATTAGCAGCAACAGCAAGCAGCAGCTGCTTTGGGTTCACACTTGTCCAGTCACTGCTGGTATTAGCAGTGCAAGTCATCCAATCACCATCTTGCAAAAACACAAACTCTAACAACAACCAACCCAAGCAGTGGAGTTTCAACTACCCACTAGTGCCACTACTAGCAACAAAAAGTTCACACTAGATGGCAGCAGCAGGAAGGGAGTCACATGACTAGCTGGTAGCTGCTAAAGTTGGACATGGCCAACTTCACCAGCCACTATTAAAATCACTAGCCTGCTGGAGAAAGCAGCTGCTAGTAGCAGTTCAGAAGTTGCCGGTCGTCATAAAAAGGGCGGAGCCAAATTGTGTTCTTCCCGATTTTCTAAATGCCTGTCTCTCACTAGTCATTGCATGAAGACACTATTTTGTGTCCTCCAGCAGGTGACCAGTATCCATACCTGTTGCCAGTACCAGAGACAACCCATAAGGTTTTTCTTTGATGGACAACAGCACTCCAAACCAAATCTAGTCATCACACACAATGTTGGAGCAATTTTTTCAAGTTTGTCGTTGTTTGAATGATTTTACTTCCAACATTTCCAGACAATGAATAAAAAAAGTCTCCCAATCCTATGATACAAACAAATCTTAAATGAAATTCGTCTCTCTTTCTCAGGATGATGGTTTTTTTTTTGTGTTCATTTTTAAAAGTTATCCATACGTTGTTGGATATATAAGTTTTTCAAACTGATTATTACAATGACAAATAGGAACATAATTATACCATGTAGTTATTTATTACATTTTATTGTTCCAATTTGTGTAACTTGCTTTTTAGATAATAATGCTATAAGTTGTTTTTTTAGGTTTTTAGTTTTTCGTTTCATACTTTTATGAGCAACAAAAAAAGGAATGAAAATCTCTCTTTTATTTAAAACCTGTAATTATTTATTCGCGGAAATGATTATTCTGAAAAGAAATAATCTCTCTCTCTCTCCTCATATAATATATTTTTTATTTAAAAAGTATAATTTTATATATATAATTTTATATATATATATATATATATATATATATATATATATATATATATATATAAATATATATATATATATATATATATATATATATATATATATATATATATATATATATATATATATATTTATTTGACACCAGTGCCCCCTGTTTCTCAAAAGTACAAGTCTTGAAATACAAGGGAATTCTACAGAGCCCTGATCAGGACATGCATCGATAATTCACTATGTTATTACGAATTAACAATTCATAATAACAAATTGTGAATTTATAATGTATGGTCCTTTATAGGGCTTCATAAAATTCAAAAAGAATTGTATTTTTTGAGAACAGAACAATATGCTGCACTTGTAAAATCTTGCTGAGGGTCTCTTGAGACTTGTAAAAACTGTCCTTGTGTTATAAGCCAAAAATACAAGTCTTGTAAGGGTGTGTGTGATATTTGCCCTAAAGACACTTCCTCTACAGGCACTTGCCATAAACACACCCTACAGCCATTTGCACTAAAGGGAAAATTGCCTTAAAAACACTTGCCCCAAAGGGACAAACCCTAATGGGTTTAGGTCAAATGGTTTTAGAAGAAATGGGTTCAGGGTAAGTGTCTATATCCCGTCTTGTCATACAAGTGAATTAATTCTACGATCTGTAAAGGACATTGCAAGTTCACAATTTGTCATTACGAATTGTTCATTTGTAATAACATTGCTAATTTGCGATGTATGTCCTGATCATGGCTCCGTAGAATTTACTTGTATTACAAGACTTGTATTTTTGCCGTTTCAGGCGTTTTTGCACTTTCAGATTTTTCTAAATCTGAAAGTGCGTTAGAAACTAGAATGGTCACCACCAAATCACTTAAAAAAAATGTATTTTCATGTCTATCTTTCAAAATAAACCTTCTATAGACTTTTTTTTAAAGTCAGAGATCATTTTCAAACTTACACAAAAAGTTTATTTTGAAAGATATAAACATTGAAAATATATTTTAAGTGATTGAGCTTGCCCTTCTAGTTTCTAAAATAGATTCAAGTTTTTCTTAATTTTGCTTTTGAAAGACAGAAATAACCGGAATTCGAGGGGCGGTTACACTTATAAAGATTCTCTTATATTTTTTTTTTTTGCTATTTCAATAATAGACTTTCTCTTTTTACTAAAAGAAACTTAAAATTGACGTTAATAACACGCAACTTTTGAAAGAATAATAATGTCGTTTTAGTATGAAATTGCACGCACTTTTTTCATATATTAAATTGACATTGTTCTTAAATAAATTTGCTTTTATTTTAATACGCGTGAAGGAGTTTTTTTTAAAAAAAAACCTAAAATAATAAAGATGTCGAGAGGGAGGAGGGTTTTTTTATTTTCTTCTTCATTTTTTAGCATTTTCTTAGCTTTTTTTTTAGTTTGTCGGCTTTTTGAAGTCACGTAATCCATTTATTTTATAGAGATGATGATGATGATGGTAATGTAATATATAATATGCAACACGATTATCTCTTCTTTTCTTGATATAAAAATGGTCAGTAAACCAATTTTTTAAAACTAAGTTATCTCTTAAATTATAAGAAAAAGCAAGTTTTTCTGTTAAACTTTTCAACAGTGAATAAATATGATTAAAGAATCGATCCCCCTCCTCCTCCTCCTCCTTTACATTTTTTTTCTTCTAGTTTTTAAGCTAAGTTAATAAAGGGTAAATTTGAGATTTAAGGTGGTTTTAAAAGTGTTAACGCCCCTTTTATGACTCTTGGATTATTCTGTCTTTCAAGCGCAAATGTAAGAGAAACTTGAACGTGTTTTAGAAACTAGAAGGGTAAGCTCAATCACTTTAAAAGTTGTTTTCATGTTGATAATTGATAATATTTTAAAATAAACTTTTTATTGTATTTTGAAAATGGTTAACTTTAAGCTGAATAAGCGTCAATTTGAACAAATGTCAAGTTGAATAAGCACTAAGTGAAATAACCGCCAAATGGAAACAATGTTTGTTTAGAAAAAGTTTATTTTGAAAGATATCAACATGAAAATACTCTAAAAGTGATTAAGCTACTACAGTACCCTTCTAGTTTCTAAAAACACTTTCTAGTTTCTCTTAATTTTGCTTCACTCGCGGTTTTCAAGCGAACGTTTTTCAGGAGAAACATTCATTATGAAGAAATTCAAAGTGTTTTAGAAACTAGAATGGTTGGTGATAATTTTTAAAAGTTTGTTCATGATGATATCGTTCAAAATAAACTTGTGACAGTTAGAAAAAAAAAGGCGAAAATAGTTTTTCCATGAAATTTCAATGGAAAAACCAAAAAATGTTTATTTTTTAAGATATATAGAAAAATACTTTTAGCGTAATCTTTTACCTTTCTAGTTTTGAAAACAATTTGAATTTTTTCATAATGTTTCTATAAAAAAATTAAATTCGTTTGCAGTCTTACTGCAGTGGCGCCGTCTTGTGGTGGGAGAAGAGGGCAAAAGCAAAATAGATATCTATTCAGCCACCTTAACCTGAAATTCAGTCGAGTGTTGTGAACTCACGTTTTTTCTTCTTCTTCGTGTTTTATGTAATAAAAGATGTATTATTTTTTATGAAAGTAAAAAAATGACCTTTTAAAGTCAAGTTTTTAAAGTGAACTTTAAATATCCACATTTATCTCTTTTTTTTTTTTTTTTTTTTTTAGATATTTAATATTTATTTTAAAACGCTTCGATGCTTTTTCAGATAATTTTTCTTCTTTTTTTAGTTTTTCTTTGCAAAAAAAATCTCATTTTTTTGTTAAAATCGTTTATGTTCTCATAAATATCTTCTCATTTTTATTTGATTGGTTTATGAAAGTCAAGAAGAAGAAGAAGAAGAAGTTGTTGTCTTGCGAGATATGACAGAATTATGTTCGGAATGTTGACATCAAACATCTTTACGAGATTAGAAAGAAAAGGGAATAAAAGTTCCTCAAGAAAAAGAAAAAATACATTTTTTTGAAAGATGGGGAGAGCACAGTGTTTTTCACTCATTCGTGAAATATTTTCATTTAAACGACATTTAAAAAAAAAAAGGTTAAGAACCACTTCAACTTCATTCATTTATTTAATTTGACTGATAAAATAGACAAAAAATCTTAAGTTTCTAGATTTTTTTTTCGACGATATTTTTGAAAAATGTTCCAGTTTTCACTTGATATTTTAAAATTGTATTTGTAAAAATGTATTCTAGTTCATTTTGAAACTTGAGATTAGAATTTTTTTTAATTGCTTGTTTTAAGCAAACTATACATAGAGGTATCTCAACCTCATATTAAGAAAATCATTAGTGGAGTGAGCGTTTTAATTGTATATACAGCCTCTTTGCTTCAAGGATCTTTTTATTTTCCCTTTTACCTCCCTCCTCTTGTTTTTCTATTAATCTTTATGAAATGAACCACCTTTTATAAGGTGTAATTTTATTAACACAAAAATGACACTTTTTGAAAGCAAAAGACTGACTGACTGACTGGAGGCTTAACAATACATAAAATGTTAAGTTCATTCATTGTAAGTTTGCTCTGGGAGAGAACCCCATCCTCTAAAGCCTTGTTTTCACGGTGGCGATAGTTCTTTCGTGAGAGTAGCTGTCATGATAGTTGCGATAGTTCACTCTCACGGTAGCAAGCAACTGTCTTACACACGTCTTGAAGTAACGTGATAGTTCTGTCACATGACAAGTGTGACGTCTACTTAACAGATACCATTGAGTCAACAACAATGTTGCCTCTCTCCCTCCAGAAGCCAAATTTCCCTACAAAGTGGATATTTTCCTACAAGCGGTCACTCAACAACTATTACTATTGCGACAGCCCTATCAACTATCTAGTCAAGCTAGATAGTGCGATAGTGACTATCACGTGGTCTGCACGATGATAGTTCTCGCGATAGTTACTCTCATGACAGCAACTATCGTGAAAACTATCATTGTGAAAACGAGGCTTTAAGCTGGAACTTCATACCTGCTACCTTGAGCGTAGCGTCTGCGACTAGTGACTAGCATAGCAACTAGCATAACAACAGTAAGTCAGTAGTCACTGGCACACACTACATATGCGCGCTACACCTATAAACATTTTGGGCGTGTCTTCATGGTGTGTGCTGTCATAAAAAATGGCGTCGAAGACGCCATATGCAACAAAATCACGTCTCTGATTAGTTATTGGGTAGCGACTTGAAACGTTTGCGATTTGAAGCTTCTGTTTGAACAGAAGCTTGGCGACTGAGTAGCAAGTCGCGACGCTTTGACAAGTTGCTAATAGTTGCTTGTATATGGTATGAAGACGCGCATGTGCGCTGATGCTCGCTCGAGGTAGGTCACTCGACGTCGCGTGAATGAAGTTTAAGCTTTGACAGGCTTATTGATTCAAAATAGCATAACTCTGCTTAATTCCGCGTGAGATGATGTTCCGTGGAGGTGTGCAAGATCTGCAAACAATTCATATTCTAATTTATTGACAACTGTGCGAGTTATTTACAAGAAAACAGCAAAAAAAAAAACAAATAGAAAATTACCAATGAAACGAATTTTCTATAGACCCCTTGTGCTCTTAAGTAGCAGTGGCGCCATTCATTGGCTGAACTCAGCAATTTCACAAAATGCTTTATAGTTGAGCTACCTGTATGTACGATGTACATATGTAAATATATTGGTTTTAAGGGTGCATTTTTGTTTTGCTTATTTCATGTTGCGTTGATAAAAAAAACCCACCCGTTGAGAATTTAGACAAGTATTAAATTAAAAAAAGAAAACTTTAAATATGTTTTTCGGAAGCAAAAACATTTTTAAATGGATCTTCTTCATCATCATCATCATCATCTTGATAATATTTAAATTTAATTTCACTTTAAGAAAGTGATTTAAAAGGAGAGAGAGAGAGAGAGAGATTTTTTAAAGAATAGAAAAAGACAAACTAGAAAAGGAAAATTTGGTTCATTTTTTTCCTCTTGTTTTTTAAAATGACCACACATTGTGCTTTTGACTTTATTTTAATAATTAATATCGTGCTCAAAGGGAGGTAAGAGGAGATGACGGGGTTTGTTTTTAAGTTGGTCCTGTCAAAACAGAGGAGAAAATCATTCTAGAAAATTAGATGGGTTTCATTTGAAAAGGAAATTACATTTTTCAAGCTAATTAACAACTTTTAAAGAGTTTTATTTTAGAAAAAAAAACTTTTGTTTTAAATTATAAAGGCAATGAATGAAAGAAAGAACGGAAGAATGGGGGTAGATTCAGTTGATAGTCTTGTCACAATAAAGTGACCCACTCAAGTCTTAGGACCCAAATTCAAAAAGAAAACTTTGCATTTTAACTTCAAATTGATTGAACTTTCTAAATGAAGTTTCAACATGAAAGAAAAAAAAAACCTTCTATGGGGGGGGGGGGGGGGGTATTCAAGTAAAAAGGGGTTACATATGTTGGAAACTTGTCAAACTGACATAAAAAGTTTATTTTAAAATGAAAAAATATACCCCCATTAAGTGATTGAGCTACAATTCAAGTTTCTAAAACACTAAAATGTTCTCTTAATTTTGCACCTCTGAAAGACAGAATACTTTGGTTTTCTGCCATTTCACAGGCAAAACAGAAGAGAAATTGATATTTTTCAAAATAAACTTTTTATAGACAAAATTGAACTTTACTTAAAAGTTGGATCTTTTTTCAAACTAACATAAAAAGCTTATTTTAAAAAAATATCAACATGAAAAATACTCTTTAAGTGATTGAGATACCCTTCTAGTTTCTAAAACCCTTTCAAATTTCAATTAAATTTGCTGCCTGAAGAATAGAATAGGGGAAGAATCACACACACTGAAAATAAATCCCATTGAATTTCACTTTGTAAGACATTTTACCAAGAAGCGCCATATATATTATTTGAGTGAAAAGGAACACAGGAAGTTTATTTCTATTTTCTAGTGGTTTTTCAGCGTATGTGATTCTTCCGTTAAGCCTGGAACACACGCGGAATTCCGCCAAGGAAAAAGAAAATAGAAAAAGGAAAAAAAAAGTCATTTTCTTTTTCTGTATCTCTGTTGTTCACACATAAGAAACAGAAAAGTAATGAGGAAAGTTGTGGGCACCCTCTATTGAGCAAGAAAAGAAACATATTTAGATCTATTGCCAAAATGGATTCCAATTTGCTTTTTTTGTCATGCATGTCACGTCATGCTTCTTTCTGATTGGTGGAAATTTGAACGGAATATTTTGAGAACGGAAAAGGTTGAGCTTTGTTCAACTCATTTTTAATGAATTTTCCGTTCACTTTTTATGGAAAATTGTCTCATTTAAATATTCTGTTATTTATTTTCTGAGCGGAATTCCGCGTGTGTGTTCCAGGCTTAACCAGAGTTCGAGAGGCGGCGTTTGTTTACACTTTAAAACCGCCTTAAGTTTGAAGTTCAAGTTTTTGGTTTGTAAACTTCTTTAAAAGAATCACATAAAAGTGGTTCCTCCTCCTTTTTTTTTTTTAAAAAAAACTTTTTCGCTGCAAATAAATTTTATTGTTTTCTATATATTATCTCTTAAAACGGATAAAATTACCAACAAAAAAAAAGAAGTTAAAAGTAGTATTTTCCATTTTTTTGTAGCTGAAATTAATTTACTGTGTGTACTGAGTGTATTACTACATAATAATCTCTTAAAATAATTATGGGATAGTTTCGGCCGGGGTAGGTTGCATTTTCTTTTTTATCTAACCAAGTGGTAAATATATAAAGAAAAAAGAGAAATTCTATCATGCCTGACCACTTATTTATTATTATAACTTCTTGTTGGTTTATTTCAAGTTATACGGAGCCCTGACGAGGACATGACAACAACAAAAATTGTTTAAATTAGAAATTTCGACTTTGAAATATTAATGGCCACAAAAGTTTTAAAAAAATGGTTCTTATGAATCACATTAAATCGAATGACTCGATTCTGATTAAAAATCGGGGGGGGGGGGGGAATATATCCGATTCGATGAAATTCATTTTTTTTTAATAAAATCACTTTTCTATTTTGTGTTAATTTCTTGCTTTGATAGATTACTGACCTTCGTAAACAGGCAATTAGAAATCGGGACAAACAGAAGTTGGCTCCGCCCTTTTTATGACGAACACAACTTCTAATTGGTTGGTTATGTAGTCTGACGTCACATGCTTCGCCCCTTTTAAACATCAAACCACACAACAAACCAATTAAAGTTGCCGGTCGTCATAAAAAGGGGGGAGCCAACTTGTGTTTGTCCCGATTTCTAATTGCCTGTCCTTCGTAAAGTCATACAGCACATTCTTTTACTCTACAATTAACTATACGCTTAAACGATTACATTTTCTAAGAACAACTTTACACCATTGGGGGGGGGGTCTTACTTCCTGTGACGTCATTTTTGAATTTGTATAAGAGACTTCAACAGTGAAATTTAGAAGAAAAACAATTTTTTGTGAAGAAAAAAATCGAATGGTTAATTATGTTAGGAGATTGAATCGATTCATACGATTTATCGGAAACCTTAAAATTGATTCAATTTATACGATTAATCATAACATTCATAAGTTCATAACTAAGAAATCGATTCTTTAAATAATCAAATCGGAATCGGACAATCCCACAGGCATTCCGCCCTTGTACGCTCCCTCCCCTATTACCAAATATCAACCAATTGCAAATTGAAAAGGGCGGAGCATGTGACGTTGCCTGTGACAATCTCTACTTTGAAACTTGATATTTCCATTTTTTATTCATTATTTGTGCTGCTGTTACTGACATCGAAAGGATGTACATGTAATACAGTATGTTATCGGCTATCATCATTTATACTGATTTCTCCTACGTTAATATAATGGCTGATGACTCGGTGATGAGTAAAAAGTAGAGAGAGAAATGAGCTAATTAAGGATCTAATTTCGAGATACAAACTTGAAATTTCGATTTTGATTGACAGGCGATTAGAAATCGGGACAAACCGAAATTGGCTCCGCCCTTTTTATGACGACCGGCAACTTGTAATTGGTTGGTTGTGTGGTTCGACGTCGAAAAGGGTGGTGCATGTGACGTCAGACTACATAACCAACCAATTAGAAGTTGCTGGTCGTCATAAAAAGGGCGGAGCCAACTTCTGTTCGTCCTGATTTCTAATTACCTGTTTTTGGACCGTGAGCTCATCGCAGCTCCGTACAAGTCAAAGTGAAGATGAGTTAACTTTTTCAAGTTTGAGATTTTTTTTCTCTCTTTCTTCTTATGACCTGTCTTTATCTTTATGCCTTAAAGTTATAATATAACCGTAATTTATATGCGTATTTTTTTTGTCTCTATACATGCATATTATGACAACTAACAAATGGGCAACAGAAGTAATTTTTTTTAAAAAAAAAAAACGGGTTTTTCCTCATACATGTGTATTGGGTTCTTGTGTTTTTCTTCTTATGGGATGTGGTAGGATTTGGTACACAAGATCCTCTCTCTCTATCGTTCTTGTCTTTTGTGTCGGTTTTTGCAGACTGCTTGGCGCCCTCAATGCAACAACAACAAAAAAAATCCCTCATCAGGTTACAAGAAAATAGGCTTTTTCATTTCAGGGTGAGGAGAAGGTTTTACTGGTTGTGAGGGGAAGGGGGGGGGGGGGGGGGTGAAGCTGTATAATAACTTCTTTTAGGGGTGGGGGTAAAAGAACGAATTTACTAAAAGAGAGAGAGAAAAAAAATAAGTAATCGGAGGACAGTTTAAGGACAAATGTGGGGTTTGTGAAGTTTTTTTTTTGAAAATAAGTAATTTGTTTGGTAAAGTTGTTACATTCAAAAATTTCTCAAGAACTACTTAAAAAATTTTTTTTTTTACTAAATTTTCATAATTGTCTTTCTCTCTCTATCTATCTATATTAAATTCATAGCCAAGGTCTTTCTCTCTTTCTCAAGATGGCTTCTAAATGTTGGTCACAGTTACGCTATTTTTGCAAAAAATAATCAATCCTCTTGTATTTAACAATGAATACAAAATCGTGAATCTTGAATCATTTTTTTTTCATACAGAAATTTCATGGTTTTTAACATAAATATAGTTTGCGAAACCAGATGTGAATGTTTGGCCAATAGATGGCACCACCTCTACTTAGAGCTGCAATCATAGGAATTATGAATACTATAAATTAGAATATTGTATTTAAAAAAATATATATAAAAACGATCTGTTATTTTTACTGATGCATAGTTGTTGTCTTTTCTTTCCAAATTTATTTAGAGTAAGTAGACTTTGGAATTCTCTTCTAGCAACATAGTCCTGTTTTAGTTACGAATTCAATATTCTAAATCTTGTCTAAATGACAATCATTTATGATTGTCTAATACTTAGTACACACACCTGAACATTTAAATGCGTTTAAATAATAAATGTGTTCTACAGAGCCCTGTGAAGGGCAAACAAACAATATATCGAATTCAATTTATTCAATTAATAATCTGAAAATATTGAGTTAATACTTAAATATAATTATATAAACTATTGACAAAATTATTGATTTAGTATTTTAATTTAAAATGTGTATTAATAATAAAGTCAATTTTTATTTGGTGTTCATGTCCTTAACTGGATTCCGTATAATTCACCTAAACTCATTACTCATGACTGTGTACAAGGTATTATACCCTCTGACACATGGTTCTCTTTTCTATTAAGAGGAATAGAACGATGTTAGAAAATAAGAATAAAGAGACAACATTAATGCTCACTCTCTTGACAACATTTTTCTATCTAACATGGAGTTTCACTACCTCTAGTGTTTGATTTGGATGCAGAAATATATAGCAGAAGGGGTTTAAGTTCGACCATCTAGCTTTTTAGTTTTATTTGCAGCTTGGTTTTTTTTTCTTCTGCAATGTGTATAGTGGTTTTTTTTTCTTCTTTCTTTAAACAATGTTTTCTTAGATTCCTGTAAGAAAGAAAAAAAAAAAAAGGAGGCCAAAGGGGGATTTTTCTTTGAGTAAGGGGTGTGGTTTGGCTGAAGAAATTCTAGACTGCCTGACGCCTTATGTACGAAATATATATTATTGTTGTCCTGCCTGAATGAAAAAAAAAATGCCTCAATAGTGCCTTGTAGCTATTGCACCTGTTGATGCATCATCATCCAATGTGTTGTTGGTATATTAGTTATTTTCAGACTGAGATATTATAATTTGAAATATATTAATACACAAACAATAACAACAACCCAACCAATATATATACATATTATTATTATTATAGATTAAGTTGAAATTGAGAGTAGAAAGGAAAAGAAAAAAAGAATGACAAAGAAATAGTTTGGAATTAATTCGAGCAAACCCAACATAAAGAAGAATAGCCAATGGCAAAGACGGAAATTAAAAGATATTTTGTTTCTCTCTCTTTTATATGTGTGTAATTTCTCACGCAGTAAAAGTGTAAATGATTGGGGGGAGCGAACATCCTTCAGGTGCCTGTTGGTCAGTTGGTGTCAAAATAAAACATTAATATTAGGACATTGTGAGTTTTTATCATCGGGATTGTTTTGTACAATTATTTAAATAGTAAACTCGTCGTGCAAACTGCACAAAACGAAAAGGACTACATACAAGTAGGCTTGCTACCTTTTTCCTCTTTTGTGAAGGACAGTTTTTCATTTGGAGGAAATGTCCTCCGACCAGGACATAGGTTATTATGCCCAGCATTAGAATTTGTTTTGCTCCGCTCTTTTATGACGTCAGACCAAGTAACAAACCAATTAGAAATTGAAAAGGCGGAGCATGTGACATCAGACCAAGTAACAAACCAATTCGAAAAAGGCGGCGCAAAAGAAATTCTAATGCTGGGCATAATTGCCTGTACCAATACCGTCCTCTACGAAGGTAAACATGTTCTCCACACAATAAATTGTATAAAAACTTAAATACGTTCGGGGGGTCCTGGCCGGAGGACACA
Organism: Brachycybe producta; assembly: GCA_036925085.1. NCBI lineage: Eukaryota > Metazoa > Arthropoda > Diplopoda > Playtdesmida > Andrognathidae > Brachycybe > Brachycybe producta. Next base: position 655,512 of record JAUPFP010000070.1, read on the forward strand.
GGCATTTAGAAATCGGGACGAACACAAGTTGGCTCCGCCCTTTTTATGACGAACGTAACTTCTAATTGGTTGGTTATGTAGTCTGACGTCACATGCTCCGCCCTTTTCAACGTGGAACCACACAACAAACCAATTAGAAGTTGCCAGTCGTCATAAAAAGGGCGGGGCCAACTTGTGTTCGTCCTAATTTCTAAATGCCTGTCCGGAGGACAGTTCTTCCGAATGGAGAACTGTCCTCAGGGTGGCAAGCCTAACTACAAAGGTCAATGTTAAATGACTTCCAAGTAATTAATCATAATTACATGAACAATCATATTTACCAAATTGGTATCGCCATTACTTAACCTAAATAAAGCAGAACCTTGATTAAACCTGAAACACACGCGCGGAAATCCATTGCGGAAAAGGATAATTTTCGTTTTCTGTATTGCTGTAGTTCACACAGAGGAAATGTGTGTGTGTGCCCTCCATTGAGCAAGAAAAGAAATGCTATCACACAGCCAACCAAATTGTTTTCCATTATGTTTCCTGAGGATTTGTCTAAATTTTACATTTTAAAAAAAGTTGAGCTTTGTTTCAACTTAATTTTTCAACAGATTTTCTGATCAATTTTGGGTTAAAATTTTCTCGTTTACATTTTCTCTTGTGATTTTCTGGACGGAATTCTGTGTGTGCGTGTGTTCCAGACTTAAGGCCCTGCGCATATTGAACCCAGGCCCCGCCCAGTCCATGCCCACGCGTGGAGAAATCTGTAAAACATAGATGGTGAAGGCTGCATGGGGTGACCGTGGGCTGGGTTCAATTTGCGGCGCAGTACTACCATCTATGTTTTACATATTTCTCCACGCGTGGGCATGGGCTGGGCTGGGTTCAATATGTGCCGGGCTTTCATTTCTTTCTCTTGTTTTACATTTTTCATGGCTTACAAGATTTTTTTTTAAAAAAAGTAGTAGATAAAATTAATAAGTTTGCACACGTCTAGACTCTTGACAAGGAGCTGAAGGCGTCTTAAAGACCAATAATTAATTAATCAAGGACAATCGCAAAAAAAAAATATAGCTATATGCAGCTTATTTAAATAATTCAACCAGTCATCTTGAGTTGACACTTAATGATTGTGCATAAAATTCTCTTGAGTTTCCTTTCTTTGCAGCTTTTTTGAGGCTCTCTGAAGTGATGGAACCACTTTTTCATTTATATATATTTGCATTTTTCTTCACTGCATTTTTTTCTTCTTCTTTAAATATAGTAATTACTAATTAACTTCACGTTGGGTTTTTTTGTTTGACTAATTTTCGATCGTTTCTGAACAAGGTGAATTATATTACATTTTTTTCTCTCGCCCTTTTGAGAGAGAGAGAGAGAGTGTGTGTGTGATAATTACAGTTAATGGTTTTTGTTGCCCAATTTAATTTGTGATCACATCGATCAACTAAAAGGAGATTTAATGGGTTTTTTTTTTAATTTGTCGCTTTCTCTCTCTCTCTCTCTTCTTGGAGTTAAACCTGTGTTAAAAGTGGAGAGGCTAATTGTGGATCCTGTTTTTTTTCTTTCATTTCTGTCTTTTAAAAATAAGCTAATATTCATCAGACAGATTTGAAAACAGCTATAAATTGTAGATCAATGAAAGTAAAATTCTTCACAGGCAGTTAGAAATCGGGAAGAACTTCAGTTGGCTCCGCCCTTTTTATGACGAACGGCAACTTCAAATTGGTATGTTGTGTGGTTTAACGTTGAAAAGGGGCGGGAGAGCATGTGACGTCAAACTACATAACCAACCGATTAGAAGTTGCCGGTCGTCATAAAAAGGGCGGAGCCAACTGAAGTTCTTCCCGATTTCTAAATGCTTGTGAACTCTTTCTTGTGTGTGTGTGGAGGACAGGCAATTAGAAAACGGAACGAGTAGAAGTTGGCTCCGCCCTTTTTATGACGACCGGCAACTTCTAATTGGTTGGTTATGTAGTCTGACGTCACATGCTCCGCCCTTTTCAACGTCGAACCACGCAATAAACCAATTAGAAGTTGCCGGTCGTCATAAAAAGGGCGGAGCCAACTGAAGTTCATCCCGTTTTCTAATTGCCTATGTGTGGTGGAGAAGGTTAATTTTTTTTTACTTAGTTATGGATTTCAAAGTCGTTAATATTCTGTCACGTGTAAATGACGCTGTTTCGAGAGAAAAATGAGGCGGTTTTTTTGTTTCTCGTCATTTTCTCATTTCATGGAGTCAATTATTTGAAGTATTTTTTTAGAAAAATTCTGAGAGGTTTGGTGGGAAGAAGGTGTTTATTGTATGTAAAAGGAGGGCTCATAGGGTTGGTTCCATCATGGTTTTGGTTAATTACAAAAGTGAAGAAGGGATGAAGATTAAAAAAAAGACACAAGAACGCGTGTTGCAAATTAATCTTCAGCAACCAAAAAAAAAAAAAACTTCGCCCATGATTTTAATGTGCTTTCTTTTCTTGCCTTTTTCTTATTTTCAAACTATACAAAATCAGTCATTTTACATAATAACGAGTAGTCAGTATGTATTGTAAGTGTACAATACATACTGACTCGTTATTACAGGCAATTAGAAATCTGGACGAACTTCAGTTGGCTCCGCCCTTGTTATGACGACAGGCAACTTCTAATTTTTGTTGTTGTGTAGTTTGACATTGAAAAGGGCGGAGCATGTTACGTCAGACTACATAACCAATCAATTAGAAGTTTCCAGTCGTCATAACAAGGGCGGAGCCAATTGAACTTCTCTCCTATTTCTAACTGCCTGTGTTATGTAGTCTGACGTCACATGCTCCGCCCTTTTTAATGTTGAACCAGACAACAAAAATTAGAAGTTGCCGGTCGTCATAAAAAGGGCGGAGCCAACTTGTGTTTGTCCCGATTTCTAATTGCCTGTTTCGTTATTCTGTAAAAATTTAATAAGATAACTGGTTGTTTGTTTTTTTTCGGTACAATTTATACAAAACACAACCAGTTACCTTATTAAATTTTACAATTACTAGACAGTAACCACCAATACGTTAGTCAACTTGCATAATTACTTAATTACGTTTCAGGCAATTTTAAGAATTTACCTGCTCTTAAAATGACAAGCAAATCTACTTAAAAATCTTAACAACATTATCTAGATTTTGTTGTTCTTTTAGACATTCTGCACAGTGCCTGAAGAATCCAAGTAGATCATTTATTTTGTGCATGTAGCGTTAGATGGAGCCATTAGCCCTCTCATAGAAATAACACCAATCACCTTCCTTTTTTTCACGTCACAAACTTCTAATTGCGTCATCGCTATTTCTACACGTGCTCTCTTCAATTATATTGTGATCTGGGTAAGTTTGTCACGTGCTCATAATTAAGGTTGTTTTGGACGTTTTTAGAGCTAAAAGGAAGCTGCATTCTATTTCAACTAATTGGCGACGAGTGTAATTGGCCACCTATGGAGGTTGCATTGCGCCATCTACCTTGCATTTACACAAGTATTTTTTCTATGGAGCCCTCGTAACTGTAGGAAATTTGAATAATTACTCTGCAAGCAACACAATGACTATTTAGCCCAAAAGTAGCATAGAAATTGCATTGTCAAAATAAGACTGTTGACCTCATATAGGTCCATTTTGCTAACTAACTCGTGTTTTTCAGGAACATCTATCAGCTTTAAGAAATATTGTTCATATTCCTTAATATGTTCTTCAGGTATTGAGGAATTTTCACGACGTTTCGAATTGTCGTTTGGTTACTAGAGACATTTGAGCAACTTTTGGAAGTGCAAAATTGACCGTGTCTTATGGGTGTGTGTGTTTGTGCGGCCTGTCTGGGCCCTTTGTACATTGTTTAGTAATTGTTGAAAATAGGCGAATTTCCACTTTTATGTGTTTTAATAATAATATAGAATATGGCTAATATATATAAAAATATGGTTACTTTTACAACAATGAAATGGAGAGGAGAAATTTTTATTTCTTCTTTTTTGGAGAAGGAATTGTATTTTTGTGATGTTATCCAGATGGTTGAGAAAATTGTAATTATGTTTTAAGAAAAGATGGAACTTTTTTTCGTTCTTCATTTTTTTTTTTCGGGTCTGTTTTTACATTATAATTATTATTAGCTCCAGGAGATTGATAAGCTATTTAATTTTTTTCTTCCAATCCGCAATTGAGTTTGGAATGTTTTGAAAATAAAATCAAAAATATTTTCAAAACTTTTTTTTCTTCTTATTTTCATAAAAAATGGATTTTTATGAGAAAAAGAAAAGAAAAAAAAATAAAGATGGTTTTTAAAAGTGTAAATTAAAAAATATCATTACGACAAATATATGACTGCCTTTGACTAGTGTACTACAGACATAATGTGATAATCATAAACTTATAATGAACAAATTAGTAGTTGCATCATCATAAGATATGTCGCAAATTGCGTGATTTTTCTAGGGTTTTTTAAAAAAAAAATGAGCTAGCTGTTGATAAAACTGGCAATTAGAAAGCGGGACAAACAGAAGTTGGCTCCGCCCTTTTTATGACGAACGCAACTTCTATTTGGTTGGTTATGTAGTCTGACGTCACATGCTCTCCGCCCTTTTCAACGTCGAACCACACAACAAACCAATTAGAAGTTCCCGGTCGTCATAAAAAGGGCGGAGCCAACTTCTGTTTGTCCCGATTTCTAATTGCCTGTGTTAATAAAACATATTAAAATAAAATATTTCTGAAAAGAAGAAGCTTTTCACTTAAAGTTATATCGCAATATTTTTTTTTAAAAAAAATTGAGTTGTGAGAGAAAATAGGTTTTAAAAATTGAAATGAAAAATATAAGTTTTCTAGAAAAAGGAAGAACGGGAAGAAGAAATAAAAAAGTAGTCCATCAAATGCTCATCACGGTGAGAGCGAGAGAGTAAAAGTGGTAATGACGTTGGTGGGTGTCGATTGTACAATGTGTAACAGATGTCCCCCTCTCTCTCTCCCTCCCTACTCCTCCACTTTTTACGTAACTACAAAAATGTATATTTTTCAATTCAACAAAAAAGAAATTTCTATTCCCTGTTTACAATTTAATAACATTTTTAGGTTAGTTTTCTAGTTTTTTCTTTTTTTGAAGAAGAAGAAGAAAAAGAAGAAGAGAAAAAAATTTTATTTTCTGTGGTCAACTTTTTTGAGAAAAGTTTTTCAGGATGAATTAAAGTTTTAGAAAAAAAAATTTTGAAAAAATGTTTCTGACTTTCTGAGGCCAGAAAAAGTCATAAAATTGTGACAATCATACCATGTGAATATCACTTCTAGTGTGTTGCTATTATTGTTTTAAGACACTTTACTACTGTCTTCTTATGACGGGCTTATTATTTTCTTTCTGTAATGAGAGGCTTCAGGTTAATCTGCGTTTGAAGAAGTAACACATTAAGGGGGAAATTGAAAGTCTTAGAAACTAGAAGGCGCTAGCTCAATCACTATGTCATAGTATTTTCATGTTGTTATTACTCGCTTTTATTTAACTTAATAATTCGTTTGTTTGTTCACGACTTTCTGAAATATTTGAAAATTTAACTGAGACTGTAAGGGATTCAACCCATTACCAACATAACCATGGGCTGAGACACTAACCACTACATCAACAAGACAAGACCCGATTACATCTTGTTTTTTCGTAATTTTTAGACCTTTTTGTTATAAAAGCGAGTATCACAAAAAACGTTTTTTTGGTTAATTTTCTTGCTTTTTTTTCAAAGTAAACTTTAAATTAAAAAAAAAATTAAAAAATACCATCTGCTTAAGAGGGCTAGAAAGAAAATACTTGTCTAATTACAAGGTAGATGGCGCCTGCAACCTTCATAGGTGGCAAACTACACTCTTACCAATTAGTTGAAATCGAATGCAACCTTTTAGCACTACTAAAAGCGTCCAAAACAACCTTAATTATCAGAGCACGTGACAAACTTACCCCCAGAACACAATATAAGTGAAGAGCGAGCACGTGTAGAAATAGCGATGACGCAATTAAAAGTTTGCCACGTGAAAAAGGAAGGTGAGTCATAGAGTTGAAGAGTGTCAATCAGTACATTTCTATGGGAGGAGGGCTAGTGGCGCCATCTAACACTACAAGGACAAAATTAATGATCTGCTTGCATTCTTAAATTATAATACTTCATTGACTGTGCGTTTTGCACATTTGCAGTAAAGAAGTGACTATTATACCTTAATTTACATTAACTTAATGGTCTGAATCAGGCTTAAGATATTTTCTCGAACATAAAATTTCAATTTGTTTCTTAGAAAAATGATGCTTTTTTCTTTGTTAAGTATATATATATATATGTTTAGTAATAAATTAGATGATCTTCTTGGTGACTAATATACAAGAAAAGAGAGAGAGATTGCCCTCATAATTGGGTGTGTTTTGTAATCTGACCCTGAGAAATGTCAAGGAACTTAAAAAGGTCCTTCTTAAAAAAAACCGATTAGCCCTCAGGAAGGTGACGTCATGTTTCTTGGAATTTCATTTTTCATAAAGTTCACAATAACGAATATAATAAAAATATAAATAATTGACTAAGCAGAGTAGCTTGCGCCATCTAGTTGTAATAAGATTAAGATGCTTTAACCCCTTTAACTTCTCAATTAAGGTATTTTTTGTGTGTCTAGTTTTTTTTTTTTTTTCTCTTCTCCAATCATTTATATTAAGTCATTTCTTTTACTTTTGTTTGTCCGCCCCCCCCCCCCTTTTTCAACTTTTTAGCAACTCTTTATAATTAGCATCTAGAAATATTAACAAACAACAAAAAAGGTGACATTTTTTATATAAAAAATGATTAGTATTCTCTTGTCTCCTTGTTTTAATATATTCGTGGTTTGAAAATAGTTTTAAAAAAAATCGAAAGGTGGTTTAAAAGGGGTTGAAGGGGGTATAGATAGATAGATAGATAGAGAGAAAAAGGGGGTTGTCCTATTCACGAACACGAGAGAGAGAGAAAGAACAACTTCATTTCAGGTGTCATTTGGGCCTGTCATCAATGAATGATGAGGTGCTAACCCGCCTAAAAAAACAACTAATGATTCTAATTAGCATTTTTGGAATTGTTTCTCTTTTTTTTTACACAAAATGTTGCACTTTTATATTATGGTGTGGTACACATTCTCTTCATACAAAAGTATGACTTTTTTCTGTTGAGTGTGTTCATTGACTGACTTGTAAATAACAAAAATTATTCAAGTAATAACTAAACAAAGTAACATTTTTACAACATGAAGTCAGGAATTTTGATGTTGAATACTGAAATTTTTTTAAAAAAAAACCAGTATTATATAACACGATATTATTTTATTATAAACCTCTTTTAGCCATACAATAAAAGCCACTTTTGTATTTTAGTTTTAGGTATAGAAGTATTCTAAGGGAAGAATAACACAAGCTGAAAAAAAAATCCCTCTTTTCAAGGTAATTTACCAGAAGCCACCCGTATACATGTATATCTTTTTAGTGCAAAGGACCATAGAAATATAGCTGAATCTCTTATTTACTGGTGGTTTTTTTTTTCAGCGTGTGTGATTTTTCCTTAAATTTCTGGTTGAGAGTTGTGTAACATGATGGGTTGGGTTGGTTTTTTTTGGCTGCCATTAATCTTATTTGTAATATCTTCAAAGTTCAACCCCATTTTTTGTTGTTTTCTTGTTTGTTTGTTTTTTTTATACAAAAGTTAATTTACGCATTATGAGTTATAACTAAAATGGTAACGCAGGTTTTTTAAAACCGCAAGTATTTTTCGGTTCAGGTATTTTTGTAGCCACAGTTAATGTTTTGTTTACTTTGGAAAATGGTGCTAATTTGGGCCAGTGATGGCATTTTGTGTTCAATTGTTGGGTAAAAGTAAACTTCTAATGTTATGGCTTTTAGGAAATTCTTCAGCTTGGAGCCTCTAAGCAGGGTACCAATATAGGAAACATGTTGGAACACTGTTCAGAAAACTGGGAACATGAGAGAAAAATGAAATTTGATGGGAATCCTGCAAAGGCGGGGGAAACTCTAAACATTCCCTTTGTGTCCCCGTCGCACAGTAGAGACGCCGGTCGTGTTCTTGTCGAAGGTAATGCCCAGATATAGAACTGTTGAATCCTTTTAAGTCTAAGGGCCACGCTTGCGTTATGGTCGCAATGCTGTTGTACATGGATTCTAATATAGATGTTTCTGTTTGTCGCGGGTCGCAAACATGGCCAATCTACATTATAATTCATGCAACGCAGCATTGCAACAAGAACGCAAGCATTAGCCCTAGACTAAGTTTGGTCGCGGTCGCTCCCAGGGAATTCCTTGAAGTACTCCTTGTAGTACTCCTTTTGTCCGTGTAGCGTTAGATGGCGCCACTAGCCCTCCCATGGAAATGTACTGACTCTTCCTCTTCCTGCACGTGGTAAACTTTTAATTGCGTCATCGCTATTTCTACACGTGCTCTCTCTTCACTTATAATATGTTCTTAGTGTAAGTTTGTCCACGTGCTGATAATTAAGGTTGTTTTGGACGCTTTTAGAGCTAAAAGGAGGCTGCATTCTATTTCAACTAATTTTTAACTTTATATTTAAAATAGGTTAGATGAAGTGACTCTAAATGGGTGGGTGGGGGGGAGAAAGGAGGTTTAAAACAGTTTTTTTGTGTTAATTAGTGCACCACATTTTTTGTGTATGATTTTTCAGCTTTTAATTTGTCCCAAATTCGAGTTGATGGATTATTAGCTTGTTAAATTGAGTTGTTGTTCATCTTTTTGGAAGAACAAAGGACACCATTTTTCTCTCTCTTTCTCTCCTGTCTGAATCTATTTTAAGTTAAGCAACAAATCTTTTTGTTGTTGTTTAGGGGGCGGATTTTGTGTTTGATTAATAATATATGCATGATGGGTAAATTTTGGTTGACTTATTATAATTATTTCTCCACTACCCCCGTTGCCGCCGCCACCACCACCACCTTTTGCGTTGATTTTTCAAACGGTGGCTTTGACACAATGGTAACCCATTGTTTGTCTTTTGAATCAGTTGCTAGAAATTCTTCCCCCCCCCCCCTCTCTTGGCTTTTTCAATATAGTAAATCAATGAGAATTTGAATCTTTTTTTCTCTTTAGAGTGTGTTTTATCCTGGTATCCACTTGATTATTTAGAAGATGATTTTTCAATTCATTTGAAAGAATGAAGAAAAAAAGAGGAGAACTAGCATTATTAGTATTATTATTATGAAAAGAGAAAAATATTAATGAGCAAGTGTGTTTTAAAAACACCTATTTTCTCTTTGGCTTTTGTATTATTTCAATATTTTCGGGCAAATGTTGTATTTCTATCTCAAACGATAACCCTACGGCTGGAGGTGGAGGCTAGCTAGCAATGCTTCTTTGTAATTTTGGACAGACATCTGTAGACAACTTCAGAAATTCTTTGGCTTCGCCCCTTTTATGAGCGTCATCAATTTCTAATTGGTTTGTTACTGGGTCTGATATGTCACCATGCTCCGCCCTTTTTATTTCTAATTTGTTGATATTTGGTCTGACGCTCATAAAAGGGCGGAGCCAAAGAAATTCTCTAAAGCTGTCTACAGATGCCTGTTGGTGGTGAAGGATGTTATACCTTGTACACACACATGAGTTAAATGAATTCAAATTAAATGTGTTTAGGTGAATTATACGGAATCCAGTTAAGGACATGAACTAAATAAAAATTGACTTTCTTATTAATATTTTAAATTGAAATACTTAATCAATATTTTGTCAATAGTTAATATATTATATTTAAGTATTAACTCAATATTTTCAGATTATTAACTGAATACATTGAATTCGACGACATATTGTTTGTTTGTCCTTCACAAGGCTCTGTAGAACACGTTTATTATTTAAATGCATTTAAATTTTCAGGCGTGTGTACTAGTGTATACGAAGCTTTAAAGGTAATTCGGTAATAGCTAGCCTCTACCTCCAACCCTTCTCGTCGTTTGACAAGGAATCGTTCGAGATGGGCAAATTCCGGGGTAAATTTGTTTTAGTAAAAAAAAAGCCTTTTCAAAAGGATTGAAATTTTCCGCTCAAATGAGATGAAGTTCATTGAGTCTCTTCTTTTTTTTACTTGTTAAAAAAAAGTTTTTTCATTAAGAAAACTCTGCTAATTGTTGTTTTTTTCTCTTTCTATACAATGTATTAATTTAACCCTTTCACTTCTATGTAACTTTTAACACCATAAATAATTGTCATTTTAAAGGAGAAAGGGGAGGGGGGTCAACATTGAAATGTGTTGTTTATTTGTGAAATTTCAATTAGAATTTCATGTTTTTTTGTTGTTTTGTTTTTACAAAACTTTATAATTGGATTTAATGTTTTGAGGGGTTTAAAGGAGGAGGAGGAGGAGGAGGAGAAATGTCATCATCGAGTTAATTGAACGTTAAGTTGTAACGATTTAAAAATTTTAAAGTAAAAAAAAACAAAACATGGAAGAGTTGTGACTCTCAAGGCGCTCATTAATTATCGTCCAAATTAATAACATGAGAATGTTTTACAAGTTAAGTGACCTCCTTCGTCGTCATCATCATCAACATAATCAACATCAGTGTTAAGAAAACTTATTTTAAAGGTGAAAAAGGAAGGAGTTAACATAAAAAGGTTTATTATCCAAGTTGTTTCTTTAGACACACATCTTTTATTGAAAACAGGAGGAAGTCAGAATATTGCAAATATAGTTAAAAATCAACAAATGATAACTAATACAACTTGTGCTAATAATTGCAAGATTTGATTGTTGTAACTGAAGGAGGATTTAGTGGCGCGCTGAATTCAAATCAACTCAGTACACCTGCAATTGGCCCAGGAGCCATTTGGTAATGGAGAGGATAATTTCCAATTATAAATGATTGTCATTTTTGACAAACTGAAATTCGTCCTAAAAACTATGGTACTGGAAGAGAATTCCATAGTCTAGATACATTTGGAGAAAAATAAAAGACCACAACTATGCATTAGTTCTCTAGCTCTTATAATTAAGATGAATCATTTTGTAGCTGAAGATTAAAAATAGTGTCTTGGTGGCCATAGGTAGTTATGGTATATTTGGCATTACGTATCATTTTAAGCTGATGATGACACGCTGTGCAATTTACACACAACAAAACCAGTTGTTGCAAACTGCATTTCCCCCCCCATTTGTTGCTAGCAACTCTCATGAAACAAGTAGCAACCGTGTTTCTTTAGTTTCCGGACACAGCCAATGTCTAGTGTTCTTTATCTAAAAAGAGGAGGAGGAGGAGGAGGAGGAAGTTAGTTCTGGAAAGATTACGATTATTTGAAACTCCTCGAACTTGCCACATTCTGTGTTTTTCATTATGCCACTGACAAAAAGGGAAATAATTTGCCTTAATATTGGAAGCTCTTTTGATTTTCTTCTCTTGTCTTTTGAAGGCAAAAAAAAAACAAGAATAGAGATGGGGAGAGGGCCCTTTGTATATATATACATACCATATATATATATATAGAAAAATGTAGTCTAATATAAAAAGAAGACTAGAAAAGAGAGATTCTTCTTCCTTTTCGTTTTAAGATTCTGGTTGATGCCATTAGGAGCATCTGTTACCAGTATGTCGGCGCACTATTCGACATGAGAACAGGTCATTATCAATCCATTTACGAAAAAGGAACCGTTTTTTTTCTCTCTCTGCTTCTTCTTCTTCTGTATTTGGGAAATGTGAAGGGAGGAGAAATTGGGAGATGTAATTACTACATTGAACGCAATTGGGAATGGATGAGTACTGACTTGAGTAGTACTTTACTTAGTATCCATCCTCCCCTTTTTAACTTCTTTCTATGCACCAGTTTGCAAGATAAGGATGGGTACAGACGATCAATTCTGGCTTGTTAATCCTGGCTTGTCTCTTAAAATCGTTCAAGATGTTCAAACCGTTTCTGTTTGAGCGGATGATAGAAGACTCTTGTCCTAAACCGACTTCAGGTAAACTGTGATGGGGGGGGGGGGAGGTGACAGGTGTGACCACTCTTAACCAAATTTAGAAAGATTTTCACACAGACCGATTCATATTACTGGTCATTTGTTGATTTGAGGGTGGTAAGACAATAGAACTCTCTTGCAAGAGGATTTTATGCATGAAAATGCATTGTTTCAGCTGCATCAAAACACATTGTAATATTGTTATTGGGTTTCTAACTTTTGAGTTTTGATAATACATTTCGCAGGCTGCGATTAGACTTTTGTTCGTCTGCCACAGGCCATTTTAGCTGCTTACAGGGTACTGTTTCAAATTCAAATTTGGTATTTTTTGAAGTTGTTTGTTGGTATATTCTATTTTTTTAAAGCTAATTGCAATGATGTTCCCATCATTGCAAAACATTACGAGGCTTGTCATTCGGCATCAAACACATTCAAGTTTACTTCAGTTCAATCCAAAGAATTGAAGTGGCTTTCTGACCATGTAAGATCATTCGAGTGTTAAGACTTGAAGAGCCGTAAAAGTCGTATTGAATTAAGAAAATCCACAACATACAAGGTCAATTTCTATATTTAAAAAGTCGGGATTGACAAGCCAGTATTAATCGTCGGTACTAAGCTTTTAGAACTTCCTGGAAACACAAATTATTAATCATCAGTTGTATTCCTATTAGATACAACAATATCAAGAAGGAAGGATGTAGAAGTGATGATTGAGGGGGGAGTAGTGACACGTGACCAAAAATAGTTGATTATTATGCACTTTGATGAACACATTTTAATTTAGTCTAATAACATATAGAAATTTAATTTATTTGCTATTTTGTTAGTTGTGGTCACCTTTTTGATATTCTTGACCTTTCTAAAAAAATGAGGCCTAAATTCAAATAAATGTGGAGCGCAATATTTTGTGAAGTTGCACTAAAAGAATTGACCAACAACACTGGACACGACAACAACAACAACGCAAAAATGTAATGAATTTCTATTCAAGTCACATATTTTGTCAACTTTTCTTAGTGATGATGTCCAGTGTCCACTTCACTTTTTTTTTTTTTACTCCTCATTGATTCTTTTCAATTTGATGTGACTTTGTTAGGAAGTAGTAAGTAAGGAAAGGATTTTTCTATATTAATTCATAATATACAGAGTGTTTTCAAATAAATATGACGAGTTTTGTATTTTATTGATTCTTAAATAAAACTAAAAAGATCTTTTAATTTGAGAGCTAGTAGGTTGGGGCCCCAGTTTATGAAAGCGCTTGGAGCTTCATGTGTCTGGTGGGTTTGATGGATTTTGATGGTCTCTTATGAAAGATCAGCCCAGGATTTTTGTGGGCCTCGTAGTCCTGGTGTGCTTTTTTGTCTCTGGTTGCCTTTGTTGGCTTTTTATAAAAAAAAAAAAGCTCTATGGAAATTTTATGAGTCTTGTGTACTTGGTGAACTCGGATAAAAAACAAAATAAATATCTATTCAGCCACTTTAAAAGACAGGCAATTAGAAAACAGGATGAACAGAAGTTGGCTCCGCCCTTTTTTATGACGAACGGCAACTTCTAATTGGTTTGTTGTGTGGTTCGACGTTGTAAAGGGCGGAGAGCATGTGACGTCAGACTACATAACCAACCAATTAGAAGTTGCGTTCGTTATAAAATGGGGCGGAGCCAACTGAAGTTCTCCCCGATTTCTAACTGCCTGTGTCATAACATGATCACTGGTCATTTTTCTATGGGAAAACTCTGATCTGAGTGCGGTCGCCATTGTTGAATGCTTGAAAATCTATAGTACCGATACACGATCAAACACAGGCAATTAGATAACGGGATGAACAGACGTTGGCTCCGCCCTTTTTTATGACGAACGGCGGACTGGTTCGACGTTGAAAAGGGGCGGAGAGCATGTGACGTCAGACTACATAACCAACCAATTAAAAGTTGCGTTCGTTATAAAATACGGCGGAGCCAACTTTTGTTCATCCCGTTTTCTAATTGCCTGTCCTTAAAAGTTATAACTGATCACTACTTTAGTCACATCCGGTATAATATGCATTGTGCTTTTTTTCTTTCTATCTTTCTCTCAATTTATATGGATAGGTTTATTGGGCATTTCTGGTCATCCTTTAAGGGGGATAAGACTGGATAAAAAAGGGGGGGGGATTGAGGGGTAGTGTGGGGGGTTACTACTGACTGCCACATATTAAATAAATGCTGAAGCCCCCCCCTCCCCCCTAAACAGTCACACTTCTTCTTTGAAGAGAAAAAGAGAGAGAGAAAAAAAGGGTCTTTTTCTATAGTGGCAATTTTAGTGGACTCGTGAATTTATTGAACTTTTTTTATGATTTCCAAAAAAAAAAAAGACCATTTTTTTCATGGCTTAATAAAAGAACGGTGGAACTTTTTTTTTCTCTTCAGAGAGAGAGAGAGAGAGAGACTCTCTGAGAGTCAAAAAAGAAGTTGAATTGGATTGATTGAAGTGTTCTCTCTTTCTAAAAAAAAAACTGCTGAATAGCCAACAATCTTTTTGATTTAGCTACAATTTTTCTGCTAACAATTTATAAAGCTTGAAAAAAAGTGATATTTTTTGAAAATAAAAGAAAAATCTTAAAAGAAAAGAAAAAAAAAACTAAATAACACCAAAAAAAAAAGCTCATTAACAATGACAATTGAATGAGACATTTATTTTGACCCAACAACACATCAACACAGAATAAAATTACATGAAAGAATTTTGTTCTATTTTTATTTCGATAAAATTTATTATTTTACTTAAAACTTTAGAAGTAATAAATTTCCGAAAAATGCAATTATTTAGGATTTTTGTTCTATTTTTTTTTTTTAGAAACTTTTTTGTGTTTTTTAAAACAAAAAAAATCGGTCATTTGGGTGTTGTTAAACGAAAAACATTTAAAAGTCCACACCTTGAATAATTATAAATCCTTTAAAAAAAAGTAGGTCTTAGAATGGTAATTTTAAATTTGTGATGTTATTTATTGATACCACCAACCACCCTTTTATATAATAAATGTCCTTTAAAATTTGGTGCAAATTTTAAAGGAATCTAGAACAAGAATAACTTTTTTATATTCCAAATAAATTATAAATATTTTATGAACTGTCTTTATTTTTTTGTTAAAAAAAATTGCAGTTTGGGACTTTTACGACTGATGTCATAAGATTGTTACAGTTTTGTTTTTGTTATATCAGCCTGGATTAAATGTAATATATATGCTGCCACAGGGACTTTGAGCTGCTTGCGGACTAATTATTTAAATCTGAAAAAAAACCCTCCAATTTGAAAATTGATATATTGGTGGGGAAAATTACGTGAAAATCAGATAAAATGAAATTAAGTCAGGAAAAGTCAGATAAAATTGTCATTTATGAGAGCTTTATAGAAAAATACTTGTTCAAAAATGCAACGTAGATGGCGCCTGCAACCTACATAGGTGGCAAACTACACTCGCCAATTAGCAGAAATAGAAGGCACCCTTTTAGCTGTAAAAGCGTCCAAAACAACCATAATTATCAGAACGTGACAAACACCCAGAACACAATATAAGTGAAGAGAGAGCACGTGTAGAGAAATAGCGATGACGCAATTAAAAGTTTGCCACGTGCAAAAAAAAAGGAAGAAGGTGAGTCAGAGTTGAATGAGTGTCAGTACAGTTCTTTGAGAGAAGGGCTAGTGGCGCCATCTAACGCTATACAACGACAAAATAAATTATCTACTTGCGTTCTTAATTCGAAAATTTCTTTTATACAAAATTATATTAAAAACAATTGTAATGAAAGCTGCCACAAGTGTGATCAATTGCATACAATTTAAAATTTGTTGAACAATTTTTGACAAGTTTTAGCAATTTTTTTTTTAAATAAACTTTTCACAAAAATTTTAGGCTCACTTCATTGAAAGTGTAGGCTTATGTATAAAATAGATTTTTCAGATTTAATTGGCATTACTACTTATAACTTAATTTGAAAGTTAAAAAAAAGTTATCAAGTTACACAAAGCAAAAATATAATTGCTATTCGTCTAGAAAAAATGAACCAAAGGGTGTCGTGATATCAAATTTGTAATTAAAATAACGCCAGTGACCCTTTTGATTTTTTTTGTACCACCAAATTGATGACATTGGGCTTAATTTTCTTAAACTAGGGCACCTGTTCCTATCTGTCAACATAAACATTTTAGACTTAAATTGTTGAACATCCCCACAAGGACAGTAAATAAGAGGATGTCTCGCTTGACCCTTTTTAAGCGAGAGGCTATTGTGTAACTGGAGTTTTCCTTTCGTCGTTTGTAGCGTCCTCTTCTAGAAGGTTCAGATCAAGGGATTTCTTTACATATTAGTGCTGTCCGAATGGCTTGCTCTGGATCTGATATAGATCTGCTCTGTGGTGTGATGTCATTACAGTCAGAGCAGCACTAAAATATCAAACAACCTGTTTTTTTGGCAGAAGTTGATATTTATGATGAAAATACTGAAATGTGGACAAGTAGATATTAGATCTGTACAATCTGTGCTTATTGAGTGCTGCCATGTTTGTGAGCAAGTTCAGCTCTCTTGTGCTCTTCTTGCCTTTAAAAAAGAGTGGTGGCTCCAAAATAAATCAGAGAAATTGCTGTCTACCAAATGTGGACACAGATCCAGAGCTGCTCTCATCCATATGAACTCCCTTTTCTCTGCTCTTTTATTCTCAAGACTAGGCCATTCGGACAGCACTATTATAGATATAAAGATAGTAGATTATGAAGTACTTAGTTTTCTGGAGTTGACAATATTTTCAAGTCACTTTTGGATACTTTTCTAAAAAATCTCGCATCTTGTGAGATAAAATTGTGGGTAAAAAAGCAGCTGACTGAATGATTAGTTGTTCTTAGTGTTTTCTAGTCTTCTGGGCACATTTTAACGAGACAAAATAAAGAAAAAAGGTTGAAATAAACAAAAGTAGCCTCTACTTCATGAGTACCAAAAAAAAAAAGTTCCACTCTCTTTAAATTGTCTGCACTTTACTTTTACAGGGGGTCATTTTCAGTCGAACTTGATAGATAGATAGAGATCACTTTAGTATGTACAGAATTCTCAGCACCCCCCCCCCCCCCAACCCCACCCCTACTCCTCCTGCAAGTCTGCAAATTTATTGATTGTGTAAGGTTTCCCTGTTTCTTTCCTCCTCAATCTTCAATGCCTTTTTTTATCCCCTTCAAACTCTAGTCTTAACACGGTAACACCATTTGAAGAGCTTTTCTCTCTCTCTCTCTCTCTCTCTCTCTCTCTCTCAGTAGGACACAAACGACAATTGTCAATTTCCTCACCCCCCCAAGATGTGTATCTTTTTATGTTTTTTCTAGTATAAAATAATTGTAAGTGATACGATGTCTTTTTTTTTTTTTTTTTGGAGTTAAAATTGAGCTGTGTTGGAAGAAATCTTTGCAAAGCTCTATTTTGTACTTATGGTATTTATGGCTGGTAAAATACATGATGCATGTTATTAATTTATTATTTCACATTTAGAATATTTTATTATTTGATTGATTTTTGTTGTGCGTGTTGTGTATGTTGTGTGAGAGAGAAAAGGTTATTTGTTTGTAATTTGTCATCGATATCAATCACTTGACAAGTTTCTTGACAAGCAAGCATGTCTTCTTGTCTGTGGGTGTGTGTGTGTCACAGTGATTGGGTGTATATGTGACTCTACTGTGATGATTCTGATGAAGATACCATATGGTCTTCACATTTTTTTGTTGTTGTTGAAAATTTAAGATATGAAATTGTTTATTTTATAGAAATGTTTCTTGTGTTTGTTTGGTCAAGATTTTTTGATACAATTATTATATATATAATATCCCAGGTCTGTGTGTGTGTGTGGAGTAACAAAAACCATTGAAGCACGTCGGAATTTATATAAATTTGAATAAATGAACCGTTTTTTTTTTCTCAAGGTCAGCTATATGTTGAACTCTTCCTTTGGAAAGTGTAGAAGGGGGAAAGAGAGAAAAATGGGAGGGGGTGACTGAAATTGAAATGAAAGGAGTAAAAAAAGGAAAAACCGACTCGCATGTGCACAATTGCCTGTGAATTTTGCTCCCGTCATTTATGACGGGTTACCCCACTAGTTTTATAAAATTTTATTATTGAAATATAGGATTTTTTTAAAGATTTTTTTTGGAGCAGCTTATAATTAACCAAACTCTTGATTAGTTTTTGCCTTTCAAGGAGCCAACAACATTAAAGAAAAAAATCTTAGAAGTGTTTTTAGATACGAAATTAGTTGGTAGCTTGAATCATTTTAAATTTTGAATGTACTACTAGTATTTTCATGTTGATATGATACTTATTTACAAAAGATATCGAAATACATATCTTCAATAATATATGGTTATTGGGGTGTTGTAATTTTTTTTTATTAACAAGATTATGATCAAGTTTAAAATTTAGAATAAGAGAAATTAGGATAATTATGTAGGTGATAATAGCTATTGCTAATTAACTTGATTGTTTTTTTTTTCTTCTGAAAATGATCACAGTTGTGACCAAAACGTCGGCAGTAAACAGTTGTAAACTTTAAAAATATAGTTGAAAGTATAATTTTTTAATGACATTTTTAATTCTTTACAATCTTTTTCAGAAATTTTTGAAACTATGCAATTAAAATTTTATTATTATTATTATTATTATTATTAGGGCTCGGATTTTGATGCGATATCAACCAGAATGTTTCTCAATATGTGGCCCAAGTGCCAATTGTGAAGTGATGCAATCTCGTTTAGATAATAAAAAAAAACATTTGCTCTTCTTAATTAAAAACAATGGTTAGAGGCTAGAACTCTCGTTGACAACTTATAGTAGCCAGACATCTAGCCTCTTTACCCAGCTTTTTTGATTAGAAAAAACATAATTGCAGTTGCTGTAATGATGATGATTGCTTCACAATTGGCTCTTGGGTCACAAATTGAGAAACATTCCGGTTGATATTGTATCAAAATCCGAGCCCTAATTATTATTAATTACTATATTTTACTTAAATTAATTATCAGTGTCCTGATGATGGCACAAAACGGGTCTGAAATGTTCGACTAAAATAAATAAATTTATCCTCAGTATATTTGAAGCTGTCTGTTATTGTTTTATGCAATAATGCACACCTTGACCTTTTAAATTAAGATTAATTAATTATAATTATATTGTTATATTTTTCTAATTTAAAAAAATACTATCTCTAGAGAGAATGGACTTATTATGATAATTAATATAAGACAAACTATTTTTGATTTTTGTTTTTCTTCTTAAAAATATGTCCAATTGAACTATTTTTTAATGGTACAGGGTGTGCTTAAAAGCATCTTATTAATAGAACAAAATATTAGTAACAAAAAATAAGAGCCCTGTATAGAACTTGCATATAATGCAATCTTTAAAAAAAAAGGTCTAGATTTTCACGTTGAGAGAGAGAGAAAGAGAGAGAGAAAAATGAACGTTTCATATTTTTACTAGATTTTGGTACCAGATGGCCTCAGTTGTGATTTATGAGAAAATGCTTATTTCACTCCTATTGGTTGTATTCATTTCAAGTTTATCCAATCCCTACAAGTAGACTCGACATATATATATTTTTCAATCTATGTAATGAGACTTGTGACGTAATCTTTTTTAAAAGAAAAATGGGAGGAGTTAACTTTTAACTTGAAGAATCATTTGCTTATTTTGTAAAACAGCACCAAAGTTTTTTTTTATATTATGGCGGCCATGATACTTTTTTTTTTCATTGATGATAACAAAATATTTGAAATTTTCTTAAGAGAAAGAGAAAATAGTTTTTATTTTGGCGCTAAAAGAGTTTATTTTTTGAAAATGACAATTAAGTTTTGTAATTTTTTCTTCTTCTAATATGATAAAAAAATTAAATTAGCTTTTAAACGTGTTGAGAGAAAAAAACAACAACAAAAAGTTTAAATATTTGTTTACAAATGTGTTTGTTGTGTTTCATAATTAATTTTGGAGGAAAAAAAAACTCCCTTACAATTTGGTTAAAGAGATGATGGACTGCTCCTAATTAGAAAATGACGTCATTTTTTAATTAAGAAGCTACTGTGACACTTGTGTGTGTATTTTATACAAATATTCTTCTTCTGTTTGCTATTTACTTTATATTATATTCGTGAACTTTTTATTTAGTTTGAAGACTAAACTTTTAGCAAAAAAAAGGATTTTTTTTTGGTTATAATTTTTCCTCTGAAACTCAACTGAAATTTCTTTTTGTTTCTTCAGAATCGGCTTTAATTTAAAGTATTTTAAAGTTGTGGTGTTTTTTAAAAAAAAAAATTAAGGAGTGACCGGAGAAGAAAAAAATGAAAGAAACAGAAAACTTGAGCCGTTTCCTGTTTGCAAGAAATGAGTGAAGTGACTTGACCACTGACTGACCCATCACTTTGAAAGTGAAAGACACTTGACAAAGATTTTTTCAAAAGTGATGATGTGATGATGATGATATATGGATGGTCCTTTCATGTGTTATTTTTATTGTGGGTCTATCTCAAAATTTGATTTATTAGGACTTTTTACTTTTATTCTGATGCATTGAATCTTTGTTAAAAGTTTGGATTTACATATTTTTGTGTCATTTTTTGGAATTTTTTTTTTCTTTCTTAAAACATTTAATTTTATTTTTGTGTTTTTTAAGTGGATTTTTTTTAAATTTTTTGGGTTAGATTTTTTTTGTAAAAAAATGTTTTGTACTTATTCTTATTATAAACCTTTGGTTTATTTTCCTACCAAGAGTATCTTTCAACCGGTGAGTAAATTTTGACACTTTTGTTGTTGTTATTTTTACAATAACTTAACTGTTTGTTTAAGTTACATGGATAATTTAATTGCAATTATAAATCACTCTTATACCTTGAACACACATGAGTTAAATGAATTCCAATTAAATGTGTTTAGGTGAATTATACGGAATCCAGTTAAGGACATGAACACCAAATAAAAATTGACTTTATTAATATTTTAAAATGAAATACTAAATCAATATTTTGTCAATAGTTTATATATTATATTTAAGTATTAACTCAATATTTTCAGATTAATTAACTGAATAAATTGAATTCGACATATTGTTTGTTTGTCCTTCACAGGGCTCTGTAGAACACATTTATTATTTAAATGCATTTAAATTATCAGGTGTGTTTACTAGGTATAAGTGACTCTAATGTGTTTCCTCATTTGTTTCAAGAGAGAACTTTAAAAAAAAATGGCTTCCAGTTGATTTAGGAGTGGTTCTGATTGATGGTTCAAGTGGTCAGCACTGAATCACTTATTTGTATATTTTTATGTTGATTATCTTTCATGATTAACTTTTGATCGACTATTAATTTAAAAATGGCGTCTGTTTAAAATTGAGTCATTTTAAAACTTGTCATAAAAAGTTCATTTTAAAAGATACAAACATTAAAAATATTCCACTCTTCTAGTTTCGAACACATTTTCCAGTTTTTATTAATTTCGCTTCTGAAAGTCAGAATAAACTTTCAAAATAAACTATTTATAGACCAATAATAATTAAAATATATATCGTCCCTTTTAAGTTGGATTATTTTCAAACTGTCACAAAAACGTTTATTTTAAAATAAATTCCAACGTTAAAAAATATTATTACTCTTGGAGTGATTTCAGCTACTCTTCTAGTTTCTAAAACATTTTCAAATTTCTCTTAATTTTGTTCATTGAAGACAGAATAATCAGAGTTAGATATATGCATTTACAATTTATAATTTAATTAATTTGTATTATTTTGGTTTGTAATTATTTTTTAAAAAAAAGGCACAAAACTATATAATCCAGAAAAAAAAAAGTTTTCAAACCAAATGTTTCAAAACCAAAACCAAATAGTTAATTATTTGAGAGCAGAGGAGATAAAAACACAGGAGAATTCCTTAGATTTAAAATTTTTGTGGATACTTTTACGGTTCCTGAATTTAACTTTTTTTTATCTGTGGTAAAAGGAAGTTAAGATTAGTAATGGCAAATTGTACAAAGGGAAGGGGAGAGGGTGGGCGGTTGATTGATTTGACTATGGGTGTAATGGTAGCCATTTTGCTAGTTAGGTTATTGTTTTCTTATAATAATGTTTTACAAGAGGTCAAGTAGCCATTTTGTAACATTGGCATGTGTCAGTGTGACATGTTGTAAATAGTTGAAGCCCAACCTACAAAACTATTGAAGTGAATCCAGGGCCCAATAAGCTCATATGGCCCATGAGGTTCACCAGGCCAATGAAGCTCGTAACAGGGTCATAAATCCTATCAGACCAATGAGGTCTACAAAGTACCAATGGGCTAGATTTTTATAACAGGCCACTGGCCCCACACCAATGTCAATGAACTAGGCTTTTTCATAAACCCACCAGGACCCATATTTTATGTAGGTTTTTAAGAGAAATTATCTTTTACAGTTAACAATTATTAGGGCTCGGATGTTTATGCAATATCAAGCAAATGTTTCTCCAATTTGTAGCCCAAGTTGAAAATTGCGAAAGTATCAATCCCTTATATAGATTAACCAACAATTTATATTTATTTTTTCGAATTAAAACACTGGTTAGAGGCTAGAACCGAGACCTAAATATTATGTTTGAAAAGTTTTTTTTAGAAACTTTTGATAGGTAAGAAAATAGGAAAGAGTTTATATTATGGAAGAATCTCAGAAAAGACTTCTTGTGAAATTTGTAATGTGGACTCATGACATGTAAGCAGAGATGTTGTTTTTTTTTCCCTTCTTTCTGAAGGGAGAGAGGAGAGAGAGGGTCCTTTAAAAAAGGGAATGTGTGGGTGGAGGTGAACGGCATTATACATTAAGGAGGAGGAGGAATGAGTGGATCGAATTTAAATTATTTTTTGGACATCTGGTTTTCGTCAGGAACAACCAAACTTTCTTTCATGTCTTTTCAAATGAGAGAGATTCAGACTGACCCTTCTTCATGTAGCCTCCTACCCCCCCCCCCCTCCCTCATATTCCTCTATCCATCTATCTAATATCCTAGAAGTTTTCTCTATCTAAAAAAAATTTCATAGAAGAAACTTTAGACAAGAAAAAAAAACTTTTTTCTTCATATCCAATTTAGTCATCTTTCTGGATCCATAGGGGGCATTTCTTAAGGGAGGAGGGAGGCAGTCCCACAAGTGATTCATACATACACTTTTGTCTATTGTAAATATATCATAGATAGATGTGAACAGTCAAGAACTGATTTAGATATTTTTTTTAAATGTTGTGTTCTCATTATGCATTTTATTTCTAGTCTTCAGAAGAAGAAGAAAAAATGTAATCATGTTTTGACAACAAACTTGTCAAGTTTGTTGTTAGCTTTAATTTCAGCTCTACACTTTAGTTTTAAGTTACATTAAAATTGTGTGTAGACAAGCAATCAGGCCTTCAAAATGGTCTCTCTCTTTGAAGTTTTGTGGGCTGGGCAAGCAATTTTATATAAAAAAAAAGAGCTTTGCATTGTGGGCTGGCTAAGTGGGCAAATAAGTAGGGCAAACACAAGCCTTCAATATTTCTTTTTATTTATTGTAACCATGGGCCAAGTAGACTGTCACAAATGCCATGTCCATAAGCTTTCTGGACCTCATTGGTCTGAGCTTACTATAAGGTTTTTGTGTGCTGGATGAGCATTTTTATGGAGAAAAAAAGCCCATACACTTTATGGGCATGGAGAGCTTTTTGGGTTTCTTGGGTCTGGTGAGCTTGTGTTCCTTTGAAGTTTTAGGCTAAGTGAGCTTTGGTAAAAGCCAAGCCCATGGGTTTTGTGAGCCTCATGGACCTGATGGGGTTTGTAGGCCACATGAGCTTGTTGGGCTTGGTTCACTATATTTTTGTGGCCTTGGCTGTGCTTCAATTTTAATCTTGATTGCAACCTTCATGTCAGTTAAGTTAATCCTTAGTGCCGCTTCACACGGGACACTTTATGTCGACACAAACGGGAGGTATTCAGCACTCGTGGCTGAACACAAACACTTGTCGACACTGACGCCAAAAAAAGGGTGGCGAATGTTTCGTGTGAACAGCTCCATAAAAATGAATAGTCTGCTAAAAACGAACAGTTCTTGTGGCGACAAAAAGTGTCTCGTGTGAAGCGGACCTATAATAACGCCTTTGCCCCACAAGTCTTTTTTTTTAAATATTTAATTACACAACATAATATTAAATATTATGTTAGATTTGTTTGTTGGTTAAACACTTTTGCAGTAAAACTAGGTTTATGACGTCATACTGAAAAGTTTGGTTAACTCACTGAATTGAAGGGATTTTTTTTTTTAAAACAGTTGAGTGAATAATCTAATAAACTCTTTTGACACAAAAAAGTAGCTTCGGTTTGAATGAACTAACTGGGGTAATAGGCACCACCACCAACCAGACACCTTAAACGTCACAGTAGTTAGTTGGTGTCAAAAGTTTGTCATTTCTACTCTCCACCCTCCACTCCCTGGGTCTCCTCGTCCTCTTTTCTCTCAATTTGAGTATACATTGCATAAATATGATTATATATGTATATGATGTAGCTTGCTTTTGTTTGTTTGTTGTTTCTTTTTATTATTTGTCACCTTCTCATTGGTGGTGGCGACGAATGGTGATGGTTGTTTTGTAACAGCTGGTGGCCTTTAGTTATCGTTATTATTCCTCTTATTTGGTTGTTTGTTCATTAGAGTTGATGAACATATTATTATTATTAAGAGAAGATGGAAGACAAAAGAAGTGAGAGATAGATAGATAGAGAGAGAGAGAGAAAGAGAGAGAGAGAGAGTGGCCCTCTTTTTTTTTAGAAATTTAGGAATGGGCCATTGTTATATTGAATTGTAGTTATGGTGGTGGTGGTGGCTCTCCTCTGTTTGTGACTTTTGTATTTGTGTTGTTGTGATTTTCACTTGACTTAGCATATTCATATGGCAGTACTCATTACACACAGTTCGAACTGTTGTGACATAATGGAAAGAAGGGTCTGGTTAGAGGATTTTCTTTTCTTTTTTCTACTTTGAAAATAATGGTGGCTTGTGTGCAAGTTAAGAATGTCATGCAATTGATTGAAGGGCAAATTGTCACAATCAGTGTAATAATGTGTGTGGATTGACTTTTGGATCTTAGTTATAAATTTGTTGTATATGGCATTGGTAAGCAAATTTGTGACACATTTTTTGTGGTATATTTTACACAGGTTAGTTGTTTTATGAACATATATCTGATTTCAATTACAGAAAGATGATAACTTGAAAGGGAACCATAAATATTCATTTTTTCAGTCGAATAACCTTGTTAGAGGCTACAATTTAGAGACTAGAGGTCAAACTAGCATTTAGTGTCGTATTCTTAGTGGTTTTTAAGTCAAAATGTAGTGCTAAACTCAGTTGAGTTCTGCCTTTTGACTTAGCAATCATTAAGAATTCGACCCATACAACTATTCTTGTTCAGACTAGAACTAGCCTCTAATCAGAGCTTCTTTCAATGAAAACACTTTTTTTTTCTCTGGTTGTCTTAGTAATAAGACTGTCATATGACAGGAAATTTTCATATCTAGCTCCATATCCGTGTAACTGTCACAACAAGCAAATTACAGAATGTTATTATATGATAAGTGTTGTCATATATTTATCATATTTTTATAATTGCCATTGATTGGTTTACAATATAATATCACAATCATAAATTATAAGCAATAACATAATAATTTATGATTGTTGTTTTTGTTTTATGGTTTTTTATTTCTGCAGTGAGAGTTCCTGTTTATTCTGCATTTCAGGAACAAAACTAATATAGTAATTACTAATAAGGAATTGATAGTGTGTTAGAAACTAGAACGGGTAGCTGAATTACTTTATAGTATTTTCATGTTGATAAACTTTTAAAATAAACTTTTTTTTGTAGACAAAAATTAAAAATTGTCTTATTAAAATTTGGTGATTTACAAAACTGACAATAAATAGCTTAATTTGAAAGATAACATGAAAATACTTTTATGTGATTGAGTTACCTTTCTAGTTTTTAAAATACTTTCAAGTTTCGCTCAGTTTTGCTTTTAAATGGAGTTCGAGGTGTGTTTACACTTTATAACCAGATTAAGAGTTGTTTTAAGTTAAAATGGTTATCCGGATGTTGACAAATGTCTTGTTTTGCCAGTTGTGGTTTGTAAGAATATTTGTGACTCTCTGAGACCACACATGATGTTGTTGTTATAAGTTATAACTTCTGACAGAAAAAAAAGGTTCAAATTTAAGAAAATTTAACTTAGATTTTTAACTTTTAAACCCTCAGAAAAGGTGGTTTTAACAAAGAAAAAGCTTTTTTTTAAATTGAGTTGCAAAGATAACTTGTTTTCTTAGTTTGTCACTCGGCTATAAGCGGGTTTAAAGTTCAAAGTGCCAAGTTTTCTTCTTGAATTTGGACCTAAGTTCACCGATCTCTTTCATTTCTTCAATTTCTCACAAGGCCCATTTCTTCATTACATAAAGAATATGGTTGTCATTGTTTATTTACATTGTGTTTTTTGGTTTGTGGTTTTTTTTTTCTTCTTCATATTCCATTTTTTTTCATATATTTTTTTTGGTCTGTCTTTAATTTTGCAAAACGAAATTGTTGTCATTTTTTTTAAATAAATTTAGATCTTTACTTCACATCAAAATTTAGAGACACTTGAAATTTTTTCTTCTTCTTTATATTTTTGAAAAGGTTTTAAATTACGAATTTTTTATGTTCATTACGTTAATTACAAGAAATTTATGGCAAAGGATTTAAAATTGCATTTTAAATTGCATTTTTTTTTTTAAAAAATGAAAAACTTTTTTTTGTTTAAAAATTTAAAATACATAAACAAGAAATTCATATCTTCTTTAAATTGTGGTTTCATTCAAAATAAATTAATCACTGAAAAATCATAAATTTATATTTAATTGGATGAGAAAACACAAAACAAAAAAATATGACAAACATTTTAATTTATACTCTTGGTTTTTACTTTTGAATAAATCTTATTCAAAGTATTATTTTTGTCTCAAGAGTTGTGATGATATTTTGAAATCAAAATATTAATTCGAGGGAGGGGAAAGGTGGACGGGGTGGAGGAGGCCTAGAGAAAGTCCAGTCCATGAATGAAGCCTATGAGCCTGTTGCGCATCATATGGTTCTGAAGGGCTTTATGGGCTTCCATATGGGTCTAATAAGCTTTGTAGATTTAAAAGTTTGGCTCAAAAAGATGGGCCCATATGTAGCTTATAGGCTTGGTAAGCTGGCCGGGCTGGGCTAACACTACAGGTCTCGCTGTGTGTGTGTGCGCTGAGCCTTACGTTTTAAACATTTGTTGCAAAGTAAAAAAGTGTCTTAAGCTGATGCTACACGTAGTCAAGCAACAATACTGGTTGTAGTAACAGTAGTTTCCTATTTGTTGCAAACAACACCTATGATACATGTTGCAACGTTCATGAAACTTACATGAAAGCAACAACCAATGAAACAAAGAGGTTGTGAGCCAAAGACTGTAGAACATTTTGCTTCGTCTTTCTCTTCTTCATCAGTTGAAAATTTGAAATAGTCATGTGATTATTTAAGCCGTTTTTATTGGCTGTTGGCTGAAATGGTTGCTCGAAAATAGAACCAAGTTCTATTTGAAAATTCTGTTGCTTTCAATCTGTGAGCAACAATTCGGGTTTGTTGCTCTTATGACAGATGTTTCAAGTTTCATGAAACAATAGAGCAACACAGCTATGTTGCTCTAAAGTTGCTGAATTGTTGCTACGTGTAGCATCGGCTTTATATGACGGAGTATGAAAAAAAAACAAGCTGGATGTATGTGGGTTGAACTGAACAACTCCAGAATGGAGAAAAATTAAACCATGTAGTTTTTGTTGTTGGATGCATTATCACTAGGGCTCCGATTTTGATGCGATATCAACTGGAATGTTTCTCAATTTGTGACCCAAGAGCCAATTGTGAAGCAATCATCATCATTAGAGCAACTGCAATTGTTTTTTTCTAATTAAAAAAAGCTGGTTAGAGAGGCTAGATGTCTAGTTACTATCAGTTGTCAACTAGATTTTTAGCTTCTTATTTTTTAATTAGAATTTTTTTTATCTAAACGAGTGTCACTTCACAATTGGCACTTGGGCCACATATTGAGAAACATTCCGGTTGATATTGCATCAAAATTCGAGCCCTAATTATCACTATATCTTGTTAATACCAAAAAAAAAAATTACTCTATCAAGTAATTAGTTACGATTTTTTTTGTGTTTTATGAAGATTTATTTTCACAATCTAATAGAAACGTGCAACAAAGGTCTATTAGGGCTTTTTGAGTCCTTGTTTATAAACCTCTGATGGCTTCTACAAGGAAGGAATTCCTATTTTATACAGTGTGTTTCAAAATTACGTGTCATTCATGACTTAACTCATTGTATCTTAAGTTATGACGTGCCAAATAAGCGTGAAATGTGTTTTGTCAACCTCTTTAGTAACTGACAACAAACAAAAAAAAAGATACAATGCCTCAAACTTATATTCAGAGAACAACTTGGCAAAAAAAAAAGGCCATCATCTAATGTTTATTCCCAGTGGATTTTATGATATTTTCATTGTTTTCCGACACTTACACCATCATCATCCTCCTCCTCAAACACTTATTGTTGTCTAACAGTAGTAGGTAGGGAAAAGAGAGAGAGAGATGTGTCTTGTCACTAAGCTTTACTTCAAGTGTCAGTCTTTGGATTTCTTCAATCATTTATCACCATGTCCAATGTCTCTCTATCTCTCTATGTGTTGTTGTATGGGGTCTTCCAACAACAACAAAAAGACTAGAAAAGTCCGGCTGTTGTTGCTCTTGTTATGTTATGTCATTTGCCATAAGAAAAAGAGGAATATCATGATTGTTATATTATTTTTTGAAAGCAATGAGAAAAAAAAAATCCTTCCCCCCCCCCTCACTCAATCATGTGATCTATAAGATGACACACACTCTTGATTCTATCCTATCCAATCATTTTGTTGTTACAAATACACAAATATGATATAAGAATATGTCACCTATATATAAACCTATAAATAGATAGAATGTTTGCGTGTGGTTTTCTCTCTTAATGACTTTGCTTTAATACTGAATTGTTGTTGTAATACGTACAACAATCAATACTTGTCCTTTTTTTTGGGGGGGGGGCGTGTTTTATGGAGGAAATAGTTTATGATCGACGTTTTCAACGAAAAATACTTCAGGTTTTTTTTTGTGAAGGTGTTTAAAAGTCAGTGAATGTCAAGTGAGAAAATCCCTTTTTTTTTCTTTGTCTAGAATCCTAAGCTAGAAATGTGATGATGATGATGATATTATGAGTCTTGTTTCTTATCAGAGTAAAATGATAAATCTATTGATGATGATGATATTAGCAAATAATATTTCATCAGTTGTTTGGTCATCTTTTTTTTCTTCTAATAAAATACCCTCTCGTAGTTCTCTTTATTTCTTGTGTGTGTGTGCGTTTATCCTTTCTAATTCTCTCTTTACTAGAAGGGCCCTCCTCCTCATCATATTGTTTTATAATTCAATATGGTGCATTTATTGAATGTGTTTCTACAATAAAACATTTCTCGGTGTTACATTAAGTCGGTTTATATAAGTGTTTTGTGTGTGTCGTTTTTCGATTGAATTTCTATCTCTTTTTTCAAGGAAAGAAGAGAGAGAGAGAGAGAGAGAGAGAAAGGGAAAGACTGAGACACAGAGAGAGAGTGGGAGAACGAGAGAGACTTATCATTCTCTCTCTTTCCCCCCTTAGTTGTAACCCTTAACATTGATCTCTCATAAACTCATCTCTTCTCATAATTCACTTTGACTGAATCTCAGTTTTTTTTTCTCTTTCTCTCTCTCTCTCTCTTTAATATTATGAATCATATGATAAATGCGTTCCATATTGAAAGAGACACGTAACACTTATGACCTGAAACTTAAAATATTATGACACCTTTTTTTATTGATTTTAAACGTTAACAGTTTATTGAAAAATCTGATACATTTATATATTTTTTTTTCGGTTAAGCTATCATCATATATATGAAAAACAAAACAAATCTTTTCTCTTTAGAAAGTAGAAGGGTAGCTCAATCATTGAACGATGTTTTCAAGTTGATATTTTTCAAAATAAGCTTTTTTTATATATGAGTTTGAAAATGACCCAACTTTTAAGCAGATGATATTTTTTTTTTAATTTCTTGTCTATAAAAAGCTTATTTTTAAAAGATACCAACATGAAAATATACCATTAAGTGATTGAGAACGACCCCTCTAGTTTTTTTTTAAAATACTTTTTAGTTTCTCTTAATTTTACTCTTCTGAAGGACAAGAGTCAGCTGTTCAGTAGAAGAGTAACCTTTTGTCGATCAGCTGTTCGTAAATTATATTTTAAAAAAAAACCTTTATGCAAATAATATTTTTTTTTTAAAAAAAATGCATATTTTATTTTGAAATTTTGCATTTTATTCAAATTATGACAGAAAATATTTCGATGAATGCATCTACCAAAAAAATTTTTAAAAAAGAAATTATGCAAATTTTTATTTATTGATATGAAATTCGTGCAATTTATATAAAACACATTACAATAAAAATCTTTTAAGTGATTGATTTCACTCTTAAATTCTTAAACATGTTGAATTTTTTTATGTCTTCTGAAATGCAGAATAACTAGTTTTATACCAGTCCATTGTTCTTTTCTCATTTGCTTATTTTGTAATTTGATTCTAATGATGATTCTAATGAAGACAACTTATATATATTGTCTTATTTGGTGTCTTATTATCTAGTCTCTTAAATCTCGTTGTAGTTTTTTTTCCCTCTTCTTTTTTTGATTTGATTGTTGAAAATGAGATTTTTTTTTTTTCTTCTTTTCCAGTAAATTGCTCAATTCTTATCGCAATTGTGTTTTGAGATTGAATTGAAATTGAGTTAAAAAGTGACCCATTTTCTATCATAGACACACACACACACCAATATAGCCTCTCTTACAGAGGATCTTTGTAACTTTATTTTTTAAGTTCGATCGAATTTTCTCTTGTATTATTTGGCATGTGTAATGGGTGAAATTCTCTAGACTTTCAAAATACTTTTCACTATTTTATATATATTATATATACTCTCTCTTTCTCTCTCTCTCTCTCTCTCTCTCTCTCTCTCTCTCTATATATATATATATATATATATATATATATATATATATATATATATATATATATATATACAGTATAATGTACATAGACATATATACATAGACACGTTATCGAATTTTCAATTTATTTTCTTATATTACACAATCCTTCTCATGAAAAAACTAGCTTAAACGAATTTGTCACGCTAAATTTGCTTAAAACGTCTTGATGAAGAGCGCGAGAGAGAGAGAGAGAGAGAGAGAGAGAGATTTGTATTGAACAACCGTTGGTTGAATGAAGTTGGTGGCATGAATTTAATTGCCGTGTCCTCGATGTGAACACAAAATGTAATTTTCTAAACCCACTTCAACAAATCAATTTCGAATGTATATAGATTTTGATGACAAATACTACAACACACACACAAAAATCCCACTCAATTCTTTTTTCAATGAATTTCGAGGACCTTTTTTTTTCTATTCTCTTCTTCTTCTTCTTTTCAAATTATACTAAAGGGGAAATATTGCAAAATATATAAATACATCATCATTGTATTATATATTCTTTAAATCTGAAGAGTGATTCAAGTTTTCTCATACTTTTTTAAGTTCAAAAATGTTACTTAAAATAAAGTTAAACTTAAACCATGACGAAAGATTAAAAAACTGCTTATAGTAAATTTATAAAGTTTTTTTTTTAAGTTTAGCTTTTGTTTAAGTTTCACTTTTATATAAACAGCTAGCTGATTTTCAGATAACGTTTCAGATAAGAGCCAGCATTAAAGAAGAAATTGAAAGTGTGTTAGAAACTAGAATGACAAATAAAGTACTCAAGATGGTTTATGAACAGCTGATTTTCGAACTCTTGAAGGAATTCTCTAGCTGTGAAACTAGATAAAGTGTTTTAGAAACTAGAAGGGTAGCTCTGAAGCACTTAAAAAGTAATTTCTTGTTGAATATATCTTTCATAATAAACTTTTTATAGACAAAAATTTAAAAAAAAAATATCGTCTTCTTACATTAGTTATTGTCAAACTGACCTAAAAGCTTATTTTGAAAGATATCAACATGAAAATACTTTGTGATTGATTCTATCTACCCTTCTAGTTTCTAACACATATTTAACTTTTTCATCATTTTTTTGCATCTGAAAGACAATAATATGAGTTTGAGTGTTGTATACACTTTATAACCAATTTATTAAAAGCATTTGATTTTTTTTAAAGCCTTGTTTTCATTGAGGTGAAAATTTCAACAGGTGAAAAATAGAACAAAACGTGGTCCCGCCTATGATAGTGAATAGACGGGTGTCACGTTTCTTTTAAGCCCCGTTTTCATGGTGATAGTTGTCACTGATAGTTTTCACTGATAGCAACAACTATCGCGAGAACTATCATCGTGAAAACCACATGATAGTCACTATCGCGATAGCACTATCACACTATCTCGTTTGACTAGATAGTTGATAGTTCTGTCGCAATAGTAATAGTTGTTGTGTGACCGCCGCTTGTAGGGGAAAATATCCACTTTGTAGGGAAATTTGGCTTCTGGAGGGAGGGAGAGAGAGAGAGAGAGAGGCAACACTGTTGTTGACTCAATGATATCCTGTGAAGTAGATGTCACACTTGTCACGTGACAGACAACTATCACGTTACTTCAAGACGTGTAGACAGTTGCTATTGTGAGAGAGTGAACTAATAACTTTACTGTAACTTAATAACTTTTAACTTCATGACAGCTACTCTCACGATAGAACTAGCGTCACCGTGAAAACGAGGCTTTAGTTTACACCAGTTGAAATTTTCAAAAAGTTGAAATTTTCATCCCAATGGAAACACAAGGCCTTAAGTTACTTTCAAAATAAAAAGTTTAAGGTTCATATTATGTGTTTGAACTTAGTTTTCAGACAACTTTTAAGTTAGAATTTACGATTTTTTTTTTTAAAAAGCTTACTTGTTGTGAATTTTGTTTTCAAAAGAAGTAGGTGCCAAAAAGAGATTAAGATGTTGTTATCAAATGGGTGAAAAAGGGGGTGGTTTTATTGATATTTTTGAAGGGGTTTCTGAATGGAAGAAATTGAAGAGAGAGAGAGAGAGAGAGAGAGAGAGATCCAACGAGATATAGGGGATGTTTCACAGGGATGAAGGAGAGTTGTAGTTAATGGGATAAAAAGAAGGGGTTTTTGCTTTAATGTGAAAATGATGCTATGGACGTTAATAGGCTTTAAAAGTAAAACTGAGGATGAGCACTTATTTGAAGCTGAAGATGAAAATGATGATGATGATGATCAAGAAGCGAGAGATTGAAATTTTTCTTCTCTCCTTTTTTTTTTGTCTTCTTCTCCTCCTCCTCCTCCTCCTCCAAAAACCCCACCAACTATAAATAAAACCCCCATTTTCTCAATCTACTTGATGTTATATTATATAAAAGCCTCTCAAAAAGTCCCTTTTTTGTGTGTCGATTGTGTCAGACCGATCGAAATCGGTCACTAGATTATTTCCGCTCACTTTGGTTCGACCACATTTTCTCGAGCTTTTTTTTGGGAAACAATTTTTCTGTTTTCCTCCTGATCGAATTCTAGTCACTTTTTTTCTTCTTCTTCTTCTAGAAATCTGCTTCTTTAGCAGTCAATATACTGTATAATCCATTCTGGTGAAGAGGATGTCAATTGAATTGATTTTTCTTCTTTTGTGTATTGTTGATAAAATAAACACACAAATAAAAACAGCATTTTATTTTTGGTCATTTACCACCACCACCACCAACCGAGAGCTAATGTTATTTTATTATTATTATTATTATTACTAGTGGGGTAACCCGTCATAAATGACGGGAGCAAAATTCATAGGCAATTAATTGTGCCCAGCGTTAGAATTTCTTTTCCTCCGCCCTTTTATGACGTCACACCAAGTAACAAACCCAATTAGAAATTGATGATGTTCATAAAAGGGCGGAGGAAAAGAAATTCTAGTGCTGGGCACAATTGCCTGTGATAAATTCTAGTTTAATTTTGCTACTATTATCCCCCCCCCCCCTTTTTATATTTGAAAGAGAAAATGAGTTTTTCATTTTCTCTGGTGTGCGCATGCGCGTCGTTTGTTCTTTTTTTTACTCCTTTCATTTCACTTTCAGTCACCCCCTCCCACTTTTTCCCCCTCCACGTTTTTCTCTCCCCCCTCTACACTTTCCAACCTTTTTCCCCATCTCCAATTTAATATCATGGGTTTCTTGGATGGGGAGTGTGCAACATATAGTTGACCTTGAGAAAAAAAAGCGGTTCATTTATTCATTTAAATTTATGTAAATTGTACAGCGTTAATCACACACACACACACACACACAGACCTGGCTAAAAAATATAACCCTTTCTCCCTAACCTAATCTAACCTAACCCCCTATCCAAACCGAACCGAACCTAACTATTTCGCTCCTCACCGCTCCCTATTACTTTTTATTGACGTCACTGTTAGCCTCCAATCCAATCCCTGAGGCTTGTCGACCGAAATAATTTCGACCGAAAAGGAACACACCCATGAAAATACTATTAAGTGATTTAACTACCGTTCACTTTTAGTTATTCAAGGAAAAGCTCCCCCTTAATGTTTCGCTGCAACACTCAGTAATTGTTACTCGATTTAGTTAGAAACTTTTAATATGCAAATTTAACTATGCGCTTAAAATTTTAACTTGAATCCTCAGAACAGGGTTACATTTATTTTGTTCTTCAAATTTGAGATATAGTAATTTTATTGCGAGTTTTTACTGTATGAAAATTATCTTGAAAGTTAACTCTCAACAACTATTTAAGACACACTTGAGAGACACAAAATGCTTCATTGTTTTTAGTTATTTGTGTTTAAGAATCTTAAGAAAAAATTGACAATATATAGGAACAAGTAAGGCATATTTAAGTTCACAATTATCTTTTAAAATAAACTTTTTAATGTTTGTGTTTTTAAGAAATAAAAGTTGATTTTTCTCTGACTTCCTGTCCTAAAAATATTTTTTTCAGAATCTTTTAAATTTCATAAACAATTTTTATTTCTTAAGTTAGTTTATTTTTTGACTTTTCTACTTTCTAAGAACATTTTTTTTTTAAATTTCAACCGGAACAAATTGGATTTTTTTTTTAAAAAAAATAATATCATAGATTGTAATAAGATTGTTTTGTGTTCTTTAACTTATAGATTGTTCCAATGATTGTTTGTTTATTGTGATGTTTTGTGTTTGAATTTGAATACTGCAACCAAAACTATCTTTATCATTCTTTCTCTCTCTCTCTCTCCCCCTCTCTCTCTCTCTCCACAGTTATATATATCTCACTATATCTTGTTCTTTCAGTCTATCTACCCAC
Organism: Brachycybe producta; assembly: GCA_036925085.1. Classification (NCBI taxonomy): domain Eukaryota; kingdom Metazoa; phylum Arthropoda; class Diplopoda; order Playtdesmida; family Andrognathidae; genus Brachycybe; species Brachycybe producta. The sequence goes on from JAUPFP010000070.1 coordinate 690,979, forward strand.
TCACTAAACTCTCGAGTCTACATTAAATAATATATATATATATATATATATATATATATATATATATATATATATATATAAATGTGTGTTTGAGCAACCATCCATTAAGAACAAATAGTAGCTTAAGTTCTCTCTTTTGTTGGGTTTTATTTTGTGTGCCAGTCAGAGAGAGAGAGAGAGTGAAGAGTGAAGCAGCCTCAGGTACATGAATTTTTCACTTGAACAACATATTGCATGCCATGGTAAATTGGCTGGAAAATTCAGTGTAGCAAAACCCTCTCTCTCTCTCATATTCCAACCCACCCTCAGATGATAGTCTCATGTATTAAATCCTCGTTATCGCTGCTAATCTACCGTCAAGACATGAATTTTTCAATCTCTGTTTTTCGGTACATTATATTACATACATGTAACAGTAATAACAAATAGTACAATCTAGAGAGAGAAAGAATGAAAAAAAAAAAAGATAACTGTCGCCAACATAAAACTTAATGCTTGAGGGGAGAGGTGTGGGGGTGTACCACCACTTTTTTTTTCTGTGTGTGTGTGTGTGTGTGTGTGTGCTCATATTGGAGTTTCATTTAGATTTATAAAGAGAGAGAGAGAGAGAGAGAAAATAACTAGAAAGAGCGACTGGCGTCGATATTATTGTAAAAAGTCAGTCATTTTTGTCGACTTTCTCCTCGTTTTTGTGGCTGCACATTTTTCTAAGCAAAATGCTTGCAGATGAGGTTGACAGAATAAGGCTGTTGGCACACAGACTACAAAATATGAAGTCTTTGAGTTGTCGCTTGTGTGTTTGTGCCAAGTTCGTCTTCTTTCCATTGCCGCCAATACAGTGAAGAAAAAAAGTATATTCATTGACCCGTGACAGCTTTTTTTGCAGTCGACCACCAAAAAAGTGGTCCTGTATGCTTTTAAAGCCCTTAAAGTGGAATAGGAGGAGCCTTCTTTTGTGTGTTTATAATGAGGAGAATAATTAAATTACTTTTTGAAGTAGTCGGAAGTCTCATTTCCATATGTTCATTACTGCTACTTTGCTGCAATAATAACCTCATTACTCTGATGAGAAAAAGTAAAGCATCCTTTTTTGCCGACGAAAAGTGCTGACCATTCCTTGTCGGTTAGGACCCGGCAGAGTGCGTCGGCAATCCGGGCCCTCAAATGGCCAACCGTGGTCAGAAGTGCGTTCACTTTGGTCAAAACTGGCCACGGTCGCAATAGGTTGGAGACAACGTACGTTTACAACGTTTGCTACTGCTACTACTTTAGTTCACATTATTCCATCTACATTACAGCTAGCCAATGAAAATGTTTCTTCTATCAGCCAATCATAAGGACTGTTATATATTTCTGGTTTTAAGGAGAATCCAACAAGAACAACATGGAAGACAGTGCACATTGATTGTTCAATAGATGCCATGTTGTTTTTTGGGGGGGTAAACGAGAAAACTCGAGAACAAAAACGTGATAATTCGAGAGTGTTTTGATTGGCTCATTTATTACTTCTCTACTGAAATGACCAATAAGTGCGGGCTACAAAGGGATGCTTTGCTTTTTCTCTTAAAAGGCATCAGAGTAATGACTCATGAGGTTATTATTGCAGCAAAAGTAGCTGTAAAGTAGCAGTAATGAACATATGGAAATGAGCCTTTAATTGTAGGTAGCTTCAACTACTTTTAAGTATTTAAGTAATTAGCCAAACTACCATTTTTAATAGTTAACTACTGTAGTAGCTGCTAAGTACTTTTGAGCCGCTTTTTGAGTATAAAGTGAAAACCATTTAAACACGGATAACACGAAATTTAATTATTGTCTGATCTCTTTAGAATAGCATTAATACAAAAATTTGTTTAACACGAAAAAATATTCAGGTCTCTTTCATTTCGTCTTAAACGAAGTTGTTTCTAAATGGGGTTTAGTCCTAAAATACAGTTGGAGAAAGCGAATTTCTAAGCTAATTTGCAGTTGGAAGATAGGGGCCCCCTCGATGGTATCTCTACCTTGCAGTGGTGGTGGGGGGGGGGGGGCTTGCATACTCTGACGACCTCGAGAGCTATACCGGCGGTAGCATAGCTACCAGAAGGACCACCCAAGCCGGGCAGGTCTTCGTGAGGTAGGAGTTAGACTAAGAGAGATGATACCTAGGAGAAGGTAACTTCGATATAAATCCCTGGTAGAGGGCAGCAGCTCTATCAGTACTAGTAGAAGACATAATTCAACTGATGAAGGATTTGGCTTCAAACCAGATGAATACAAGTGAGATCACAATGATTAGAGGGTTGTATTCCCGTGATGCAGAAGGTAAGGGAAACCACTGCATAAATTTCCCAAGTATACAGCAAATACAATTGCTGTGGAACCAGTCCAAGGACTGAATGACAAGAAGAAGATGTGGGGGGGGGCAGTGCAATACTAGATATAATACAATATTGGGGATGTTGAATTTGGTTGGGGAATTGGATGACAATTAGGGATAAGGAAGGGGCGATGTGGAAAGGGGAACTTCCGATGAAGATGACGTGCCGAGGTTACCAAATAATCATTTTTCTCGTTCAACTCACGACTTTTTATATATGTGTGTGTATATATATATATATATATATAGCATATATATATATATATATATATATATATATATATATATATATATATATATATTTACAAAGCGAAAAGTAAAAGAACTTAAAAGACTATAAATAAGGGATTCGGTTCTCTTATGTTTTTTACAACAAAAAAAACGTTTTGAAGGGAAGGGATGTGTTTTTTTATTATTTAAGTTCAAAGAATTGACAAAATTCTTGTTTTTCATTCATTGTTATTCACTTGACATCAGAGAGAACATTTAAAAAAAAAGAAGTTTGTCAGCAATAAATGTTTTTATTTCTTTCTTTTTCTTGTATGTGTGAATCTTTCTTTCAGACTATCTTTAAATTTATGCCTGGATCGCACGTGCGTAAAAAAAATAGAAACATTAATTAAAAAGTTTTTTTCTAGATTTTCTGCTTTCTTTCACGTTCAAAAAGTTTTTTCACACCATTACAGCAGGAGGGGGCGGAGTCATAAAGAATGATTTGGCTCAATAACCCTTTCCTATTGGTTGATAGTATTGTAATTCTGCTTTGCAAGAAGAAACAATTTTGGCCATTTTTTTTTCTACCTACTTTCAGCCAAATAAACAGAATGAAATTATTCAAATTAGATAAATTTCATTTTCAAATCGAGTTTTTTTCTAGCATTTTTTACTTATAAAATAGGCATTAAGTTAATCAGAAAAATACCGTTTTCAGTGAAAGAACCTGGTTAAAGGCTAGAATTCAGATCAAAGACTAAATCTCTAGCCTATATCCAACTTTTTTTATAGTCAAAACATTTTTTGGTTGTCTTAATGATTTATGAATAGCTAGCTAATTTTCCAACTTTGATTATTCTGTCTTTCAGGAACAAAATTTGAAAGAAACTAGAAAGTGTTTTAGAAATTAGAAGGGTAGCTCACTCACTCACTCACTCAGGTATTTTCATGTTGATATCTTTTAAAATAAACTTTTATTGATGGGTCATTTTTAAACTCGCTTAAAAAAGCTTATTTTGAAAGATAAAATACCTTTAAGTGATTGAGCTAACCTTCAAGTTTCTAAAGTTCTTCATTTTGGACCTGAAAGACATAATAATCAGAGTTTGGTTTTACAATTTTAAACCATCTTAATAGTATTTGATTTTTTTTTAAACACAAGTGATGGGAACGACTTCTGATTTTTAAAAAACAACAAATTTTTAATATGAAATTTTAATTGTTTGTATTTTTGTCTTTTCTAGTATGGCTCGGAAGAGTTTCCCCAAGATGCACCTCGGTATACCTCACCAAAGCCGGGCTTATTTTCCGAGCCCTATTACATGAGTAAGTATTATTGTATTTTTATATTTTTTTGTCACAAAACCAAAATAAACACGAAAAACATTGTGTGGTTGTTTTTTTCTTCCAACATATAAATTACTTAAATATTTTTTTAAAAAAAAAAATAAGAAGACAAAAAACAAGTTATTACAACAATTGACAGTGAACACAAAACAAGAACAAAAACTTAAGAAAAAAAGTGTCATTTGTTTGTATTTTTTTGTGTTTTGTTCTTTTTTTAAAAAAAAAATGTTTATGCATAAATATTGTTTACGATTCAAAACTAGTCACAAATCAAATCACAAACAAAAACATAATCATAATTTAAAAAGTTATGAAACATTTGTATTTTCTCTCTCTCCAAGCAAAATCACTCGAAAAAGAAGAAAAGGCATTTTTGGAGAGACAAAATTATTGAGACAAAAAGTAAAAAATATTAATTTTTAGAAAATTGGAAGTAGGCTACTCTGGTGTAATTTTTAAAAAGACGTAAGTTAGAAACTAGAATGTTATTACTCAGAATATACTGCAAAATATTTTCATGATTAACATTTAAAAACGACAAACGTTTTACTTAAAATACAAAAACTGATCAAATTTTACAGATTTTTTTTTTTTTCGTTTTAGTTTCAAACTCTTAATTCTTTTAATTTTTCAAGTGCAAAATTAAGAGAAACTTGAACATGTTTTAGAAACTAGAAGGGTTGCACAATCACTAAAGGGGTGTTTTCATGTTGTTATCTTTCAAAAATAAGCTTTTTTATGTTCTATTTAAAAAGCAAAGATATGTCAACTTGAAAATACTATTATAAGTGAATCAACTACTCTTCTAGTTTCTAACGTAATTCTCAATTTCTCCTTAATGTTGTTGCTCTTGAAACGCAAAGGAATAAAGAGTTTGAAAAAATGATTTTCAAGCTGATAAGTTTTATTTTTAAATATACAGTGGGAACCGTTTAACATGAAATGGAAGCGATTGGAATATTTTTTCGTGTTAAAAGAAAAAAAAAATTCTGCATTTCTAAGGGACCGGAATATATATCGATGTTTCCTCCTTTCTTTCTCTTTCTTTGAGTAACGCTGTACAAACAATTAAGGACAAAAACCTTGAACCACGTCGGAATTTATATAAATTTAAATGAATGAATGAACCGCCTTTTCTCAAGGTCAAGATTACGTTGCACTCTCCCCATCCAAGAACCCCATGATATTAAATTGGAGAGGGGGAAAAAGGTTGGAAAGTGTAGAGGGGGGAGGGGAGAGAAAAACGTGGAGCGGAAAAAGTGGGAGGGGGTGACTGAAATTGAAATGAAAGGAGTAAAAAAAAAAGGAACAAACGACGCGCATGCGTACACCAGAGAAAATGAAAAGCTCATTTTCTGTTTCAAATATAAAAGGGGAGGGGATAATAGCAGCAAAATTAAACTAGAATTTATCACGGGCAACTCTGCCCAGCATTAGAATTTCTTTTGCTCAGGCCTTTTTATGACGTCATCAATTTCTAATTGGTTTGTTACTTGGTCTGACGTCATAAAAGGGCGGAGGAAAAGAAATTCTAATGCTGGGCACAATTAATTGCCTGTGAATTTCGCCCCCTTCATTTATGACCGGTTACCCCACTAGTATTTCATGTTATCTGTTTTCGTGTTAAACGGTTTTCACCGTATCATCATTGAAATCCCATTTTAACATATATTAACGAACAATTCAATTATTCTAGTATTTAACAAACTTTGAAATTTTCATTAATTTGTTTAGGAATAAAGTTTGCATCCATTTTTTGTAAATATTTTAACCGGAAAACCTCTTTCATGTCCGCGTGGTTTGTTTAAAATATTGAACTTTTAAGGGTTTGAAACCACATCCAAAACAGGTTTTCGAGATACTTAAATATATATTATGAAGATGTTTCATAAAACTTAAAAAGAGTAAAATGTTAATTTGTCAGATCGCAAAAGTTAAAAAAAAATAGTTTTCGTAAAAAAATGTTGGTAAAAAAAAAGTCATAAAACAAAAGTGGAATTTCCGGTCATGAATTTTCTTTTTTTTTTGTTTGTTTTGTTTTAAATTGAACACACAAACATTTTTGGTGAACTTGTTCTGAATTCGTGTTGTTGTCGGATGTCGTATTGTGGTTTTTTTCGAGAGAGAGAAAAAAAAAACATAAGTTTGTTTGTTGTTTTTAGGTGGTGGTACATCGGTGGGAGATGTACCTCATAATGCTAATGACCCATGGTCATCTAGCAACAATGTCCCATCGTCCAGTTATTCCTATAGTTCAGCCATGATGGGTACTGGTGGTTCCCATCTACCACAGCCATCACCTGCCTATGCCAGTATGCATCTTCCACACGAGACAATGGGTTACCACCATACGATGTCTCCTAACCATGACCCAGCAGCAGCAGCAGCCATGATGTCCACAAGTCTTCCACCCATGTCCACCTTTCGAGGTCCTGGAACTCCGACGATACCCCCTTCGGCCGTTTCTCACACGTCACCATCTCCGCTTTATGGAAACGCAAATCCTTCGCCTACGATAAGTAGTACGGAACCGCTTATGAACAGGACGAACCAAGGATCATCTTCGCAAACGGGCGATGCGTTAGGAAAAGCTTTGGCTTCTGTAAGTTTTGTGTCGGAGTCTCGACGTAACTACGACAAGGTCGCTGATTTCTTTTCGAAAGAAATTTAACAAAAAAAAAATTGATTGGATTGGATTTATAGACTTACATTCTGTAAAGGAAAATTGTTCAGGTTCACAAAACCGTTCAGGCTTTTGAGACCCGTAAAACTTATTAATTTGGCTTTTTGCTTAAAGCGTATGAGGCCCATGAAAGTCATTGGAGTTTTTTCATAAAATTGTTATCTTGAGGCCCAACGCAGTTCATGATGTGAGCTAATATCTAGGCTTTTGCAAAGACCTACCAGCCCATGTTATTTTATGCAGATCTCTTTAATTTAACAAAAAAAAATCGTTTTAAGTTTCTGGAGTAGAAAACCGACGAGAACGGTTTTTCGAAAGTAATTTGTAATTTGCGAACGAAATTCAAGATTTATTTGAAAATTGAAGAGTAAAGGAAATAAACTGTTTATTGCAGTTTTACGAAGAGAGGAAATTTTACATTTTGGTCGAAGAAAAATTGTTATTAATTAATTATTATTATTATTACTGTTTTATGAAAAGATAGAATTTAACTTTTTGACAACAAAAATTGTTTAAAAAAAAATTATTCTTTTTTATAAATTATTATTATTGTGGTTTTACGAGAAGATTATTTTCTACATTTTTGGCTAACAAAAATGCTAAAAAAAAATTCCTTAAAAAGTATCATTTTGAAAGATAAAAACTATGAAAATGATCTTTTCAACTCTGCTTACTTATTCTAGTTTGAATTACAGCTTTCGATTTTTTTCTAATTTGTATCACAAAAAGACGTTCTCGTTGTTTTTTTTTTTCTGCACTGCCACAAAGCGTCTATAATAATTCCAACAATGTTCGTCTCTAAATCATAATTTAAATCATTGCCATGTTTTGATCCTATGACAAAGGGAAAGTTCGTAAGTGAAATTGTCTTCATTTTTTCCATTGTAGATTTATTCTACGGAACATACGAACAGTAGCTTTTCTTCGAATCCGTCAACACCTGTAAGTTCGCCACCACCGATATCAGGTAATCTATTAACCAAGAAATCCACCCTTTTACTGTTTGTGATCATTCGATTCTAATATGTTTTTATGTAAAATTTAAAAAAAAATTACCTGTAGGACATCCTCAATGGTCATCTCAACCAACGTCGCATACTGGACCAACGTCACCACACTTCAGTGATGGCCGGCTTCATTCTCTGGTCAGTTTCTGGTTTGAAAGTTTAAAAAAAAAGAAGAAAAAAAAAAGGGAAATGTATTTCAAGATTATGGCTGCGTTCGGAAACTAAAGCGTATTTCCTTATGCTGTAAGAAGACAATTCTTTAAAAGAAAAGAATTTCCGGATGTGCTTGATTTTGCCATTTTCTTCTCAAACGTGAGGCCTTTGAAAGCCTCACAGGATGTAGCCATTTTGTAAACATGCTGTCTCTACATATATACGTTTTTTACATTTATGACCTTCACACCGAAGGTCGCCATATTCAATTTAATCTTCTCGAAATACAAAGTATGGTGGATTAGATGATTGCTTTCTGGAGAAATGTAGGTGGCAATAGGAGATGCCCCACACTCACGTTATTTTCTGATGCTACTTTTCAGTTGTCTTTACAGACGATAGCTTTTTATTTTATTTTCGAACGCAGCCCTTGTGGATGTCATTTTTTTATGGTTTCTTTATGTTCGTGGCATGACGTTTCTTGACTAACTTCCGTAATTTGCATGTTTGCATCGATAATTCGAGTGATTTTGAAACGAATGACTCTGATGATAGTTGTGGAATGAAATCTTTTCTTTAGTTTTTCTTTTCTTTTCGATGCATTACAGTTACTAATTTAGGTTTTTAATATATTAACATTTTCTTTTACTTTTTTGTGTGATTGTCTTTCTTTTCTCCTTGTTTTTTATATTTCTACCAATAGCAAACAAATAGAATTGTGAAGAATTTGGATGAGGCCATTCATTTGCTCCATCATGATCATTCTGAGGTAAAGTGAATGAATGTCCTCCTGGGTTCCATCATTTTATTAAATAAAAACATAACATGCAAAAATTGTAAGACTTCCTGTAAATTGAGAAAGATACAGCATAAGCATATCAAGGCTTATACTATTTTCACGAGGCAGGATCACAAATGGTTACTTACGGGCAGAGGGACGAGAATTCAACGTCCAGCATTTAAAAAAAAAACATTTTCAGTGTTTTCTTATGCCGCTTATAAGATGCGGTGTCAGAGAAGTTGATGAATCTGAGGAAATAATAGGTGGAAAGGTGGTTGGATAGTTGAATTCCTGCACGTTTCTGCAAAACATTAGGATTTTCAAGCAAACTTTTTTCAGGAAAAATATTATGAAAAAAATATTCATTGTGTTTTTCAAACTTAAAAAGTATTTTTATGATGCTATTTTTCAAAATAAACTTTTATGGAAGTTTGATAAAAAGGGGATAATTTTCAAATTACTATAAAAATGTTCATTTTTTTAAGATATTGTTATGAAAAAATGTACAGGATAATTTTCTACCATTTTAGTTTTGAAATCAGTTTGAATTTAATTGTAATATTGTTCCTGAAAAAAGTTCTCAGTGTAACGTTTTTACGTTCAAAAACATCCATAAAACCACCTTAAATCGCGTATTACGACCGATATTGTTGACTTAAGTTAGATGGATTCCCGATTTCCGTACTATAAAGATGCTGTTTTTTATCATTTTACTTTTTGTAATTGCATGCATTTGCTGCTTTTGTCGATGTAAATGATTATATTTATGTTACGCATGGTTATTTTGTAAAATATTAGCTATAAACAGCAATATATGACTTTTAAGTTTTGAGCTTCTATCGAAACGGAATGTGTTTTTTTTTTCGTTATTTAGCAAACGAGAGGGATAGAAGAACGTCTCGACGATGCCATCAACGTATTGAGAAACCACGCAGAGGGCGCCTCATTGCACAATCTTCCAGGAGCAGCGAGTAATGCTGGACTTACGGGTCCGGGCCCAGGACCTTCTTTACCTATTCATTCTGGGACTCCACATTCCAATGGGCTTCTATGTAACAGTATGGCGACATCTTATCCCACCAGTGCTACTATGTCTCCTATCGATGCCCACATGGTAAACTATTGTGTAGCAAAAAGAAGAAAATGTTAAGTTTCTAGCTAAACGTCGAACAATTCTTTCTTGTAGCCAAGTCCGTTACCTCTGTCCGACGGTCGACTGCGGAACAGAGAGACGGTGACACCGGGTACGGCTTTAGCGGCAGCCTCACAGAATGCGTACGGTTTGCACGGGCCGATGGGAGATGCAGATTCCGACGTTTCCATGAAGATGGATCGGTTGTCGGAAAAGCGAAAAGATCCCGACGATGACGACGACAAGCTTTCACCTCCACCCGACTCTGGTGTCGGTGGAGCGAATGCCGTGTCGGCCGTTAGCACCACGACGACAAACACCGCTTCGTCAAATCACAAAAGTTCAAAGCGACCACGGTCACGATAGTGAGTTATTTCGGGTTTTTATATCTTAATTGGAGCAATTGGGTTTTCCATGATAAATTGCATTCGAAAATTTAACGGAAAAAAAAATTTGCATGTACATTTCAGCCGTCCCTCTAACATCGGAAGTGATTCTGCAGGAACAGCTGAATGCAGTAACAATGGCCTGTAAGGAACTTGTGTTTAAAACCTTTAGTATTCATTCTAAGTGCAAAATATAAATGTTTTTGGGGGTTTATCGGGTTTATGAGAGTTAATAAGAAATGTAACTGCTTAGATATCAATTTCTGTTACGAAAAATGGCATTTTTAGATTTGAAATCGATATCTATTGCTTCAGAACGAAATGCAGACTGCAGAAAAAATTAAATAAGTCTGGGAAAATTTGCATTTTTGATATAATCACAATAATATGGTTTTTACAAAGAGAAAATCTCAAAGCGAATTTCGAAAAATGGGGCATTAACTTTAAAAAGGATTTTTACATAGAGAATTGTACTTTTGGAACTGAAAAGATTTTTCGTGTTAACCAATATTAAAATTGTTTCACGTTATTCGTTTTGTCTTAAACAAATTGAAACATATGGAAAATGCTATCCTAAGAGACTGGGACCAAAAATATGTTTGGTGTTAAAAATTTTTTCGTGCTAGGACAGATTTTCTTTGTAAATATTAGTTATGAACTTAAGACAAAAATAGTTATGAGCATTTTCGGCACACGCTTACGTTTTAGCGCAGTTTGCCACTTAGATTATTATTATTTTATGATGATGAGCAGTTATTTGACGACATACGTTTGGTTTTTTTTGTGTGTTTTTGGATTATTCACAGCAGTAGTGGAGACGAAGATGACGATAATCTAGCTCCCGAGCAGAAAGCGGAAAGAGAAAAGGAAAGGAGGCAGGCGAATAACGCGAGGGAAAGGTTGTACATTTTATTATCGGTCATCGATTCGTCGAGTTTGCGTACGTTAAACCGTGTTTTAATCTCGTCTCTCTGTCTCTTTTGTAGAATTCGCGTACGAGACATCAACGAAGCTTTTAAAGAATTAGGTAGAATGTGTATGGTACACCTAAAGACTGATAAAGCACAGACCAAATTAAACATTCTTCACCAAGCTGTGGAGGTTATAACCACGCTTGAACAACAAGTTAGAGGTGGGTTTAAACAAATTTTTTTGATCTTATGTTTATGTTTGTTGTTGTGTTTGTCGTTGTCGTTTTTTCGTTTTTTCGTTTTAATATTATTTTCGAAGATTTTGCACTGTTAAGTAATTTTGTCCCTTAAATGTGTAGTTGTTCAGTTGAAATTGGGTCCATTTTTTTACTTTTGTTTACAAAGTTTTGCTTTGTTGTTGTTGTCGGTGTTGTTATTGTCGTGGGAGGGATGGCATGAAGGGACAGATAGACAGCATGGTTGACGTTCGTATCAGAATTCTTCACGATTTCAAAAGCGGTTCGACGCATTTATAATAGTTTTACCGTTGTTTCGACAAAGAGAAAAATCTAAAGTTGTTCAAAGAGCACAATCGGAGATCTGCACGATTATCAAACTTCACCGTAAACTAAGAATTTACGAAAGGTTATAACTGTGATTATGGTTTGCTTTGGTTATGGTTGTTCAAATGGTTACGGTTAAGTAATAGTTATTGTTACAAAAGTAATTATGGTTGATGAACTACTATGATTTTTCGAACGGTTATGGTTCTTGAATAATTGTGGTTTTGGGAACAGTTATGGCTATATTTTTATTTAATGGTTATAGTTACAAAGTGGTTATGGTTAGTTGACATTTGGTTATGGTTCTAGAATAGCTGTGGTTATGGGAATAGTTGTGGCTATATGGTTATGTAATAGTTATTCAGTGGTTATGGTTGATGAATGATTATAGGAATGGTTGTCGTTATGGAAAGAGATGGGAAGTTATCCACCTTCGACATTACGGCAGCTGCTGTGATTCACTAACAGACGTAACCAATCTTCAGTCATAATCAATTGGTAGCTATAACTGTTAAAAAACTATAAACATTTGTTAACCATAAATATTTGCTAACTGGAACCATTCAGCAACTGCAACTGTTCAGTAACCACAACTACAGTTATTAAATTATTAGTCGGTTAACCATTCCATGTGGAAGTACTGGTTCTTAATTATTCATACATTTTTCGGGCTCTTCAGAGCCTATTTTTTTACTAAATGGTTATAGCTATGGTTTCTGTAACTGCAATTATGTATAACCATGCAGACATCTGATCACGGTGCCTTTTTTCGGCCTTGGAAATTTTGTGACCGCTTTTTTAAAAAAAAAAATCTCTGAGGAATTCTATCATTTATTTTTTGCACGTTGCACACAAATAGAAAAGTTTTTTATGCATTACATCTTTTGACCAAATGTCATGCCGAAATCTTATTAAAATATTTCGTTATTTACACCAAACACACCTGAAAAAAATGACGGTGTCGTATATATATCTATGTGTCTATGTTCCGTGCAGAACGTAATCTGAATCCAAAAGCGGCATGTTTAAAACGACGCGAGGAAGAAAAGAACGAAGACGGGCCCAAATTAGGACCACATGCCATTCCTCATCCCTCCGCCATAAACGCTCTCGCTAGCCAACACTTGTCTTCTGCTTTGCCTGTGAGTTCAGTCTCTTCGACAGTGTTTAATACGATGGAATAGAAGGAATTAGGCGATCAGATAGCGGCTATGTAGTCTTCCTTTCGAGAGAAAATGTATTTTCACCTTTTAGTTAACATTTCTATCAAGTTATCAGCAAGGCTTCGAATAAAGAAGCTTTTTTTCAAAAGGTGCTTCCTTCATATTTGGAAAATACGTTTTTCTGTATGTATCAGAGTGATAAAGATGCTTTTTTTGTGCGTGCTGCCCTTGCTGATGACTTTGATGTATCGCAATGCTCGAGATGTAACACGAGTAATTTTTACGTGGAGCAAGAGTTGGAGATGTCTTCGGCTTTTTTAAAAGCAACTTTTTGAGAGAAATGCTAATTTTATTCGAAACTAGAAGTTTAAAATAGGCTTTTTACGTCAGTTTGAAATGGACGTAACGCCTTTTGACAGTCAAGATGTTTTATGAACAGCTGATTTAAAACTGTGGTTATTTTGAATTGAAAGTGTGTTAGAAACTAGAACGATAATTGAATCACAATAATAGTGTTTTTGTGTTAATTTTTTTTTTTTTTTTTTCAAAAATTAAAAATTGGCGTATGTTTTGTTTTTGGATCATTTTCAAACTCACTTAAGTTTAAGTCATTGAGCTACCCCTTCTAGTTTAAAGTGTAAACGCTTTTCGAACTTTGATTATTCTGTTTTTCAGGTGCAAAAGGAAAAACTAAACTGGTGGTTCAATCACTTAAGGGTAATTTCATCTTGATATCTTTCAAAATAAGCTTTTTATGTCTGACCATATTTTTTTAATTTTTGTCTATGAAAAATTCATCTTGAAAAAGATGAAACATGAAAACACATATTAATTGATTAAGCCACCATTTTAGTTTCTAAAACACTTTTTAGTTTCTCTTAATTTTGCTCTTCTGGATGACAGAATATAATCAAGAGCTTCGAACAAACTTGATTTATTTTGAGTTAGATTCTAAATTGTTGCTTGTTTGAAAGTTTCTCTGGTTACATCTTATAAGCATTGTTTTGTTATGTTTTACTATTTTTCTGATAATAATTGCATTTCTGAGTATTTTTGTGATTATTTTTCATTTTTAGCCAACTTTACCTCACGCCCAACCGCCTCCTCAGTAGCATCAGAAACTTCACGTCATTTTCTTGATAACTTTATGAGTTTGCTACCTGCGCAGTTGAGGGAAGCTGGTGGTGGTGTAGGAGACGACGACGAAGACGACGATGACTCCGATAAAGAAGGAGAGAACTGAGTGAAATCATAAAGCACACTTTCTGTCGTCTCCTCACTTACGGTTGTCGTCAATCGTAATCGTAAAAGCATTATTTCGAACATTGGAAGAGAGAGAGAGACAGAATGGATAATTATAAAGAACGGATTGATAATAATGATAATAATAAGAAGAAAAAAGGTGTTTTTGTTAAGTCTTCTTAAAAAAAAATATAATATATCTTCTCTTCCATGGACATGCCAAAATAAAAATTGGCATAAATCATCCATCATCCATTTCGTATCCTATTATTCGCATAACGACACACCTCACACACGAACCCTTTTCTCCCCTCATTTCACCAGCAATCTTCGCATCTTCTTGATATTTCTTCGAGTTACGGTGTTGTTTTTAACAAGAACTTTTTGGTGTCGAGCGCTGCTCGTGAACTTCTTTATTTTTTTTTGGTCTCTTTTTATCATTTGAAGAGGTTTTTTTTAAGAAAAAACTTGAGCTTTTTAGAAGCCAAACGTTAACTTGTACATGAGTTTTTAAAAAGTGCAGTGAAGAAGGGTTAAAAGTTCCCAGTATATGTGGCAGTCGTGTGTGTCGTGAGAACATAGATAACAATAACTTGTTTGTGTGTCATGGTGGCAGCATAAAAAAAATTGAAGAATTAAAAGATTCATGTTGGATCAGGATCAGGAATCAGGATCGTGTGTTTTGGAGTACAGGAGAAGGAAAAAAAAAAAACACCAATCCCAACCCCCCCTCGTTATCTATTATTATATCCTCGTGTACATTTTTTTTTATTATTAAGTTACCTTTTTTTCTTTCCCACAAACCACATTACTCAATTATTTATTTACCAGTGGTTACTTTTATCCAGTATTTTATTATTTTATTGAGTTATGAATATCTTGACTTATTATTTTTCTCTTTGTTTGGTTGTTTATGACTTTCATTTAAAAGTCATCATCGTGTTTTAGAAGAGAGGAAGAAAAAAAACTACAAATCAAGCATACATTTTTCGGAAGTTGCGTGGCAGTCAGAAATGTATTGGAACCAATGGGGGAATTTAGGAAGAAATTTGCATATTTTTTTTTTCTTATGTTTTGTAGTTATTGCAACGGTTTTGCGTTTGTACGACGACGTTTTCGTACATTTGATAATTATTTTTAATAATAACAGCATTAATGTTTTTATTTTGGCGAATGCTGTTAATTTTCTTATGTGAATCGATTCCAGGGGCATAACTGCACATCCTGTGTTTTTTTTTAAATTCTTTTGCAGTTTTTAATAATTATCTTATAATATTGATATTAATTAAGACGTTCCAGAATTTGTGTTAATTGATGGTCAAAAGCCAAAGACGATCTTCTTGCTCTCCATTCCCATCTTTACCTTAGGGGTTGGATTACTAATGATTGCTATCTTGTGACATAATCAAAGCTAGAGCTAAACTCGGGTTAATGTGAAGTAATTTGCCCCAAAAGTAATAATTAACTTCAAGTAATTAGTAGTTCACCACGATACTTAATTTGTAGGTTTGTATTTTAACTTAGTACTTAATTAGCTTTTCTGATGAAAAATGCATTTACTTTTCAAATTACTTTTTGTTTTTGTAATTTAAACTTACATTCTCAAACTACTCGGAACTTGTGTTAACTATTTGAGCGTTTGAGCGTCTTTTTCAATATTTCGTTCTGTAATTGTTTATTATTTTCTTTTAATGCATAATTGCTTTATCAAAATTAGTAATTGCATTTAATTTCTTTTTAACATTTACTAATTGAAATTGCAATTAATTAGTTTTCCACTGATGTAATTACTTTGAAGACTCACCCATTTTTGATAATGTTTCATGTAAAATTTTGATTTAAGATATCTTTAATGGTTTTTAAGTCGCTAAACTAATAAACGTTTACATTTAATTTGTTATGACAAGTTCATAAATTTAGCAATACCTTTCACTTAGCAATTATCAAGATTGCGACCCAAAATGCTAATTGCTAATTCAAAGGTAGTTTTAAGCTTATAAACGTTCAATAAAAAATTTCATCTAAAATTTTATGTGCTTTGACTTGAAAATCATTAAAATTACTACATTTAAGCATTAGCTTTGAGTATTTTGCAGTTAGCAGTCACTGATATTATGCCCCCCAAGCCTCCGTAATTTACTACTGATATTCTAAAAGCATTTTAAAAATTACCTTCTGTGCCTACTATTTTTATTTAAATTCTAACTTTTACTTTAATTCAGTCAGCCATTTTCAGCTGTGCCATATTTTTTTTGCCCATTGATAATTATTTAAAACATTGCCAAAAATATGTGTTTCAAATTATTTAACACATTTGCTGGGTGCCATCTTTTTTTATATATAATCTGTGCCATTTTATTGCCAAAATTGCTACAAAGCTTATAATCGTGGGGTTTTTTTCCATTTGGTTAATTACTAAATTGGTTCTTTTTTTAAGAATTTTTATAAAAGGTTAGACATTTTTTTCGAATAATATAGTTATTATTTTTAAGAAAAATTTAATCTTATATCAATAATTAAATTATTTATTTGTTTTATTCTAAAATGATACTTAAAAAAAAGTTTAGCATAAACATATTCACAAACTCTGTTTTTGCTTTTAATATTTTTAAGATGCAAGCCAAAAATTTCAATTGTAAACTTTTTTTAAAGCATAAACTTGTGATTTTCGTTAGAAAACAAGGCACATTTTTTTTGGTATAACGAGTTATGAAGTTTGTTTGCATCAATTTTGGACAGTTTTTTAATAATTGTGTTTATTTTAGATTAATTTTAATAAGCTTAAGTTGTATAGACTAATTACTTTTTAATTTATGATTTTAAATGGAATATACAGTGAAAACCGTTTCACAAGAAATATATTGTCGATTCGGATTCTTGGAATAATATATATATTATTCTAACACGAACGAAAATGTGTCAGTCCCTTTTATTTCGTGTTAAACGGTTTCCATTGTATTTAGAGGCTAGGTTTTGATGGTAATCAAGCAAGTAAGATCGTCTGGCCACCAAATAAAAGCAATTTTAGGTGCCATCCATCCCATTATGTTTTTATGTTCTTCCTAAATGTGCCCAATTCCTAAATTTTTACCACATCTCTGCTAGCCATATTATTATTATTATGCATTGATTTTTAGTTTTATTTTTTGGGTCAAATTTTTTTTAAACAAAAAATGAACGATGATAAAATTATTGAATGGAGAACTTTGAAAAGAATACGCAGCACAATAATTAATGTACAATAATAGTTTACTGAATGATATTTTTTTTTTCTGTCTGTCAAAAAAAAATGAAATATACAAAACCTATTGGAATTTGATGATTATTAATTATTATTATTATTACATGGGAATTGTCTAATTTTTTATATTGTTTAAATAATGTAAATTGAAAATCATGTAGTGCAGCTTGTATATCGAAGACAATTTTCATAATGCATAATTTTTGAAAGTCCCTTCTCCTCCTCATCCTCCTTTTGCCTCCCAATTTAATAATAATTTCGATTCTTTAATCTGGTATTGTTGTATTTTATTAATACAGTTATTTTATTTTGCGAAGATTTGATCATTTTTGATAATAATTGGAGTTGATTGAGAGCAAAAAAAAACTTTTCAGCGGTTTTATAAGTTTGTTTTAAGGCCTTTTCTAGAACTCAGTGCAACACTCAGAAATATTGGTTTTTGAAAGTTAAACCGAAAATTGCAGTGTGTTTAATTACATGTTTCTCAATTTATGACTCAACTAATCAGCAACAGATCAACTGCAATTATACTTTTTCTAATCAAACGAGCTGGTTAGAGGCTAGATGTCTAGTTACTATAAATTGTCAACTTGAAGAGTTCTCGCCTGTAACCAGTGTTTTTGATAGAAAAGACCATTTTTGATGGTTGATCTAAACAGGATTGTGACTTCACAATCGGCTCGTGGGCCACAGATTGAGAAACATTTGCTTTAATATTGCATACATATCCGAGGTCTAATAATTAGACTGTAATGACAAAACTGCAATTGTTTATTTTTTCAAGAGTTTTCATGAAGTTCTATATTTAGATAAAGCTTACAGTGTCTGAGGGATAATTACCGAAAACTTTAGAATTGTTATTTTTTTATAAAAAAGGAGGTAATAACAATTGTTTTCGACAATTTAAACAAAAGGATTTTGCATTCTTTTGTTATTATCCTGTTTTATAAAACAAAAATGACATAAACGTAAATTTCTCGTGAATCCCAATGACGTCAAAAGCTTCATCTAAGAGCGACGCAAGTATAGACAGTATCAAGATAAAATATACAGAGGTTAAATCAACTAAACTCTTCTTCTATGGAACATTTCATGCCAAAACAGAGTGTGGTCAATGGATGGCGCGAACTGTACTTAAGAGCTTCAGTTATAATACGATTCAGTGTTCAATACAAAACAATGGATGACATTTTAAGTAAAATGTCTTCCTTTTAGCTTTAAAAAAGCAGACGATTCTTTACTCACTTTTGACTTTTTTTAAAAAAAACATAAGAGTTGCTTTTTACTTCTATAAATTTATCTTGGACAGCACATTATCTGTGTTTTATTTTATGGAATTTCATGTTTTTAAAAAATTCTTTAAATTTAGTTCTAGAAAAGGCCTTTTAGAGAAATAAATAAAAATAGTCTGAATTCCTAATTATTGGGGAAAAACTATACAAATCTAATGTGCCTCCGAAAAGTATCCCGTATCAGAAAAAAACAAAACATTTCTAATGCATAAGCCAAAGCAATATATATATATAAATATATGAAATTGGGGCGGTGGTTGAGGTGAGGGGCCCCAATTTTTTTTTAAAAAAAAAATGAATATAACTTTTATCCATAATCCTGTTAAATTTTTTTTTTGTGAAAAAAAAAAGGAATTATGGAGTTTTAAAAACAAAATGTCAGTTTTATTGAAAATTTATCTTAAGACGATTTATTTTTTAAAATGACATTAAAAAATATTATGTAAGGAGAAGTAAAAAAAAAAGAATCCTGTTCATATTGAAAAATTTGTGGTTGTTTTTTTTTTTTTAGTTATTTGAGAATCTCTCTTAAATTTTGTGTATTATTTTTGAGTTGTGGGAGCAAATTGATTGTCAAAAATTGGACAGATTGGGCAGATTATATTTGCTGAACACACACTAATGTTAATTTACTTTTTTTGTGTATGTTTTTATTAATTATGTTATAGTAGGTTTAAATGTCTTATTGTTTTTTTCATACCCCCCCCCCCCCCCCCCCCCTCTTCCTTTTCGTAGTCTTTTTGTTAGGTTGTTATGACAAAAGAAGAAAAATCCTAAGAAAAAAATTAGTTAAACCAATTTTTGTTTTCTTATTTTTATTGTTTAATCTACATTTTTCTTTTGTGTTCAAGTTCTCTTTTTTTTTTTGTGTCGAAAAAACATCTTTTTCAAGCAGATTGTAATTTTATTTCATTTTTATTATTTTTCATTTTTTGTTCACATGTGTATACACTTTTAATGTTTCTTTTATTTTGTTTCCCAATTTTTTTGCCTTTTTAATTTTGCTATTTTTAAATCATGTTTTAGTTATTATTAACTAATAACCTTTAAATGCTGACAAATCATATTTGCTGGTTTAATTTAATATGAAAAAAAAACTCAATTGTAACTTTTTTAGAACCTACAAAAATATCTTTTAAACTGAGTACAGACGATCAATTCTTACTTGTCAATCCTGGCTTTTTTAAATCAAAATAATACTACTGGATTTTTGTTAATTGAATCCAACTTTGGGCATTGTTTCAATTAGCAACTACTAGCCTCCAAGCTAAGGTGGCAGAATTGTTCTATATGCGGTGTCGATAGCGTGAAATTAAGCTTAATAATCTTCAGCATAAGAGGCTAAGCGGCTGCTAATCGAAAGAATTTCTGGCAACTTTTATTGCTCTTCAATTTTTTGAATTGGACTGAAGACAACTTGGTGTGATGTCTGGTGTGGATTGACATTCTTTAGAATGTGAGAAACATACGATAATGTGAAAATGAGGAATTAAATAAAATGGTTTGAAAGTCTGTGTTGATTTTGAGAGAGAATCCAGGATTGACAAGCTAGAATTGATCGTCTGTACCTCAGCTTTATCCTGATTTTGATTTGTTTTTAAATTATAATTAATCAGGAGGAAAAGTTAAGATTTTTTATGCAGTTCATGTCTCATACATTTGATAAATGTTTTATTAGTATACTATTCAGTATTGAAATATATTTTAATATTGGGTAAAAAAAATTAATAGTTGAATCGTTTTTTATTACTCAACTTTAATTTCTTAACGTTATAAGGTACAGAAAATTTCAAAATTATTCATTCATTGAAAACCAAATCAAAGAAAAACTGTAATTTTTTTTTTGTTTCTTTTTGCTGTTTTAATATTTAGTTAATTATGAATATTATTATATCGTCAATTTTTTTTTTCATCTTTCCTTTCCTTACATCAAATCCTTTTTCTTCTATTCAAACTGAATATTTTGTTTGTTCACACACACCTTGTACTCCTTTGCAAGTCATTAATTGCCCCTGAAAGCCAATGAAAACGACCACTTGATGAGGAATTTAAAAAAAATATCACCAATTGTAAAAATTTAAAAAAGGCAAAATAATTCATTTAGAAATAAATGTGCCATTTTTTCAGATAAAAAAAATATCGATGGAAATCGTTTTGTTTTTATTTTATTTGTTTTTTTTAGGGGACAGCAACGATTATTGGCATAATTGAGGAAATCTTGTCTGGCATCACAGTTTTGTTAATTTTGTTTCAGGTAATGTATTTTATTTCTTGACTAGAAAAGAAATTTTGTCCAGATTTCTAACGAATTGTATTATTTGGAATTATATTGTGGGGTGTATATTGGGGTGTGATGTGATCAGTATATTTTTAACAGGTAAGTTTTTTCAAGATATTAAAAATACTCTTGAAATTAAAAATATTTAAAATACTAAAAATGTTGTGTTGGGGGGGGGGGGCAAACACAATGATCAAAGTTAAATTTTTTTTAGCAAGAGCTCGAAAAAAGAAAATTAAGAACAAGGATATTTTTCATCCAGGTTTTATTAAAGGTAAATTTCTGAGTTCCACTTTGTGGATCTTTAGATATTTAGTGCTTTAGTGCAAAGTAATTGGTTAGAAACCGAAGAGTAGTAGGTAAAAAAAAATTAAGATATTCATTTTCACGGATGGGGGGGGGGGAGGTGGGGTCAAGTGCCCCCTCTTGCCCCTTTGTGCGGGCGCCAATATTAGCAGCCACATATGGCATCTAATCTAATGCTGTGGAGGGGTTATTTAGATTGCACCAAAGGTGCGAAATAAGGCGAAAAGCTACACTTTTTCCTGTGTAGAGGCTAAGCGGCTGCTAATTGAAAGAATAACGAAACTTTTTAAAAGCTAAAATTCTGTAATTTTCTGAAATGATGGGCCTCACGAATATTAAAGGTCATTCGCGCACAGGCAGCTTTTAACTGTGTCAAGGTTGGCGTCTTTCCATAGAGAATACATTGCGATGACAGCAACGCGACCTTTAGTCTTCATTTTGTCATCAAAAAGTTTTTTTTTTCAAAAGTCACCTGTGTGCCAATGCCCCTTTTGAAGAAGGTGAAATGCAAGTAGAAGTTTTTTTTTTTTTTTCTTCTTAAGAATTTCTTTTTGTATATGTCAAGGTTAGGAGTCCATTGTGAGTGCGATCATGCTAGTATTTGTTAATTAATTGCAATTCACTTACAATATTTTGCACGTAACATTGAATAGTTGACACGATTAAAAAATTCGTCATTTTGAGTTTAAATCTATTAGTAGAGATGCATAAGATTGCACTTCATATAACATGGAAAAGTGATAGATTTGTTTCCAATTGTAACCACTAGTGACCTTTATAAAACTTTCTCAACCTACAATTAAAATTATTGGCATTTTTTGTTCTTCTTAAAAAATTGCAATTTTTGAGTTGTGACTTCTTAAATGTTTTAATTTAATTATTGGTAATAATACTAATAAATAATGCATATTGATAAAACTGGGAACATATACACCTGGTTATTATGGTAGGCCTACCATATGATATTTACATTATTATCCGATTTGTACTTTAAAAGGAAGGATCAAGTGTTTAATCATTGAGAAATTAACCTCCTCCTCCCCCTCCCTTCTCTAAATATGTTCGAATATTGAGTTTTATTTCATTTTATACAGTATGTCTCAAAATCAACATCTCAAAACTTTTTAAAAGAGAGTGGCTTAGCTATTTCGTTTAAAATTTAAATATCTTACTTATTAGAAATGCTACCTAGACATTTCAAACTTCATTTCTTTGTTAGAAACGTATCAAAATGTAGTTATACAAAAAATGAAACTAATATGTAGTCGCCTAATTTAAAAAAAAGTTAATGGTTTTTAGAAACTGTAATTTAAATTTTTTTCTGAAAGAAATGATTTTTTAAAATCTAGTTTTTAAAATTCAATAGCTTTTTTAGTTAATTAAATTTTATATTATATTTTAATATGTTGTTACGGTGTTTTTTATGACTAGCTGATTTTAAAGTGACACAAAAAGCATATTCTAGTTTCTAAAACACATTCAAATTTTTCTTAATTTTTCTTGTAAAAAACAGAAATAAAGTTTGGTCAAGTTTTCACACTTTAAAAACACTTAAAATTTCAAATGTACATGTATTGCTTTTATAATATTTGAAAGAATCAATTTTAAAGATTAGACTATTGCCATTCAAGTAAACTTTTTTTTAAAATACTTTGGACGTTTATTTTCTGAGACATACTGTAAAATAAAGCATATTAGTGTAAATGCAATGTGGTTTGACGTGCAAAAATCACATGGTTTCATTTAGAAAAGCTTATTATAAATATAAAAATCCATTGCTGTGTAATCATGCGTTTTGTTCACAATCTGCGCTTTGTTTTCAGGAGAGATAGATAGGTCTCTCTCTCAAAAACGATTCGCTTTTGTGAATGAAGCGCGAGAGATCCACTTTTGACGCCATTATCCCATAATTTCCCCTCCCTTTTCATCCTCCCCTCATAATACACAGCCCCTATTTCCCTCTTATTTCATTGTCTGTTCAATTCCCTCTTAACATCCCATTGAAAATATCATTTGCTCATTAATTAGCAAATGCTGTCTTTCAACTGATTCATTTGACTGTTTAATCATATTGAGTAATATGAATAGATCGCATTTTAATTTTAAATCTTTAACTATATATTGAGGAAAAAATAAAAATTATGACATTTTTTTAAGTGGCTCAAATATTAATATATTTTAAATTTGTTTGTTTTTATGTTCGTATATTTATGAAATATCAAGCAAATGTTTCTCAATTTTTGGCCCAAGTGCCAATTGTGAAGTTGATCAACAATTCATCATTATTACAGAAATCAAAACATGGGTTAGAGGCTAGACCTTTTAAGTTGACAACTAATGACAATTTAGCCTCTAACCAGCCTTTGTTGATTAGAGAAAGCATAATTGCATTTGCTCTAATGATGATGATGATTAATTCACAATTGGCACTTTTGGACACAAAATAAGAAACAAATGCAATATCAATTGCATAAAAATCCGAGCTCTTATAATAATTTAAAGTAAACGTAAGCATATCCGGAAGCAACTTTTATAAGAATATTAAGTGATTTGTAAACTAGAGCAGTGCAACAATTATGCCATAACAATTTTTATGATAAAATACATTTATTTGAAAATAAACTTTTTACAATAATTCAAGTTATTTTTTTAAAAAAAAGTATGTTTTAAAGATATTATTTATGAAAGAAATTAAATTTGGATAATTTTTGTTGCATTATCTTTTTGTGAGAAATAATATGTCATTCTCAGGAGCCATTATTTAGACAAACTTGAAAGTGTTTTAGAAATTAGAAGATAGCTCAAATATAGACGAAAATTTAAAAAAAATGTCGTCAGTTGGGTCGTTTTCAAACTTAAAAAGTTTATTTTAAAAGATATTAACATGATGATAAATACCCTTAAGTGACTGAGCTGCCCTTTTAGTTTTTATTACAAAATATTTCTTTAACGTTGTTCCTGAAATGCAGAATAACCAGTGTTACAAAATCAGCTAAATTCATGAAACATCCTTTAAACATATTTTACTTATGGACAATCAGTGATTGCCTCTTGTTAAGGGGCAGATAGAATAATTTTTAATTTTGAAGCAAAATCAGATTTTAAAAACAAGTAACATAAACTGATATCAAACTTTAAAATATAGTTTATAAACTTTTTTCATATATTATGGTTCTAAAACGCCAAACGTAAATTACCTTAAGTATCTTATAAAAAGTGAAGCTGTTTTTTTTAAGCTTTGTGTTGGTCATTGAAGCAGTTACACGTGTAAATCCTCTATGACTTAAAACCTAAAAAGGCTTTTAACATTGAAGCATATTACTCATGTATTTATGTTATTTTTTATTATTAATGTAGTTTGAGACCATATTGCATTCAATAACCAATCCAATGAGCAAATGTTAAGTATATTATATACTGTATGTATATATATATATATATATATATAT
Source organism: Brachycybe producta (assembly GCA_036925085.1). Taxonomy (NCBI): domain Eukaryota; kingdom Metazoa; phylum Arthropoda; class Diplopoda; order Playtdesmida; family Andrognathidae; genus Brachycybe; species Brachycybe producta. The sequence goes on from JAUPFP010000070.1 coordinate 715,485, forward strand.
ATATATATATATATATATATATATATATATATAAATGTATATAAATAGAGAGAGAGAGAGAGATGATACACTTTGTATTGTATTTAAGGAAGGCGTGCGAGTTGGCCAGGTGCAATATATCTTTGTATAGATGATATCCCTTATCGAGAGTTTAATCAGGCGTCCATTTGGGCGCCATTGTGGGCAGCATTTATTTATTCATTCCATTCAGTGATTCATCTACCATAGAACGTCAACTAACCATGTGAACGATAATGATGTTTTCAATTTTTATTTGATCAAACTAAAATTGAGAATATAAAAGAAGGGAAAAAGAAAAACCTTATAACCACCACCACCGTTATAAGCTTCTTAGAAATAAATATGGTTTTTGTGGGTGGTGGTTTTCAGGATGATTTTTGCAAAGGAATATGTCTTAAACATACACACACATATATACAGTATATACGGCTCCTTTTGATATTTTTCAGTATTTTTTTTTGTTATTACTGATACAGTTTGTTCACAAAATGGTTTAACAATTTTATTTGTCAGTTGTCAATTTATACAGAGTGGCTACAGTGGCGCATTGTTAACCTTCCTGTAAAAAATAACAACATTTGACCACAAGAAAGTTACAAAACGAAATTTTTTTTTAAAAAAAAGGGTTTAGGCCCTTGACACACGGACTACTTTTGGTGTTCCATTTCGACTGCAAAAGATTGTCGCAGTTCGGTAAGCTGTGGTTGCAATGTACTTTTATGGAAAGAAAGCCAGACCTTTGCACGCTATCGACAACTGCAATTATTTGATTTGATAACCATTCTAGTTTCTAAAACATTTTCAATTTGTTCTTAGTGTTGCTCCTGATATGCAGAATAACCCGAGTTTTAAAATCAGTTCTTCAGTAAACGCATTAAACATTTTTTTTTCAAGAATCTCATGATTTAGAAGAATGTTAAGAAACTTTAAATAAACTCCAAGATGACAATTTAAATTAAAGCATTTAAATTAAATATTAAATATTAAAGATAATTTTAAAAAGTTATTATGCAATAATGCCAAAGTGTACAGAAGTTGAATTATTGGAAAGGGAAATAACTTGTTGTGTACCCTATTAGTATTATTATTTCCTAACAAATGATATAAGGAAATGTTACATTTTAAACAATGGAGGATAAGAAAACATTGTCCTCACCCTGTAGATGCCCTCTTATAGATTTTGACGTTCTATGTCACTGTAGATTATTATGATATGAAATGTTGATAGAAAATCTTTTGTAAATCATCCAATGAACGGTGGATTTTGTTTTTATCTGGGTCGATGCGTTTTATTTTTGTTCTCTGTTTGTGTCTATTGAGATAAAAATCTAAAGAAAACTACCAATGTTATTGTTGGATTTATTCGTGTTAAATCACATGGAACATATTCACTTAAGGCATATTACATTGATAAGAACACATACCACATCTACAGTATATATTTATTATATCTTTATAATGTTATCTTCTTGTTTGCGAGTGAGAAATAGAATCCAAATATTTGGTCCACTCAGTCAAAAGTGTCTCTGAAAGGGCCAAATTCAAGAAGGAAGGATTTTATTGGCACTTGAACTTCAACTTGTGAACCATCTGAACAATTTTTTTTTCCATTTTTTCTTCTTCCTACTTTTATGTTGGAACCTAGTTCCGAGGGTTCAAGTTGAAGTTCAAGGGTGCAACTGAATAAGCACTAAATTGAACAAAAGAAAAAATGAATAACTTGTAAAATTATTGGTTTTTTGGATTGGAACACACAGGCAATTTTTGAAAGACTTTTTGGCGACAAAATAAAATCAAAAGTCGCTAGACTGTCGTCGCAATGTATTTTCTATGGAAAGCCACCAATCTTGGCATGCATACAGGCGACTAACTGCGTGCGAAGCTTTGCGTCTTCCCATAGAAAATACATCGCAAAGACACCCCCTGCAACCATCAATTTCGTTTTGTCACCAAAAAGTCTTTCAAAAGTCGCCTGTGTACCAAGTACCTTATTCCGTTTGGCGTTTCTTCAATTATTCAATGTGTCGCTTATTCAGCGCCACCATTTAAAGTGCTAAGCTCCTTCAGTTTCAATTTATGTTTAAATATCTCAACTTAAATGTGTTTTTTTGTCGTATAATTCAACAAAATTAAAAATATTTGTGCCTTGCAGATTGCATTTTGAAAAATGTGTAATGCCTGGGTCCTAATTGTGTTTTAAGTATTTATTTTGCAAATAGACCAACAAATTCGAAAAGAATGAACCCATTAATAAGTTTCAAGGGACTTTTTTATACATTGAGTAAAAAAAAACGAATATATTTATCATATTTATTAATAAACCTTAATATTTATTCTGTCACATGTATTATAATTATAAATGAAGAACAAATTAACATTATTCTAATTATTTAAATATTCAGTTAGTTTATTAAGATACAAATGTAGATTAGGTTGTTTTATATTAATTTGCATATAATAAGCTAAAATGACTAGACTTTTTTTTATAATTAAATTTTTGCGAAATAAAAAACTGCAAAAGTAGGGCTCAACGGATCGTATTCTTAATGGTTTCTAAGTCAGAGCTGATGCTAAAGTCGAACGACTTTTACATGAAACTTCCTATCAAAAAGTTGATGAGTTTAGCAATACCTTTGACTTAGCAGTTATTAAGAATAAGACACAAAGTATTTGGTTGACATTTCTTTATTATTTTTTTGTACTGATTTGGTTGGGGATTTTAATTTAAGTTAACCAATTAACACAAACACATTGAATTACGAGGTGGTAACATAATATAATAAAAAAATTTGAATTATGGTCTATTGTGACTATTGTTTGAATTAGACGATGTTGAATTGAGAACAGAAGAGTCAAAAGATGCATGGGGCCTATAGCAACAAAGTCCACAAAATGGGTTTGTTTGATGATGATGAGGAGGAGGATGATGATGATAAGATGATGAGAAATCGGATGTTGAAAGTGGACCCATTTGTCCAGTTAGGGCCATACACCTGCCATTTGCCAAAAAAAAAACATAGAAGGAAAAAACAAATTGATATATAAGTTAATTGGATTCATCAAATGTGAAGTTCATTAATTTATTTCAGCACGCAACTATTTAAGCAAATGCACAATAGTATTAGAGCATAATATTTTAGTCATATAAATTATTAATTTTCATTTTATTTGAAAATTGAAACTCATAAGTATACACTGTAGGTTATTGTTATATTATGATAATGGTAATTGTTGAGCATCTTTTCAATTGTTTTAATTTCCTGTCATGTTTTCCTGTTCTGTCCAGACTAGAAATGCTAATAGTTGGATGGAGGTGGGACACTTATTTTTTTCAGCCTATTTATGAGATTAAATTTATAAATAATAAATAGTTGCCAATCTTTATGAGAGAGATGGGGCGGAGTTGTGAAAAATATGCTAAGGACCAAATTCAAGAAGAAACTTTTAACACTTTCACTTGAAACCTCAAAGTAGAGTTTCAACATAGAAAATCCCTGTTTTATTAAGTATTTTTAAACATAGTTTTTTCTATATTGGAACCCTGCTCGGAGAGTACAAGTAGCTGAGTGACTACCATACGTACTCTTTAGATCTTAATATAACTTTGAACAAACAAACACCTTTGGCCAAAATTCAAGAAGACGACTTGGCACTTTTACCTCAACTTGAAACCTCAGAGCAAAGTTCCAACATAGAAATATTCTGTTTTATTGAGCAAGTGTTTTTTCTAGTATTTTGCAACCCTGTTGCAAAGATTGAAGTTGAAGTTGAAGTGTCAAGTTTTCTTCTTAAGTTGTTTCTTTATACCTGAGTTGCTGATCCATATGGGCTTTTTCTATTCTTTTATCTTTGGCTCTTCGATTTTGAAACCAGATTTTAATTTGTGTTTCTGTTAATTCCAGTGTGTCGGCCAGTTCGAATCTTCTGGGCCGACTGATGTACTCATTTCTACTGAATTCCATTTCCAGTCTCAGTGTTTGTTCGGCTGTAAAAGTGGTCCTTTGACGGCGTTGACGACTGTCTTTTCGGCGACGTCTAGCCACTGAAAAACACGGTAAAAAAACCCCATGAAAATATTTCTCTTTCTCTTTTCTACAGTCGATCGACACATGCAGAAGAAAAAAAAATTGACCCTATGCATGTGTTTGTGTTTGCCACGTGTTGTGTGACCCGGGCCGTCTCCACCCTCAGCACACTCTCACATCCTGTCTAAATTAAGTTGCATAATGCAGGTGCAATCAGGTGGAACCAAACGAGGCCACATTTTTTCAAGTGTGGCCACCGCCACTTAATTTGAGTGTAATTATTTAAACAACATAAAGATGTAACTTGGGTAGAATTTTTTTTTTTATCTTTTTCATAGGTGTGTGGATAGAAGTGGATATATTTTAGCACTTAAACTATAAGTTGAACTCTCGGAGCCAGGGTTCAACATAATGAATTCAGTTTAAAATAACAAGGTTTTTCTAGTGGAAATAAAATTAGCAAATTTGACAAGAGTAAACGGCCATTTTCTTCCAGTTAAAATTTTTTTTAACAGTTTAATAATTTCTTTATGTCGAATTGTCAACAAAAATACAATTTTAGGTTTCTAATTTGAACGGAAGCTTTGGAATTTTTTTTTTAAAGCAGCTTCTAAAATGTTCAAATTTAGATTTGGAACTGAAACAGTGTTAGGCCCTTGGCATGCACACGGATCCACTTTTTGAACAATTTTCGATTGCAAAAGAAAGTCGGGTTGTTGCCAAAACCGACCACCTTGAGTATTTCCATAGAAAATACATTACAGCCACATTTGTAACCACAGCCCAAACACCTTCGACTTTATTTTGCAGTCGAAAAATGTTCAAAAAGTTGTCTGTGAACATGTTTCAACGCTTAGAAGAAAAAAAATAATGAAATAGGAAATAAAACTTGCAAAAGGCTTGAAGTCCCAGATGAGTGTATGGAATTGGTCCCGAGTTAAAGAGGCGATAAGATGAAGGTGTCTTTAGATGAGGATGAAGATGATGATGAAGATGATGAGGGTCAGTGACAGTAGGTCGACACAGTAAAGCAGTTGTAGGAGGTCCTATGGAAGAACCAAACCGAGATGCCGCAGCATCTAATGGATGAAGATGAAGATGATGTGGTCGTAAAGTTGTGGCTGTTGGTGGTTGCAGTGGTGGCGGTGGCGGTACTTGTGGTTGTTGTGAGCCACTTGTAGAAGAGATCTCTTCTGACAGAAAACTCTTTCTATGTTGTTGTTGTTGTTGATGATGATGATGATGATGAAGATGAAGTCCTGTTGACCAAGTGGTTGCAGCATTGCATAAACTTGGAAATGCATGCAAAGGTAAATGATGAAAAAACGTAGTTGGTGGCGGTGGCTGTGGTGGAGATGGAAATGGACTGTGATGGACAGTGGACGACAGTCGTTTCAGTTCATTGTCACTTTTATCTTCTTTGATAATAGATAATGATGATGTTGAGGCACTCTTTGACCTTTGACACTGTGACTTTTTGTCTTTTGAAGCACGTTTTTCGTCATCACCATCATCATCATCATCATCATTTTCATCGTCTGCTGATGAATAATGGCATGATGAAGATGGAGATGATGATGATGATGATGATGATGACAATGATGTTGATGTAGATGTTGTAGGAGCTGATTTGGTGGTTCCTTTCATCATATCCACTGTATTTGATGTGAGAAAAAGTGTTGAAAAACGTTTACTTGATGAGGAAACATTGATATTTACTGGAGAGGACGAAGACATGCTTGTTATTTTTAAAAAAAAGTTAATAATGTTAACTCTGTAAAAGTTCGAAAATGATGCTATTTGGTTGAAAAATCCTTCTGAAATATAACTTAAGCATCGGATGGTGGTGTGTTGTGGGGTATTTGTATGTTTTTTTCAGGTTTAAATAAAAGAGGAATTAGCTTTTGATTGGTTCGTTTTGATGTTTCATATGTAGAGAGAGAGAGAGAGAGAGAGAGAGAGGGTCCTTTATTTATAAGATAATTTTGTCATAATAACGCTATGGTGTCATAGGCTCAACTATGAGGGTTCTTTATATTGATTGGTAATGGCGAATGTACGCGGGAAAGAGCATTTAGAGCAAATAGACCAATTGCACAACACCATCATAACTCAATGTTATTTTATTTTCTACTAGCAGACATTTTGAGTTTGTCAAAATTACAAATTTCATATCATCATCATCATCAGCATCATAATATGTAGAAAGCTAAAACGTATGGCGCTTAAAGGGCCACCTTTTAATATTTAAAAAAATAACTCATATTAAAGTTATTATTCGCAGAGAATGACAGTAGTTAAACTACAATAAGATGGATTGGTAGTTTGTAATTACTTTAAAATATTAAATATAATTAATTTGCCATTAAACTGCAAAAAATATATATTTGAAATTAGTAATGGAATTAATTAAAACTACACTCTAAACAAAGTATTTATAAAAGTAATTTCGACATTTAATAATTAGTAATTAATAATTAATAAGGTCTAAAGTTTGCTTGAAATGCATGGTACCATTTAATTGCAATATCTGCAAATAGACTTAGTTGAGCATAAAAAATGCATAAAACGCTCAAGTTGCATAATCTTTGAAAATTTGCATAAAGTCGCATAATTTCACTTATTTCTAAAAAGAAAAACACTTTTTGTTAAAAAAAAATGCTACGAAGGTTTTGTTAAATGAAATCTTTTTGGTTTTTGAATTTTTTTGTTATTGCTTCTTTTCTGTAGCTATTAATTGCTTCATAATTTTAATTAATTGTGCATTTAATATATCATATGCAGTATAGGCTATATATGCACTTTATATTTACATAAAACGAACAAATTTTCTTGCATATTTTGCATTTTTAAGTTTATTTACTATTTACTATTTGCATATAAAACGCACAAATTCTAAAAGAATTGCACAATTTTTGAATTTTTATTTGCATAATGATTTTCGCCTTGACCAGAACTGGTTGTTATATTTTACGCATTTTTCACATTATTTGGAAAACTTGGAAATATTACTTAACCTGGTTTTAAAATGTAAACTGCCATCAAACTATGGTTATTTTGTTCTTTCAAAATCAAAATAAATAAAAAAACTTGAAAATGTTTTAGAAACTAGAAGAATAGTTTAATTTCATGTTTATATCTTTTAAAATAAGCTTTTTAAATGCGAGATAATAATCAACATGAAAAGCTTCCATTCTAGTTTCTAAAAACTTTAAATTTCTCTTTAGTGTTGCTCCTTATGGTAAAAAACGTTTTATTTTTTTGTAAATATGAACATGAAAATTTTTATATTATATTATTTGGTCCTTAGACAAATATATACAGACTAGGTCCATCCGGTTAAACTTAATTAAATCTAGGAAGTGATTTTTTATACAATTATAATAGGAAGCTATAATATGATGATATCATTGAAGATGAAATGATGATGGATATTTTTCACAAAATGATGAAAAACGACCACGACGAATTGTTAATTTGTATCGGATGCTCTTTCTGCACGTGGCCACTTTTTGTTTTTTGCAACATTGTGAATAATAAAAAATAATAGGATGGGGCACGACCGGAAAGACTGAATGAAATAGGTGGGTTGGGGAGGAAGACACTCGATCAATCATTAATAAAAATCACAGAATTTTGTCTCCAAATAATGAAAAAAAAAAAAAAAGAAAATTTCAACAACAAAAAAATTGGTGAAACATACTGAAAAGGTGTTTAACTATTTCCGTGCTGCTGCTGTTGTTGAGCTGTGTTTAACCTACATTATAATGGGAGTTAATTGATTGAGTTTGTAATTTTGGAAACACACTTTTAACACCACATTTCCGCACACTTTTTAAAAATTATTAGGACCATCCCTAACCATTTCATAAAAAAATGTCTCCAATTATTTTTTTTTTTTTAAAAAAGGCTAACACTTAATGTGCACACTTCCGTAATTCAATTAAAAACTGATTTTCATCCATAAAAGCAGAGCCGAATTTAATATCGTGAGGTCCCTAGGCAACTGCTGTTTTGTGGCGGCCCGTGGCGACCCCCCTTAAAACAGACTCTACACAATATTTTATAGACGAAATAAAAAATAAACAGCTAAGTAGAAATGAGTGAAATTTTAAATGAAACTAGAAAACTTGCTTAAAAATGTAACACCAAAAAGAAATTCCTGTATGCTTTCTAGTTTTTAAATAGAAAATTGATAAAAATGATAACAGAGCACGTCAATTTCTCATACACTTAACATAGAAAGATTGAAACACGAGATAGTTTATAAAACACAAAAAATTATGTACAAAAATAGTGATATTTTAAACGAAACTAGAAAAATTGGTTAAAAATATAACTTTCAAAAGAAATTAGTGTAATTTTTTTGTTTTTAAATACAAAATTAATAACTGATAATAGAACTTGAATATTAGCTAGCTACAAGTGACTTAAGTTTTCTTTTATGAAATTATTTTAATGTAAAGTGAAGAAACAATTTATCCAAATTTTCAGCAAATTATTAATGTAGAATTTAAAAAAAATATATATATATAGTTTATGAAATACTATCAAAACTTGAATTTGATTAGTGTCTAATTAACTCCTTCAGGTGTTAGTGACATCCAAAATCGTGTGATAAATGAGTGCATTTGGTCGACGGGATGTCTAATTAATCTAATCACATAGGACTATAATGGGACTAGGGGGGTTATTGATGCCCCCCCCCTGAGGTCCAATTAAAAACATAATCACTATAGCACACCTTTAACGGGTGTCTTTTTTTCTCACGCTGTTTTTCACACATTTATATATAATACAACATTTTACAAGTAGAAAATATACTTTAATATAATCTTATTTTGAAATTAAGTAACAATATTATTATTGATTATTTTTTTCTCCAAACATATAAATATAAAAAAAGGGCAAAAAAACAATTAAATTATATTTATACAGAGAATTAAATCATCAATTGCTTCTCTTAATTCTATACTAATAGAATTAGATTTGATAGGAAAAACAAGCTTCCAAAACAGAAAAATAAATATAATTTAACTGCAAAACAGTCAGTCAAAAGAAAATTACATACAAATGTACATTTGTATGTAATACATTTTAATTGAATGTTTTGTGTTCAACAATAACAACAACAACAACAACAACAAAAGTTCCAATTTGTTTGCGTGACCACAAATTTTCAAAAAATAGACACAATTTTCATCTGCAAAATTTTGGATTTTGGGGGGAGTGAGACCCTCTCAATTAAGGGTATAACTATATACATGTATTTGGTGTAAGGGAGGCTATATACAACCCCTCCTCCCGTCGTCATAAGTGGCTTTATCAACCTAATTGACCTCTTATACAGTAACTAGGATTTTCCAAATCCAATTGTGGTTTATCTCTTCTTGTTATAATTTATAACATAATTCATTTCCTATTAGAATGATCCCATATTTTTTGTTTTCCTATTATATAGTAGTCTGTATATTAACAATTGTTGTTACTCCCTCTTGAATATTACTATTCATTATGTTATATATTTTTTTTTAAAAAAATTCTATATATAAGAATAGATATATATGTATAATTGGCATTCAGACTTAAAATAATAATAAAAAATTGTTCTCATTTTTTTTTTGATAAGGAGGATAACATGTGTTTGACTGGCGTCAGTCACATGATATAGGAACAATATTAGAAGGATCCTTCAAAAGACCCTAGTTACCCCTAAAAACCTACATTCAATCCCCTCACTACAACTACTACTACTGCTCTACTGCTGTTATATTTTTTTTTCTACCCTGAAAAAAATAAAATACTAGGTTCTTAACCACGTACAAGTGTAATTACACCACAAAACATGTAATTTATTTTCGAGATAGTTTTTATATTTTGGTATATACTGTATGTCTCAGAACTCCAACGCCTCAATTCTATTATCAAAGTATACTCATTCGAGTGGCACACACACACAGTCTGTTGTTTTAAACTTCGAATATATTTGAAATTATAGAAGTTATACATTTCTAATTTAAGGTGGTTGAATAGATACTTAATTTTATTTTTGTCGCTCTGGATGGCACCACTGTAGTGGCTATATGTTTTATAGCACGCGGTTTTCAAGCAAATCTTTTTTTCTGGAGAATTATTACAAAAAAATTCAAAGTGTTTTAGAAACTAGAATAGTTGGTGATCATGCTAAAAGTTTTTTTTTTCATGAATATATCTTTATAAATTAATCTTTTTATGATAGTTTGATCAAAGCAAAAATGTTCTTTTTCTTTTGTGAAATGTTGACAAAAACTAACCTAATAATAGGTTATTTTCAAACTAATATAAATTGTTTATTTTTTAAGATATTGAAGTGAAAAAAACTTTTGGCATAATCTTCTACCATTCTAGATTTGATAACAATTTGAATTTTTTCATAATGTTGTTTCTAAAAAAAAAAAAGTTTGCTTGACATTTTTTGCTTCCAAATTTTACAAAAAAACATATATGGAGCTTAACATTAGCCACTGCAGTGACGCCATGCGGGCAATAATAATAAAAATATCTATTCAGCCACCTTAATTAAAGTATGAAGACAGTTACAAAGGCAGCATAAAAGTAGATGCTAAAGGGGCAATGCAAAATACTTTGGACCCCTTGTCAATGGCCCTAATTGAGGCTACTCTCTATACTTTTGATGATATATTGCAGTTGTACTTCTGAGACATAGTGTATATTAACCGTTATTCGCAAGCAAATGGCTCCAACGTCTGCTGAAACAACAAACCGTGAAACTCTTCACAAATTGATCAACAGCAATCATTTATATTTCCATTATGTTTTTTTTGCATATGAAATTGATGCTCATATTTTACTTTGAATATCTCATTTTTTGATGTTACATACACAATGGAAGTAATTGTTCAATTTGTATCAAAAAAAGAAGGGAGGAAGATGAGGAGGAGAGAAACACATTAGCACAACTTTTACATTTTAAAATTTTTTTTTATTCTATACCTACATTTATATAAAAATGTACAAATTTACATATTTAAAATTTTTCCATTTTCTCACTGACAATCACACAAACACACACAAGTATGGTCACACACACACCTGCTTAAAATGTACATGCAAAAATGAATGAATGATTATGAATGTTATTTACTTATGAATTTGTTTTTTTTAATAAAGCATCAAATTATAAGAATTTGTTTATATGCAAATAACCATAAGCAAACATACCTGTAATTTCTACAACCTGTTCGACGTCCACATTCATGTTAAAACGAAAATTTTCATTATTTTCATCATTGACATCCATTTGAAAATAAACATTTTCACTATTGTCATCTTTCTTTTTGTCATGAGAAGTAAGTGTAGTTTTAGATGTGGTACTATCACTTACTGACGAGGTCTATTTTGTGTAAAAGAACATTAATTAAACAATGATCATTTATAGTTTGAGGGTTTACCTGTTGAATAATTATAACTTCTTTCTTCTCGCTGTGTTCCATAGGTGGGTTTTCCATCTTTGGTGCACGTTTATGGTCATTTGATGATGGTGGTGTTTGTTGATGGTGTCCAGTATCTGATAGTGGTGGTGAGTGCCCATTATCTGGTAGTTTTGTTGGGCGCCCATTATTTGGTGGGGCCTCATTATTTGGTAGTTTGGTGTTTGGTGTGTGTCTAGTAGATGTAATTGGTGGAATTTCCGTACTTGGTATTGAAGATGTTTCATAATTTGTTTGTGGTGAGACTTCAGTGTTTGTAGGTGGTTCAAAAGGTCTAGCAGGGGTTGTTGGTGGTAGTTCAGTACTTGGTGGTGAGGAGATTTGAGTAGTTGTAGGTGGTTCAAAAAGTCTAGGGGCTGATGTTGATAGTTTTTCAGTACTTGGTGTTGAAGAGATTTCAGAATTTGTTTCTAGTGAGAATTCAGTACTTGTAGGTGGTTCAAATGCTCTAGTAGGGGCTGGTGGTGAAGAGTTTTCAGTACTTGTAGTTGGGTTAAATGCTCTAATAGGGGTTGGTGGTGAAGAGCTTTCAGTACTTGTAGGTGGGTTAAATGCTCCAATATGGGCTGGGGGTGAAGAGCTTTCAGTACTTGTAGGTGGGTTAAATGCTCTAGTAGGGGCTGTTGGTGAAGAGCTTTCAGTACTTGTAGGCGGGTTAAATGCTCCAATATGGGCTGGTGGTGAAGAGATTTCAGTACTTGTAGGCGGGTTAAATGCTCTAGTAGGGGCTGGTGGTGATGAGATTTCAGTACTTGTAGGCGGGTTAAATGCTCTAGTAGGGGCTGGTGGTAAAGAGATTTCAGTACTTGTAGGCGGGTTAAATGCTCTAGTAGGGGCTGGTGGTGAAGAGATTTCAGTACTTGTAGGCGGGTTAAATGCTCCAATATGGGCTGGTGGTGAAGAGATTTCAGTACTTGTAGGTGGGTTAAATGCTCTAGTAGGGGCTGGTGGTGAAGAGATTTCAGTAGTTGTAGGTGGGTTAAATGCTCCAATATGGGCTGGTGGTGAAGAGCTTTCAGTAGTTGTAGGTGGTTCAAAAAGGAAAGTAGGGGCTAATGGTGATTGTTCAGTACTTGGTGGCGAAGAAATATAAGTACTTGGTGATAAGGACCCATTACTTGTAGGTGATGTTGTTGATTTCTGGTCAGTATTTAACAAAGGTGGTTCTGGGTTAATTGTGCTGTATTGTGGTCCGTTAGTTGATGTTGGCTGTGTGTTGGATGGTCCATCAGTGGATGGTGATTGTTTGTTGGATGTTACAGTAGTTGATTGTTTTTTACTTTGGCCTTTGGGTGGTCTAACATTTGAGTGTGGTTGATCGTCATTTGGATGGGAGGATGGTCCAGTTTTTGATGGTCTCTGCGCAGTATTTGCGTGATCTGGGGGTCCAGCGTCTGATGGTTTCTGCTCGTTATTTGCGTGATCTGGTGGTTCATTAACTTGTTCATACACGTACACGGTTTGAACATTTCCTAAAGACAAAAAAAAATAACATAGATTTTAACATAAGAGGACCCTAGTTGTCAAATAACAAGTTTAATTCTACATTTTGATGCTAAAAAGCAGTAAAGAGCAACTTTTTTTTATTTATTCCTCTTGTCCATAAAATTCATTATTTCATTTATAAAATATGGCATTTATCTCCATTTTTTATATAAAAAATGTCACATATTTCTTGACTTCTAGGATCCTCATAGTTTAGTACTAAAACAATAAATAAGAAATTTGTGTTTCTTTAGAAAAATTAAAATTACACCCACCACTTGCTTCATAACTAGCCTGATAAGACATGTCAAATTGAACATTATTAGCATCAATTATTTGTTGAGTGTCGCACAGTTTGTTCTATTGTTTAAGATGAAAAAGAAATATTTCCGCAAGTTTAGAATAATATTTTGATTTTTGTTTTAAAAGTTTGTTTCATTTTTACCTGTCCTATGATAACTATACAGAATATGACTAATGATAAACAGCAGTAATGCATTTTGTTTTGCAAAAAAAAAACACACAATGAAAATCGTTTGAGATTTGGGCCACTTTTATATACACTAGTTCTTATTTAAATCAATTAATGTATTTGTTTTAGAATTATTTCAAAATTGACCTTATTAATATTAAAAGCTGTAAACATATCAATTTATGCATTTAGTAATTTAATTGAGTAATTAACCTTTTAACTTTTACTAAGAAATATCAACATAAGGTAATTAATAATTTCACATGCAATTTAAACCTTTTAAATATTATTTGTTTTATTAATAATAATCTGATGTCGTTTTGCTTAGGTAAAATCTATAAGACCATGACCACTGTGTTCATAAAAATATATCCTATAGCAACAAATTAGTTACAGTTATTTTAAAAAAACAAAAAATACCACCTGGTATCATGGAGCAATTTTGTAAAACAAGAGGTTGGAATATTTTTTGTATATAAAATAAAATAGACAGACATACATTTCGTAAATAAAAATTGAGACCCAGCCCACTAAGCTCCACACGATCCTTCAGGCCTATATAGCCCACCAAGCCCATGAGACCCAAAAAGCCTATGAGACCCAAAAAGCCTACCAGCCCCATGATGACCAACAAAGCTCATGAGCTGGGTTTTTTTTTAATAGCCCACTAAGTCAGTAAGGCTCATGTTCTGTGATTTTTCTAATCCAAGCAGGCCCTTATATTAAGGCCAAAGAAACCCACGGGCGTTTTCATAAATTTGTATCCTATTTTTAACATAGGCATTTTGCAAGAACTCAACAGCTCATAGGCTTTTTTAAGTAAGGTATCTAGAGACTAGAACAGAACTCAATTTTTTTTTGCAAGTTTTTCTGACATTTATTTCCAGTTTCATAAACTCAATACTGCCCTCTATTGCATAATAAAAGCAACTTCATAGTACCAAAAAATAATTATTAATTAACTTTACTATCAAAATTATGAATTTCATTGTTAAAAAAACACGTTAAGTTATACCTTTTGAGCTTGGATAATAATGAAAATTTCACATTTTATAACATGAAATTTTTATTATTCAAACATCTGGTTGGGTTCATTCATAAATTGTCATAACTTCTTAAGAGCCTAGATCCACGTCCATCTTGTTGTTTTGAGCAGACGACAACGAGACAAATGAGTGTTCTTATATGGTGTTAACTAAAACTGCAAGAAATCGCCTCACAATCGCTCAATTCAAATACGGTAAAGCGCAAAGTGCAACAAAAAGTATTCTTCTTCACGTGCTCGATTTATATAATTTTTGAAAAGGTCCTTCTATTTTTAAACAACGTTCAAAGTCGTTCGTTTTTTTAACCCCATGTTAAATCCCATTGGCCCCAAAACCGTCTCACAAACATTTGAAAAACTCTCGTTAAAAACGATTTAGAACAAAAACAAAATAATTAGCACATACATTCATGTATTGGCTTCACGATGTTTCCTTTTTATAAATTTTGAAAAGGTCCTTCTAATTTTTAATAATGTTTAAAATCGTACGTTTTTTAACTCCTTGTTAAGTCCCATAGGACTAAAACACCGTCCAACAAAAGTTAAGAGAACTCTCATTAAAAATGATTTAGAGCAATCAAAAAATTAGCACGTACTTACACGTGTTTATTGCCTTCAGGATTATTCCTTTTTCTAAATTTGAAAAGGGCTTTCTATTTTTAAATAACATTTAAAATCTTACGTTTTTTTAACTTAATGTTAAGTCCCATAGGAGCAAAAAACCATCACCCAAACATTTGAAGAACTCCCATTAAAAACGACTTAGAACAATCACACAAAAATTAGCACATGCATTAATCTATTGGCTTCACGATGTTTTCCTTTTATTAAATTAGCACGCGAAATTATTTTTCTATTAATTATTATGTGACTTCGAACCGGGAGAAAAAACGTTAAAAAACCGTTTTTCAATCAACAACGATCGCAGCGCCTACATTCGGAGAAATTTTGAAATAAACGCTGTATCTAGGCTCTTAATTACTATTAATCATTAAGTTATTCGACTGGTTGGGTAGTGATAAATTATTTGCAAAATGAATAATTTTCTTGAATATTTTGCATTTTTGGAGTGTTTATTTTTTATATGCATAAAGTGATTTTATTTTAGTGATAAATACCAATTTTTAAAAATATCTGTAAATGATTCTTTAAAAAAAACCTCTATTCACAACAAAAAAAAAACATTTATTGAAACCTGAACACCATTACAATAATACAATGGTACCACTAGACACTTTGTTTTATTTAGCATAAACATATAATCATTTACCATCACCAACAAATACTAATTTACGTAATTATTCAATAAGGCAAATGCTTTTTTAAAAAATAAGCGAAAGAAAAAATAACGAAATAAAACACAAATATTCTTTGGTTTTAACAAAAAAAAAATCACAAATTAGAAATTAAGGGTTGGAACACAATGACCACTTTTGGTGGTCCGATTTCGACTGCAAAATGAAGTTGGGGTTGTCGCCCAAACCGAATACTTCGAATCTTTCTATAAAAAAAATACATTGCAACCACCTTTAATCGACCACCAAAAGTGGTCTGTGTGCCAAGAACCTAAATGCCAGTTAATTATTTAGACGTTTTACTTTTAAAACTTTCGACTAGCATCAAATTATCAGTGTTTTTAAGGGCCTTTTCAAGACTTTTCTACGACAAAATGAAGTCGAATTGTCGCAGATCTTTGTTTGCAATGTATTCTTTATGGAAGGAACTTTTAATTTAAAAGTCGCTTGTGTCACAAGATTGACGCCTTTTCCATAGAAAATACATTGCAACGATAGCCAAGCGACAACTCGACTTCAATTTGTCGTCAAAAAGTCTTTAAAAGTCACCTGTGTGCCAATGGCTTTAACATTGAAAGAAAATCACAGAATAGTTATTCAAAATAAAAAAAACTTAAGGTGAGACCAATAGGTTTTTAGTTATAAATCACGCTCTCCGGGCGGCATTACCATTGCTACGTGTCTTCACGTGACCATGCCCATTGAGTTGCACAGTGAAAAAACTGTTCACGGAGCGAATTTCTGATACAAGTATGTAGGTTTTTAGGAATGCTTTTTTTATGACGATCTGATTGGAAATAATTATTATATATTATATATAATATCCCAGGTCTGTGTGTGTGTGTGTTGAGTAACATCGGAATTTATATAAATTTGAATAAATGAAGAAATGAACAGCTTTTTTTCTCAAGGTCAACTATATGTTGAACTCCTCCTTTGGAAAGTGTAGAAGGGGGGGGGGGGAGAGAGAGATAAAAGTGGGAGGGGGTGAGGGGAAAAGGTTGGAAAGTGTAGAAGGGGGAAAGAGAGAGAGAGAGAGAGAGAGAAAAGTGGAAGGGGTGACTGAAATTGAAATGGAGTAAAAAAAGGAAAAAACGACGCGCATGCGCACAATTGCCTGTGAATTTTGCTCCCGTCATTTATGACAGGTTACCCCACTAGTTATTTAATAAGTCTTAAAATGCCAGTAACATCAAAAACCAAAAATCTGCTTTTTAAAATTGTCATAAAACGATTATTTCCAAATATATCGTCACAAATAAGGGTTCCCTCGCTTCATTCATTCATCAAGTTTCAAAAAGACAGTGAATTTTGTTTAAAAAATGCTTTTACACAGAGAAATTCGCTCCCTGAATTTAGCCACGTCCATGGGCGTGACCACATGAATTCACGTAACTTCCACTAGTGGCATCATTTGTAATTCTAATAAAAATCTATTGGTCACACCTTAAATAATACATTGGTAAATTATTACTAAAAACCACAATAACCATTATAAATAAACAAAAATTTCTTGTTTTTTTTTCTTCAAATGCAATTAATACTGACTCCGAATACACATAAGGAATAAAATAAGTTTCAAACATTAAAACAAATTTAAACATAAAGACTAGAAGATAAAACATGACTTAATGAAACGTTAATCTAAACACGGAATAACCGATTTGATACGTTAACGACTCTTAACCAGAGAGTTACGTACACAATATCAAGGAAGAACTCCGAAATTTTAACTGTATAATACAGCTTACACTTTCAAATTAAACATTTCACAAAATAAAAGAAACGACATTTCTACGAATTTATATATATCTTGACTAAAACGTTTTTTTCTGCTTCTTCTAACTGAAACAACTAACTGACTTTCTAAGATTCTTTGAATGTTGGAATGGTTTTAAAAGTTGTATTGTAATCTAACTACACTCGTAAACGATTCATTCGCTGCTTTATTTATATTATGGCTGCGATTCGTTTATTAACCCCCCCCCCCCCTTTTTTTTGACAAGAATTAACTGTTTTGCATTTTGTAAAAAAGGAAAAAAAAAAATTGGAAAACGTCGGCAGAAATATGTATTGCGTTCTCTCGTAAGTGTGAAAACTACTTGAAATCCCTGTATTTAAGCAAGTCCGTCTCGCAGCAGTTGACGATACTGATAGGTGATTACTAATCCGATTATCTATAAATACAAATAAAAATGTCATTATTTCTGTTCTTCGCTAGTTCAACGGCACAACCGAAACAACGAACAAGTTTTTGGGTTTTTTTTTATAACACTAGACAAACGAGTAACGAAGAAAGTTAGTACGGTTACAAACACACGCACGAAAAGACACTTAAGCTTGCCAAATGCTAGATAAGGGAACGGAAATCAGAAGAAAAAACTCTTTAAATGGTGACGTTGATCTAGCGCCAATTGATATAGCGTTAATTGAAATAAAAGCCAACCCGAACAAATAGAAATAAGTGCCAATTGGACCAAATGCCAATTGCAACAAGCAAAAATTGGACCAAACGCCAAACTGAATAAACGCCAATTTAACCAACCGTCAAAACTGCAGAAATGAATTTTGAATCGGAAATTAATTCTTTGGATCACAATCATGTATGAATGTGTCATGCAATATGATGACAACTCTTAGGCTAAGACGAAGTTCCTACAGCTATACGTGAATTGGTGTACTCCATTGGTGTACATGTAAATTCAGCATCTATCTCACGTATCACGATACACGTTTCTTTATGGGGAAACAAGCCTTAAAGGGAGAAGTGGAGGAAATTCAAGAAGGACTTTAAATACGGTTGTGCAAGCTTTCGGAACGCTTTGCAATAGTTCGAAATATTCTCTGCTAGCCATTTATTTGCATTGGTTCAATTTTGTATATGTGGTTATACAGTGACAATTGTTTTCTTTATGTGGGGGCAATTGCAACTGGTGGTCCCATTTGAAGTGCGTTTTATCAATCCCACCACCCTCCTTCGTTTCCGTTCCGATCTAACGTGTGGCGAGTTTTAAGAAAGGGCCACACAAGAAATAAATTACCTACACCTCAAGGAGATTATAAGAAGGAAGAAGAGAAGATTTTATTTTGTTTTGTTTTACTAGATTATTTGTTATATGAAATCACGAGGGTTAGCTCTAGGATCCTTCTGGTTACGATAACGAACAGTCAGCCAGACTCCGATGAACTACAGAAAAACGAAAACAGAAATAGAAGACGGAAAACGAAAGCAAAGAAAGAAGAAAAATAACGTAAACAAATAAAAAAAAAACCACACGAGACAAGAATTGGCAAAAAGAGACAGAAGACACTCGAGTGAAACAAAAAAATGACATAAACCAACTGAGTGGCTGTTTAATTACCTCGGTGAAACTGAAGAAAAGACCGATACCACCTGATCCACCAAGAGCTGAATCCACCGCATCTTGAAGGTAATCCGTGCACGGATTACAGCTACAATCGGTTACGTTCGGCGAGTTACTCAGGCAGCAGTTTGTGCCACGATCATAGCAACAGACTTTGATCTAAAAAAGAGAATTAAATTTTCTGCTCAGAAATGTGTGACGTCACAAAAAAGATGAGTAATATACGTTGTTGCAAGGAGGATGAGACATCGGATTCGTAGGATCCGTCTCGTTCCTCGACTCGTAATCGTAACTACAACACTCGAAATACTCCTGAACTCTCGTCTTGAGTTTGTCGTTTGCGTTTCTCCATCCGGCTTTCGTTATACGTCTTTGTTGTTCGTCACTCATCGCGAGACACGCGCAAGCGATGCTGAATTGGATCAGAAAAATCAGAAACAAGAGAACCATATACTAGAATGACTGAAGTTAAGGATTCTTCTAAACAAGCCTAGTTTTGAGCAAACAAAAACTTAAGTTTTTTTTAGAAACTAGAAGGGTTATTTAACCCGTTATAGTTAAAGGCTATTTTCATGTTCACATCTTTTAACATAAACTTTTTTTATGACAGTTTGAAACCAACCCAATTTTAAGCAAATTATATTTTAAATATCAAATAATTAGGATTTCATTGCAGTATTCAATTTTTAATTATTAAAATACAGTAATAATATAATAATATAAACATATTTATTACTCATAAATGAAACTAAAGAAATTCTAACGAGTTGTATTAGAATTGAAAGGACAAGAGTTTGAATCCCCATTTATCCAATTTCTCAATTGGCCCAATGTTTGGGGCAACAATTGGAAGCTGGCTATCGTGGACAAGCCCAACATTAGGCCACCTATTTCAACCAATGTAGGGCCAACATTGTAACGACAATCAGCAAACGATGGCCAACACTGTTTTGTTTTGCTACCTGTGAAGATTTCTACTAAAGTAACAAATATTTATTAACGTTATAATAAAGTATGTGTTTTTTTTTTTAGATTTCTAATGTATTCTGCAAACAAAAAAAAGGATACAAAGAAGAGAAGGACTTGATTGTGTCTAACGGCACCCAAAAGTCCGAGCATCGCAACCAGAAGTAAGAAAACACCGCAAGCAATAATTCCACCGATGATTGAGACGCTTGCCACCAAATTAGACGTCTGTCCATACGCTGCCACCGAGATTAAAATGAAACTGACAATCTATTAGACATAAAAAAAATACATAAAAAAATATAAATCAGATCTGTATGAGAAAAACGATAATGATGACGTTACACCTTTTTCTATTACACCTTATCATTATCATTAGAAACCTTATATTTTACTTACAATATACATAATATTTAACGCAATTAGCGAATTCTTAGAACACGTGAAGCCTCCGCAAGACATTTTGACGTAAAATGATCTTCGTTATTAAAAAAAAAAAGGGTAATGGTGTTTTTAAAATACGAAATAAAAAAAAATACGGATCGTTATATACGTGGAAAGGAAATATGGATTAAAAAAAACACACGCACCACCTGTGATAACACATGTAAATAAAAGCTTATTCCTATTTCCTAGTCTTTAGCACATCCGTATTTCCTGTCTCGATTCTGAATTGAAGCTTGGTGTAGTTATTACATAAACGCACAGTGGTGAACCAACATGGCGTCGTTTTATCTTTACCGTTTGATATGAATGACGCCATATTGGGTATTCTGTTTCTAGTTTTTATAATGTGACGTCATATTACTTTGTCAGGTTTGTTTTTATATCTTGCTCAAATCTCGTCGCTAAAACCGCAAGAGAACGGATGACGTCATTATTGTCATTATCGATTCTGAATTGAAGCTTGGTGTAGTTATTACATAAACGCACAGTGGTGACCCAACATGGCGTCGTTTTATCTTTACCGTTTGATATGAATGACGCCATATTGGGTATTCTTGTTTCTAGTTTTTATAATGTGACGTCATATTACTTTGTCAGGTTTGTTTTTATATCTTGCTCAAATCTCGTCGCTATAACCGCAAGAGAACGGATGACGTCATTATTGTCATTATCGCTATGCGCTAACTAGATGACAAGTGACGCGAACGCATCTGTATGAATATGATATGTCACCAAAGGGGACGACACAGAAAGATGAATCTCGTACGGTATGGCAAACCGATTTACTTTTTAATCCATGTTTTACTGGATTTCCAAAATTAAATTTTATTCTGGGTATTTAGTCAAGCGCGGATAAGACATAAAATAGCTTTTCATACACACGCTCTGCTGTGAATCTCGGTGAATCTTGGCGAATGCCGTTCATTATTTTCTTCTATAACGTACATCTCGTATTTCAAGGGGGGGGGGGGGGGGAATAATGACATTCTGAATAATGTTACCATCAAAGTGAAAAATCAGTTATTCTACTGAATAACTAGTGTGCGTGGTAGTAAACGTGCCTAATTAAAACGTTTTGGCAATGTACAAAATACCTAAAAACAAAGTAATCTGTAGAAGATTGTTAACATATTCTACAGATTTTCTAAAATACTTTTAATTTTCGAAATTTATAAATAAATTGATGATTCTGCATATTGACTAGTAATTATGTAAAAAGACTTGATTATTTTTTCACTGTTACAGCTATATATAGTTGTCTCGCCATAGAAGAAAATTTGTGACGTCAAATGGGTTGACAAAATATTTAAGATTGTGTTCAAACGTTGAAATAAAAGGGTCCTTGTATTCTTTTGTTATTACAGATATTTAATTCAAAATGTCTCAGACTAACTTTTTTTTATGAACTCATCTGACGTCAATAGCTTTGACTTACGGTGAGGCTATTACATGTATAGAGGGAAACGATGTTTACGAAGGCCAGCGCCGCGTTGTGGTTATTTGTTGCAATTTCGCCGCAGGTGTAAAAGACGGCCATTATGGTTTTTCTAACATGTGTTTCAGTGAAAAATCGTTGAGTTACTGAAGATGGTGTCGATTTCAGTCTCAATTTCTACTCATATTTCATCGATAACAATTCTATTTGTACACGAACAATGAAAACTGTCGCGTCTTTTTAATAACTGATGCAATTACAATTGCATTTAGCTACATTTTGTCTGTGAAATAACCGTATTTTTAAGATGAATCAAAACGCTGGAACCTCCGGTAACCTTTTGACCCCTTTACAACAGATGACTGCGTCATGTACGGGCGCTGTTATGACCTCTTTACTCGGTAAACACGTAGATCAGATAATTCTCGAGTTTAATTTATGCAATTATTTATAGGTTTATGAATTGATTTGGTGTTTTAAACGTATTTTGCGTTAGAGGTAGGGCTATTGTGGCCCTTGTATTGACTGTCATTTTAAAGGTCTTTGTAGGTTTCAATGGATGAGCCACGTTTGTCTTTATCTCTACCCTTTACTTGAGTTTTCAATTCGTTTTTCTTAGTGACTCCGCTCGATGTTGTCAAGATAAGGTTACAGGCTCAACAGAAAGCATTTATGACCAACAAATGCTTTCTATATTGCAATGGGTTGATGGATCATTTGTGTCAAACTTGCGTCAATTCAAACGAACCAACTTGGTATAACCGTTCGAGTCATTTCTCGGGAACAATGGCAAGTTGGCCAAAGTTATTTTGAAGACTTGCTAATAATGGACGATGTGATTGAGGTTTATCTTTGATTACAGGATGCTTTAGTAAAGATATCGAGATCTGAAGGAGTCCGTTCGTTGTGGAGTGGTTTACCACCGACATTGTAGGAACTTTTTTCTTTCTTTTGGGGTTGAAATCGCAGAAATATGTAGAGCATTTAAAGAGCTGGTTTTAAAACTCGTCGAAGTGTTAAGAAAATTGAGATTAAAATAATTATGAGCACATAAAGAATTGTTTGGGAAACTTAAAGAAATTATCAGAAAACTTAAAGACGTGTTAAGAAAACAATGAATACTTGAATATTTGTGCATAAAATTTGAAGAAAACTAAAGGAAATTTGCATATTATACCGTTTTTATTCAGTTTTTACATTTTAGCAGTTACTTTTTTATGATATCGGCATCGCACCGATGGGTTTAGTGTCACTTTTCTCTATTCTAAACAGAGTCATGGCCATTCCTTCAACCGTAATTTATTTTACGACATACGAACAGTTAAGTTCGAAGCTTAAGAAACATTTCGGTGTGAAGAAATACGAGATCTGGGTTCCGATAGTTTCGGGTTCTTTGGCCAGAAGTAAGGACTAAATCCTAAATACGATGTTGCGACGCGACAATTTGATTAACTTTTCTCGTTTCAGCTGGAGCTGCGTTTGTTATCAGCCCTTTAGAGTTAGTCAGGACCAAAATGCAATCGAAGAAACTGAGTTACAAAGGTTTGAATTAAGTTTGAAACCATTGAAATGTTCGTCAAATCGACACTTTCTTTTTTAAATTTTGCTTCAGAACTTGGATTCGCGATACGATTACTAGTTGAACATCATGGTTATTCATCACTTTGGCGAGGATTTGGAGCTACTCTTCTAAGAGATGTGCCATTTTCTTGTTAGTTTTAAACAGCAAAAAGACGTTGGTGGTGTTTTTTGTTGTTCTTTGACTGTTTTTTTGTTTTTGTTTTGTTTCCTTGTTAGGTATTTACTGGGCGCAGTATGAATTCCTTAAAAGCCAACATTACAACCGAGAACCCGGTTTTTCGTTTACGTTCATAGCTGGAGCCATATCTGGAACTGTAAAATCTAAACATTTCTGGATGGGATTTTATGAACAAAAAAAAAACCTTATTGTCTTTTTAATTCGAAGGTTGCTGCAGTTTTAACACTTCCGTTTGATGTCGTTAAAACTCATCGACAAATCGAATTGGGCGAAAAAGAAATTTACACTGGTAACTTACAAAATCCAGGTATGTTTTTAATCTAATAATTTAGCTACCCTGTAGTATTCTTTTTTTTTCTGCCGTTTGTTTTAGCAGATAATCCTAAGAAATCTGCAAGTACCTACAGTATTCTTAAAAAGATTTACAGAGAGAGCGGAGTCAGAGCTTTGTTTACAGGTATGGCATCTCGTCCTTTTTTTTATCGAATTCTTATTTTGAAACTTCAGATGTTTTATGAACAGCTGACTTTTGAACTCTGGTTATTTAGCGTTTCAGGAGAGCAACACAAATGTTTGTTTCACACATAAGAGACGATAATGTTTACGTTTGTAACTGAGCATGCGCAATAACTAGCTCATTATTGACACCCTTTGAAAACATCTTCTGTTAACGTTTACATTAATGTTTTACACATGTGAACGTCAAGCGCTAGAACAATCTTCTAGTTTTCAGTTGACGTTTATTGTTAACGATCATTTTAAAACTGACATAAAAAGCTTATTTTAAAATATATCTAACATGAAAATACCTCTTAAGTGATTGAGCTACTCTTATAGTTTATAAAACATTTTCAAGTTTCTCTTAATTTCGATCCAGAAAGACAGAATAATCAAGAGTTCAAAGGGCGTTTGCACTTTAAATCCAGCTTAATTTGTGTTTTCTGTACGTTTTCAGGCCTCGTTCCAAGGGTTATAAAAGTGGCTCCGGCTTGTGCAGTCATGATAAGCACATACGAATTCGGTAAAAAGTTCTTCAGGAGATACAATGAGACACAACTAGCAAAAAAAGCGTGGTAATTCATAATGATTGAACAACGTATCTTGTAATCATTAAATTGTTTTTAATACAAGTTAATCAGACAATAAGACTGAATGACTGATGATGTTTTTTTTTACTTGTGAACAAATAAGAAAACGAAAGCCTTATAAAAGTTATCTTCCATTTTTAAAGCACTGTAATGTGAAAACTGTATGATCGAAGTTGATTCGGATCAAAGACAATTTTCTATATGAAAAACCTAGAGCATTCAAGAGTTGTTCGTGCCACAAGACGTGGTAATTAGCGATTCCTAAGTTGAAAGATATTTCTAATGACCAAAATTCACCCTTTTGAGGTGAATGACCTCATAAAGAAAAACCTTCAATTATTGCAAATAAAAGACCGTAGTAACTTGGCCACAACATTGTAAAGGAGATTGCAACTTCAATTACTGTTCAAAACAAAGTTTGAAGACATTTTTCACTATTAGAATCGAGACCATGTTTTTGTAGAAACGTCAAATTTCCCTTGTGTGTTGCATATGTGACTTCATTTTACATCTGTATGCTGGCTTGAATGAAGTTAATGAAGTTGCAATCGCTTTTTGAATGTTGTGGCAAAGTTGTAGTCTTTTGGTTGCAATATTCAAAGGTTTTTTTTTTAATTTTACACCCTATTGAATTATGCTAACGAACTTGACCCATGTTAAAGGTCATTGGCCTCAAAAAGGTTCATTTCGTAAACAAAAAAACGTTCTTCAGAAACTTTTTCACATATTGTGCAACTCTGGAGTGTCTAGGCTCTTAAGTTCTTAATTGTTTTGTTGGTTATCATAATGAGATGATTAGATTTCTAGTTATCGCGAATCGTTGTCAGATGTGTCCTTCATTCAAAACCACATCTAATTGTTAAGACAAATGAAATCTCAGCTCACAAGTGTACATAGATGAGTGAATTGTGAAACGAATCGATACAATAGAATTCATGTTTTATTACTTTACATATACAAAAAAGATAAAATAAAAATTAAAACAATCGACAATAAAGCTTATAATTCAAAGATGCTGTCTTCTTTTCCATGCAAAGGACGAATTCGAGGTCTTAATCTAGTCCAAATGAATCCCAGCTCTGGTTTCTGAGGAAGAGTTGGATAAGGACTGTTCTTAGCTTTAAAGTATTCAGAAGGAGCGTGACAGACAAACTCCATACAGTCGAGTTTCCTAGGTATGTCTTCCTCGGGACCTGTTTCAAATAAAATAAAGAAGCAAAAAAACTTCACGTTATACCGTGGTTTAAAATAACCAATCATAATGATATGATATCTTGCCTATAATGTAAGTTGAAGGATCGAAACCAGTCTCGGGTTCCGGACTCGTTTCAGTCGGCAACAACCACGTTATAACCGCACTTTTCTCACAATATTGGTCTTGAAGAAGACCTCTTATCTGAGCATAGTAAATTCCTCCTTGAACGTCAATCACAGACACGACATCTCCTATCTGATAGTAGATTCCCTGAAAGTAAATATGTCACTTAATCAAGTATTCGTTTGTATTAATTTACAAGGGTTGTCTATAAAACGCAAAAAAACTGTCAGAAACAGAATAAAATCAGCAGAAAAATTGTAAAGTTCTTCTGGAGATTTGCAATTTCTGCATTTTAAAGAGATGCTCGAATTTTTATGCATTATCAAGCTAATTTTTCTGCAGTCCAATTGTAAAGTAATCATCATTAGAGTAACTGCAGTTATGCTTTTTCTAATCGAAAAGTCTGGTTAGAAGCTAGTTTTCTGTTTACTATCAGCTGTCAACTAAAGTACTAACCTCCAACTAGTGAACATTTTTAATTTTAAAACAAGAAAATTAAAAAACATGTTTTTTTGCGATACTCACTTTTATAAAAAAAAAAAGGCTAAGAAGTAAAAAAAAAAAATATAATCTGTTCTAGTGGTTAGTGTCTTAACCGTTAGTAATGTTGGTCATGGGTTCAATCCCTTGCAGTGTGAATTATTTTCAAATATT
Organism: Brachycybe producta; assembly: GCA_036925085.1. Classification (NCBI taxonomy): domain Eukaryota; kingdom Metazoa; phylum Arthropoda; class Diplopoda; order Playtdesmida; family Andrognathidae; genus Brachycybe; species Brachycybe producta. The sequence goes on from JAUPFP010000070.1 coordinate 742,350, forward strand.
TCAGAAGGTGGTGGAGACAAACAAACAAATTTTGAAGTTAAATAAAAGCAAGTAAAAATTGTCAGTTGATCTAAACGGGTAGTTACTCTTAAGCCACAAATTGAGAAACATTTGCTTGATATTGCATAAAAATCCGGGCCGTGTTTATTAGAAATTAACAACCTTGTGAAACACACTTCCTTTTGTGACTATAGTCGCGACAGCTGTTGGTGCTTTTGTTGCCTTTTTCCAGATAATATACAAAATAAAAATCGAACAGTTTATTAATTCTTTTAATACATTTTTAATATAAGATACACAAGTAAGAATTACGCTCTTCTTAAAAATAATCCGTCTTCCTTTTCCCTTTGGTGTACTCGACTTCGTTTGAGTTTGATTTGACCTTTGTTTATTTGCTCTAGCCCTCGTACTCTTTCTCAGGACAACTTGAGCTGTTGTTTGTCCAATCCCATCCCCTCCTGTTTCTTCATGAACTTCATCATTGTCGACTTTGTCTCCTGAACTTTCGTTTCCTTTGCTGGACTCTCCTACTGTTCTTGTTGTTGCTTCTTCTTCTTCTTCGAGTTTAATCGTCTCTCCGTCGTTTTTTGTAGTCAAACAAACGTGACAGATGATTTCTTCTTTTTCGTTTCGTTTCCATAGAGTGGCTGTCGTAGATTGGCAGAGAACACATTGCGGTTTAAGTCCAAACGGCATTTTTACAACAGAAAATAAGTTTGAAATGACAGTATGAAAGTATTTTCATGGGCGCGGCCATGACAGTTTAAGGCGAAAATTTGTGGTGTCAGCGCCATCTATTGAGCAGGTGAGAATTCTTTATTTTTTAATTTTATTTCCTTTTTTTTTTTTTTTTTTCTAAAAACAATTTATAATTTTTAAAAAAAATGTTCAGAAAATCTTGAAACGTTTAGAAAAAGCTATAAAAACGCCAAAATATGTCCCAAATTTGTTGGTACATTTATTAAGTACCATAATAAAAGAATTATTTTTAAATAGCAATTTGAAATTAGGCCTATTTTAATAATTATTATTTTGTTTTTAAGTTGCAAAATAAAGAGAAACTTGAATGTACTTTAGAAACTAGAAGGGTGTTAAACTAAAATAAACTTTTTATGTCAGTTTAAAAATGTTTTCAACTTTAAGTAGTTTAAATCTTTGTCTATAAACTAGAAGAGTTAGAGTTAAAATATTTTCATCTTTCAAAGTAATTACTATTACTTTGAAAGATGAAAATATTTTAACTCTAACCCTTCTAGTTTATAAAATACTTTTTTATTTTTTTTGTTTTTCTTAATTTTCTTACTGATAAACAGAAATAACCAAGATTTCTAAAATCAGCTGTTGATAAACCATAAAACCATATGAACTTACGAATTAAGATAAATAAATATACATGTATAGAGATAAGGAAATTCGAACTTTAAAAAAAAAGTCATGTTTGATATATACTGCTAGTTATCATAAGCATTTTCTGTCACCTTGGGACCCTTGAAAAACTATTAATGACACTTTAAAGTCCTCCTCCATATGCCCTTTCTATTTGTATTTAAAAAATAATGCATAGATTGCCTTTTGTAGGTTAGAAAAACAATTTTAAATTTGAACCTACAAGTATATTAACAAACATATTCACTAATATCATCTTGGCTCCTATATTTTGTTTAAATTTATTTTACCTTCCTTCTCCTCCTCCTCCCCTCTATTGTATTAGGAAGTTTTGCAACGTTTCTATTATTATTAATGTATTAATACATACAATAATATTACAAAAATAATAATAATGAATTAATTAATTACAGATGAGTAATTTTAATTTAAATATTTCTTTATATATGAAGAATTAAATATCGATTTATGATGTGATCGATCTTTAATATTGGCACATATACTCGCTATCTAAAGTTTCATTTGATTACAAATAATAATAATAAAAGTTCCAGTCACTTTTTCTTTTTATTCAACTGAAGAAGAAGAAGAAAAGAAAAAAAAACAAGCCATGAAAAGTTCTGTTTTAACAAAGCTTATTTTTTTATTTGTATCAATTTTAACAATAGACGGAATCGATTCAGAAATTGTTATTATTAATATTAATGAAGGATGGACTGGAAGCAACGCTTGTAAGTAAAATACAGTATGCTTCAAAAAGGTTTTTTTTTTTCATTTATAGAATAAATTTAAGAAAAATACTTTTCAAATGATACTATTGGAAATTAGTCGATTGAACCAGTAATTTGTTTTTGGCTAAAAATGAGTTCATTATTCTAAAGAGTAACTTTAAGACAAATATTAATTAAAAGTGTAATTGGAAGCTATAGATTATTTGGTGAATGCATATATTGCATACTAAAAGTATTTTATTGACAATAAATATTTTTAAAAAATAAACTTTTTGTGTGTTTTTTGCTAAAAATTTAGTGAAAATTGACTTTCAAATTACCATGAAAATGTTTATTTTCAAAGATAATATTTGATTTCATTTTATGCATATAATTTTAATGAACATTTTATAGCAAAATAAAAGTCTGAAGCAATTAATTAAAATAATAATCAGAAGCAATAACAGAAAACGCAAAATCGAAACTATATGGTCAAAAAAACCATTTGTAGATTTTTTATTCTGACCAGAAAATGTATTTTATTAAAAAAGAAGTGAAATTATGCAATTTTCTAAAAAATATAAAATTTGTGCGTTTTGTGTAGACGATTTTTATTTTGGTTTAAATTCCTGATTATTATTGGAAATATGGCACTCATATATTTTGTACGAAAAAGTGGTTGGAATTGTCAAAATACGTTTTTTGTGTGCTAACTTATAAAGTTATAAGTTATAATCTAGATTTGCACCTAAATGGTTTCCAAATATAATGTTTTCCAACTATAGACAGCCTGTTTGGTTATTTTATTCAATGTCTAGCTATTGAATTTCCTGCTGTCGTTCCCGGTGGAATTTACACGGATTTGCATGTAAATGGCCTCATTGGAGATCCATATTTTCGATTTAACGATGTGGATTACAGATGGATTGGTTACGAAAATTGGACTTACAATACAACATTTGAAGGCAACTAACTGAAAATAAATAAACTTTGAAACAATTTTTTTTTGAAAATTAATATAATTTCATTTTTTTAATCATTTTTTATTATTATTATTACAGTAACTGAAGAGGTCCTTAACAAACAAAATGTGATTTTGTTAGCTGAAGGTCTCGATACTGTAGCTGAAGTGTTGATAAATGATAAACATTTAGCTTTCAGTGATAATATGTTTATCTATCACACATGGAACGCAAAAGATTTGATTACGGTTGTTTCTTTAGTTCAGAAATTTAAAAAAAATAATTCTTAAACAAAATATAAAATTAATGAATTTCTATTTATTGTATTACAGGTTGGGAAAAATAGCATTTCGGTTATGTTTTCGTCACCCGTCGCTTATGCCAGTCAAAAACACGAAGAATACATATCTAAAATGAATTACGAAGTTCCACCGACTTGTCCCTCCTTTGTGCAACACGGTGAATGTCACGTGAACTTTCTGCGTAAAATTCAAAGTAGTTTTAGTTGGGATTGGGGACCAGCATTTCCAACAGTTGGCATTTGGTAAATTTTTGCTTTCTTCAAAAAATTGTGAATAAAAATCATATAGTGTAGGGGTTCCTTACCAATTTAACTAAACTACAGTTTGCACCAAAATTTTTAAAAAGAGATACGGTTTATTTAAATTGACGAGGTGCCCCTAAATGTTATGAGCAGCCAGGGTGTCTGCAATTAGGAGTGCTTATTTCCTAAAAAAAGTCTTAACATGGTCATAAGTACAAGAACGAATAAGAGAACTATTAAAATTGTGTTCTTTTCTTAAAGGAAACCCATAAAACTGGAAGCGTTTGATACGTGCAATTTACGACATGTGCTCGTCACAACTATTCCAGGTTTAAAATAATTTACAAGTTTAAATGAACTTGTTTTAGAGTGTAAACGTCCCTTGAACTCTCGTTAATCTGTTTTTTTGGAAGCAAAATTGAGTGTTTTAGAAACTAGAAGGGTAGCTCAATCATTTAAGGCTAATTTCATGTTCATACCTTTAAAAATCAGCTTTTGGCAGTTTGAAAATCTCAAAAAACATTAACTACCAATATTTATCTGTGATTAAGCTACCTTTCTAGTTTCTAACACTTATGAAAACGTAGAATAACCAGAGTTTGAAAATCAGCTGGTCATAAAACCCATTAATTTTCCTTTTCATAATATGTGAATCTATAAAGATGGAACAGAATGGGTTTTGAGTTTGGTTGTTTATTCGGATTGTTTTGGAGTAAAGGATACAATAAATGGTGATCTTAGTGTCCAGCTGGGATCCTTGATGACCAACATCTCAGTGCAGTTAGTTCGTGATTGTAACAGCACATTTTCCTCGAGTGTGTCACTTGAAATTCCTTCAGTAGGTCTTGGAACTAAATCACTTTAACCTAGTAGAAAACGTAGTAAATAAAACTCATTGCATTTTAGGATGTGCACATTGATAAGTGGTGGCCAAATGGTTTTGGAAATCAAACTCTTTATGATCTCAATGTGACACTTTACACTGGTCTGGAGCAGTCTTCGAAAATACTTCGTATTGGCTTTCGAACAGTTGAATTGGTTCAAGAACCAATAGAAGGTGTCACAGGTATTGTTTTTCAGACTTCCAGTACACGACTTGTTTTAATACCTGAAGTTTTTTTTTATTAAAATGTTTTGCATTTTTTTTTTACAAAATTTGTTTTCCTTCTATTTTTATCTAAATTAATTTTATATTGATGCATTTATTTATTACTTAAAGATAACTATTAAAATGCATTTGGAGTATATATTCAATTACTTTGAATATTTCACTATTTTTTTCTAAATAAAAACCAATAAATTTAATTTAAAATTAAATAATAAAATTGTTAATAACTTAATATAATTTAATAGTTTATATAAAAATTAATTTTAAAAATATATTTTAAAATTCGTTTAAAAGATTTGAAATAAACTTTAAATTCATTTTAAAAAATAAAAAAATATAGCTATGTATTAATTTAAATACAACGAAATCTGATTTTAAAAAATAACTATCTTTTTATTTTTTAAAATTAAAGTACTTGAATTAATCAAATGCAAAAAAGCCGATAAAAAAATTGAAATAAGTCGAATAGGATTGTATAATGCAAGATATACAATAGGGTTGACGTTCTACTTCAAAGTCAACGGAGTCCCCATATTTTTAAAGGGATCCAATTGGATTCCTGCCGATAGTTTTCTCGAGAGAGTCACACCAGACTACTTACGGAATCTATTGGAGTCGGCTAAAGATGTCCACATGAACGCGTTGCGAGTTTGGGGAGGTGGAGCTTACGAAGAAGATGCTTTTTATGAACTGGCTGATGAATTGGGCATTCTTATTTGGCAAGACATGATGTTTGCTTGTGCCATGTATCCAACTGATGAGAAATATTTAGAATCCGTGACACAGGAAGTGACACAACAGGTTCACAAAAAAAAACATAAGTTCCAATTGTTAATTAAAATATGTTTTCTTAATTTTTGTTTTACTAATTAATTATTAGATTCGTCGATTGCAACATCATCCTTCAATATTAATCTGGGCTGGTAACAATGAAAACGAAGCTGCGTTATCTCAAAATTGGTACAATTGCAACTTCTTTTAAATATTTTTTGTACAAATTGTTAGAAAATGATCTGTTGACAAAAAAAAATTCAGGTATGGAACAAGTAGCAATTTTTCATTGTACAAAGGAGACTATAAAAAATTATATGTGGAAACTATCAAGCCGATATTGGAAAAGGAAGATCCGTGGCGGTCTTATATCACGTCGAGTCCAACAAATGGCTTAGAATCTGTCGATGAAGATTATGTGGCCAATAATACTTACAATCCGGACTACGGCGATGGTAGACACATCTAATAATTGTACACGATTGCTCACTAGCTAACTCAATATAATTTTTTTCAGTACATTTTTACGACTATTTGATGGATAGTTGGGATTGGAGAATGTATCCGAGACCACGTTTTGTCTCGGAGTATGGATTTCAATCGTGGCCATCGTTCGAAACTCTTTCCAAAGTATCCATCGAAGAAGACTGGGATTTTTCTTCTCAGTTAATGGATCATAGACAACATCATCTATTTGGTAATTTTTTTCGTGATTTTTTTGTATACGTTAAGAAATTTTTAAAAAAAAAATATATATTGACACCCTTTTCAAGTTGCAAATAAAGTAAGTACCTCTTGAACTCTGATAACCTTGTCATTGAGGAATATGTTTCAGAAACTGTTAGCTGAAACTTGAGATAGTATTTTCATGTTGATATTTTTTTAAAATTAAGTTATTTACTTCAATTTGAAACTGAACCAAGATAAAAGAAAAATACTATTAAGTGATTCAGCTACCCGTTCTAGTTTCTAACACACTTTCAATTTCTCCTCGGTATTTTACCTAAAAAGCAAAATAACTAGAGTTTGAAAATCGGCTGTTCATAAAACATTTTTTACCACCTTTTCAAATTTATTAACAAGATTTTAACAGACTTTTTGTTCTAAATTTATCTTTTTCATCAATTTCCCAAACTTATTACGAAGTTTTTTTTAATTTAATAATAATTTTTCAGAAATTTATTATCAGTTTTTTTGTTTGTTAAGAACTTTTCAAACTTATTACAATTTTTTTTAAATTTTATTGACATGTTTTTTAAATTTATAAATTTGTTATTTATCTATTTTAGGCAATACTGAAATTCTAGTTGGAATTTCACTTCATATGAAGTTGCCTCTAGATTGCACGACTGTCATTCAGGAGCCATTTGATTTTGACAATCAATTTTTGACATCAAGAGTTGGTGACGAATCGAAGTCAATATCTTGTAATAGTATTGAAGGGTTCAAAGGAATATTGTATCAGACTCAAGTGAGTTATATTTTCATTTTTATTTTGATGATTGCTTTTATTGATGATTGGTTTGTGTGAGGGGAATATTATTTTCTTTGCAATAAGATCTATCAAGCAATGGGCATTAAAACTCAAACCGAATACTATCGTCGTGCACGCTCCGAATTAATTGGAGATGAAGGGTTAACAATGGGAGCACTTTATTGGCAATTGAATGATATATGGCAGGGAGCTTCCTGGGCATCTCTAGGTAAAAAAATATAATCACAATCAGTTAGTTTATTATAGTCGCCTCACTGTCACTTGAAGCTTCTGACTGACGTCAGAGGGGTTCATAACAAAACCTTTAATTGTGTCATTTAAAAGGTGCATGTTTCATAGATGGATTCCACACCGCGGTTTTGAGAAAATTTAGTTTTTTCACGAAAACTTTTTTCAGAATAAACAGTACAAAAAAATTCAAAATGGTTTCGGAGTCAACTTTTTATGACAGTTTGAAAAAGGCGAAAATATTTTTTTGTGAAATATTAATGAAATTTGTTTCTTTTTTAAGATATTGCCATGTAAAAGACTTTTAACATAATCTTCTACCATTCTAGTTTTGAAAGCAATTTGAATTTTTTCGTAATCTTGTTTCTAAACAATGTTTGCATGATGTTTTTATCGTTTAAACTGTTTGGCATTTTTTTATCAATCCCCTTAACATTACAAGCTACAAGTTGCAGTGCAGCGACTAGCTGATTCTGGAGTATGGTAAATTATAAAATACTACAATATAATTAAGTGTAAACGCCTCTTGAACACTGGTTATTCTATTTTTAAAAAGTAAATTTTAGAGAAACCTAAATTGTTTTAGAAACTAGAAAGTTAGCTCAATCACATATTAGAGTATTTTCAGGTTGATATATTTTAAAATAAGCTTTTTATGTTAGTTTGAAAATTACCCAACATTAAGTAGATGGTATTTTTAATTTTTGTCTATAACAAGTTTATTTTTAAAGATAACAACATGCAAAATACTACTACAATATTCTAGTTTCTAGTACACTGATTAATTTCTTCTTAGTGTTAATTTGTCTTCTGAAACGCAGAACAACCAGAATTCGAAAATCAACTGTTCACAAAACATCTTAATTTCTGTTTAGAATACGGAGGAAAGTGGAAAATGCTTCATTATTTTGCTGCCAATTTTTTCTCACCAATATTGGTATCACCTTATATGGAAGATGATACGATACGAGTTTACGGCATCAATGATCTCGATAACAACACCGAAGTGAATTTACAACTTACTGTTTATAATTGGAGCAGTTTGACTCCACTTGTAACTGAAACAAAATCAGTTAATTTGGTATGGAGAATTTTTTTTTATAAAAAAATGTTTTGGAAATTAATTAATTGTGTTTATTAATTATTTGTTGAGATCGAACAATCAGCTCTGCCTATATACGATACCTCGTTCAGTGAACACCTCACAAAAGCTAATAGCACAAAGGAAGAATGCTTTTTCTATTTTGTTCTATCAAATAAAAATGGAACGAACATTAGTCCTCCGAACTTTATTTTTCCAGTGTCATTCGTTGATGCTGTCGGACTTCATAAGGCCGACGTAAAGGTAAAATCTCGATCTCTGTTAATTAATTTGGTATTAAAGTGTATATTCTCCACAATTACTCTGGTTATTTTGTCTGTTACTAGCAGAATTTTAATTTTTAGAGAATGTGACAGTGTTTTAGAAACTAGAAGGTTTTTTTCATGTTAATACATATAATACAATAACATTTTCATGTTAATATTTTTTAAATTAATATTTTTTTCTGCAGTTTGACAATGACCCAACTTTAACCAAGATGATAATTTTATTTTTTTTTCTATAAAAAGTTTATTTTGAAAGATATCGACATGAAACTACTAAATATTAAGAGATTCAACCACTGTTCTAGTTTTTAACACACTTTCAATTTCTTAATAGTATTGCTCTTGAAAGACAGAATAATCAGAGTTCGAAAATCAAGTGTTCATGAAATATCATATAGATGAATATTTTAATTGACATTCTTTTCAGATTGATTCTGTTGAAGCAATTCAAAATGAAATTCAGAAGTTTTTGATCGTGTTATCAACTGATAACATTGCACCATTCGTTTGGTTGGAAACCGGTGTCATTTCGGGACGTTTTACAGAAAATGGTTTCTTAATGGTTTCACCAAAAGTTGAACTTGTGTTTTATGCTTGGCAAAATGTGACGGCCGAGGAACTGTTACAAAATATAACAATTACTTCATTGCTAGACTTATACTGAAAAATTTAACATAATTGTAACAATAACAAAATACACACATTTATGTGTATATTAGGTTAATTCAGAGTGGGCTTGGTTGATTTTTAAAATTTTTTTTTATTATGAAAAGGTCCAAAGACTGTTTGAACTTTTGTTGGAACTTTGGGAATATGTTACAAGTTGTATCTTTGCCTGTATTACAGTAAAACATTGATTATATTGCAATAGAGACACATTTTGTTGTTTTGTTACAGTGTGTTAGTTTAGCCCAGTTCTCCAAGTCCATAAGGCCTACACAGCTCACGAGAACCACCAAGCCCATGAAGCTTACCATGCCCATGATGCGCACAAAGCCCAGGCGCTGGGTTTTAGAAATGCATGCCAGCCACACAAAGCCCAAGTTTTGAACTTGTTCGAAGGTCCACCCAGCTTATGAAATTCACAAAGCGAATCATGACCATGTACCCCACACAGCTAACCAGCGCATGAGCTTTAATTTAGGTTTATGAATTCTATACTTTGCATTACGTAATATTTTACAGTTGTGATTCATAAGTTAGTAATAATACATAGACTTCCATGACTGTATACACTATAGTGATAAACTGATAATACACTTGCTGCACATGTGGCGTATTCAAACAGAAAACAGACGACAAGTAGGCTTACTTTAATAGTAACATTACGAGTTAATCGGTCATACGAACTTTGTTACAGTAACAAAGCTGGAGCCAGTTCTACATGTATGGTTGTTATTTTCTTGTACTTCATGGAAAATGTTACTTGATAACGAATTTATGTAGTTTCCGCTAATAATTTTAAAAATGAAGCGATTCAAAACATCTTGGCATTATGTCGTCACACTAGTAAGTCATGAAATGTCATTTCAGTTTTATAAATAATATCAAAAAACACTTAAATAGGCCAACATAGATGAAAATAATATTTGAACAGGTGTTAGAAAAATGTACCACAACGCAGTAATATTTTTATTTAATAAATTGAAGTATATTAGATGTTTTTGTTTTGTAAAATATATTAGGTTGTCGTGTGGCAGATTATTGCAATTGTAATTTATTGTTCTTGGACTTTAATTTCAATTCGCACAAATTCTGAAATAATTATCCTCAACATTGATGATCTGACGTGGAATGTGACAAATAACAATAAATGTATGTATTTAAACTAATTTTAGTAGATAACTAATGTGTATACTAATTAGGAAGGTCAAAAGTTTGAATAAAAAAGTGCAAAACACATAATGACAGTTTCAACACCTTGAAAAATGCTTAAATGCTTTAAAAACTCCTGAAAAGACATTTATTTCCTATAAAACACATGTTTTCTAAAAACAATTTACATATTTTTGGAACTTTTATTTGCATACATGTTTTGACCTGCTAATTAGTAATTAGGTATTGAGTATAAACTTTTTTTGAAACTTTTTTAATAGTTGGTCAATTTTTTTTGGCCTTTCTACTTTTTTAGCCTTAAATATTCCTGCAAAAATTCCTGGTAACATTCACACTGATTTAATAAGAAATGGTATCATTGAAGATCCTTATTATCGCTTCAATAACATGGTGTATCAATGGGTTTCTTATGATAGTTGGACATATTCTTTAACATTTTATGGTAGGTCTGAAAAATTAATTAATTTAATTTTTTATAACATATTTAATATACACAATAATGTAGGTTGCAATTATCTTAAATTTTGAACTTGTTAAAATACTAGTTTCACAAGATGTTCTCGCAAAAAAGAAAATTCAGTTGTTGTCTGAAGGATTAGACACAGCTGCCACAGTTTCAATGAATGACATATTCTTGGCATTTAATGATAATATGTTTGTTTGGAATTCCTGGGATGTTTCGAAACATGTTCAAGTATGATGTCTATGTATAAGTTAATTAATTTTTATTTTCAATTTGTAATTTGTTTGAAAATTTCTTCATAGGTAGGTTTAAATACAATTGTCATAAATTTTACATCTCCAATCATCTATGCAAAATATCTTCGTGATACTCTGTATAGAAATGATGGTTATGATCGAGGTCAACCTTCGTGTTTTATGTCCACTCTGACTGGACAATTCAAAATATGTTATATTCAGTATCTTCGTAAAGTGCAGTGTAATTTTGGTTGGGATTTTGGAACAGTAATTCCAACAATGGGAATTTGGTATACACAGAGACATTAATTATACATATTACCATTAGACATATTAATTATATAATTAGAATTAATTTACGCATTGCTTATATTAGGAAACCAATCAAATTACAGGCATTTGATACGTGTATTATGAAAGATGTAACAGTCTACACAATTTCAGGTATTTGGAGAATAACTTAATACGAATACTGCTTAATTATTATTTCTGACTTTGAATTTATGAAAAGAGGGTGAAGAATGGACACTTGATTTGGTTGTGTATTTTGATTGTGGCAAAACAACAAACACATCAATTGATGGGACACTTTTAATCGAACTGGGCTCGTGGACAACCACAACATACGTACAACTAGTACCAGCCTCACAAGAGACATTTGCTGCAAACTTCTTTATTAAAATTCCTCGAGTAATAAAGCAACTATAAAATAATCTCATAGAATTCAGCAGTGTTGGGGAAGTAAATATTTGCCAAAAAATGAATAAATTAATTTAATTTAATTACTTTTTGAAGTCTATTAATTAGTTCACATTAATTTTAAAACTCTGTAATTTGTAATAGTAATTGATTATTAAGTTTTATAAGTAAAATGCAGTTACTTTAAATTACTTTACTTTACTTTTAAATTACTTTAAATTTTAATACTCGGAATATTTGCATTTGATGTTGCCACATTTTTTTGCTATCTGAGTAATTGCAATTAATTTAATTTTTTAAAATTTAATTAATTAGTTTTTCTACTTAATAATTAGCAGCTGTACTTTAATTGTAATTAATTACTTTGAAAAGTAATTAAGTAATTAAAGTAACCCAACACTGAAAATAGCATCATAGAATCCAGTGACTTATTTTTAATAACAATTATTTGCTTATAAAGAATTTTAAAATTGACTTATGGTGGCCAAGTGGATTTGGTTCTCAAATTTTGTACGACTTAAATGTGAAGTTTACAAGTAATGATGGTTTGGAAAGCACTTTGAAATCTCTTCGCATTGGCTTTCGAACAATTGAATTAGTACAAGAACCAATTAAAAATGCTAAAGGTAAAAACCAAATATGAAATATATTTGAAACAAATATCTTATTATTTAATTTTAAATGTTGATTGTTTTTTGTCTTAAATATATAGGACTGACATTCTATTTAAAAGTGAATGGACAACCGATTTTTATGAAAGGATCTAATTGGGTTCCAGCCGATAGTTTTCCAGACAGAATCACTAAGGAATATTTGCGAAATTTATTGGAATCGACACGAGATGCCAATATGAATGCATTACGAGTGTGGGGAGGTGGAATGTACGAACAAGACACCTTTTATGAGATTGCTGACGAATTGGGAATTGTCATTTGGCATGACATGATGTTTGCAGTTTCTTTATATGCGGCCACTGACAGTTTTCGGAAATCAGTGTCACGAGAAATTACTCAACAGGTAGGAAAAAGGGCTTATTGTTTAATATTTCGACAATATTTTTTTTTTATTATTATTTTTTGGTATAAGATAAGACGGTTGCAACATCATCCTTCAATTGCGGTCTGGTTTGGAAACAATGAAGTTGAAGAAGCAATTGCCGATGATTGGTAAACATTTGCAAACATTGTTCGTATTATAAATTTACATAAGCTGGTTTTAAAGCGTAAACATCCCTCGAATTCTAGGTTATTCTGTTTTTCGGAAGCAAAATTATGAGAAACTTGAAAGTATTTTATAAACTAGTAGAGTTAGTTCTGTCTTGTGGGGAGGGTTTACATTCACTTTATTCATCCAAAAATTACGCTTACAGCCGCTTTAAATATTTTAAAATCAATGCTGTAATAAAAAAGAATTGTATTCATAACCGTTACAGGTTTAAAACTGGCACCTCTCATAAAGAGCAATTTGATGACGATTATCGTAAACTATTTGTATCTATAATCAAGAAGATAGTTTCCGAAGAAGATCGATCGAGATCTTTCTTGACGTCGAGTCCATCTAATGGCTTGCAATCAATTCAAGAAAATTATTTAGGAAAGAATCCAAATGACCCACTCTATGGCGATAGTATGAAACTAGAATAACTTTTATATTTAACGATTATATATAATTTATCATATTTTAATTCAGTGTTAAATTGTTATAGTTCACCATTACGATAATTTTGGAGATCACTGGGATTGGAAGATTTACATCAGACCTCGATTCGTATCCGAATATGGTTTTCAATCGTGGCCCTCTTTCGAAACACTTTCTGAAGTTTCAATTTCAGAAGATTGGAATTTTAGATCAAAATTTATGCATAGCCGACAGAACCAAATGTTTGGTATATCTTAAAAATCTCAAAATTTAATCATATTTAATAACAATTTGCATATCTGTTTATACAGGTAATTTGCCAGTAATAATGGCAATAAGTGATCAGTTAGGATTACCAAAGGCATGCAAAAATAGAACGACCCGTAGCTTAAAATTAAAATACATAACAGATATTGCGGATGATATTCTAATGTTTGGAGCTTGCGACACCCTTAAAGATTTCAAAAGAACTCTTTATTTCAGTCAGGTATAGTTTAGTTAGCAAGAGATACAGTGGAAACCGTTTAACACGAAATGAAAGTGATCACAAAATATTATATAATGCGAACTTTCGTCTATTTATAAAAATCAGTTACTTTTAATTGCACAGTATGTATTATAATATTAATGTTCAAGATTCGTAACTCTAAACAAATTTCGACAACGAGGCCTTAATCATTGTATGTTGTCGTTTGGAGCCACCTTAAGGAAAGGCCCTGTTTTGGTGGACCAGTAAAACCCAACATAGTTACGGGCCTGACCGGACAAAACATATTTCGTGCTATATCCGATTTTTTGTGTTACCCGTTTTCGTATTAACTGATTTCCACTAAAATTCAAGTTAGAATTTTGCATTAAATTCGGTCTTGTTTTATTTTTTCAAGATTTATCAAGCTGTGGCCGTAAAAACAGAGACAGAGTTTTATCGAAGATCACGAAATGAAGTCATTCAAGACAAAGGCCTCACAATGGGAGCCTTGTATTGGCAACTGAATAGCATATATCAGGGTGCATCGTGGTCTTCCTTGGGTATATTGAAGATACAATTAATTCTTGAATACAAGCTTTATACAACCAAAACTATTCATTACATATAGAATATGGTGGTAAATGGAAAATGCTGCACTATTACACAGTAAAGTTCTTCTCACCCGTTTTAATATCGCCATATTTGGACGGTGACATGTTGCGGGTTTATGTTATTGATGACAACAAATTCACTGCTCGGCAAGCTACCTTCAAGCTAAATGTTGTCGTTCATCGTTGGGATACTCTTGCTCCTGTGTCGACAAAAATGTTTGACATTCATTTGGTATGACAATTACAAATAGCTGCATGGGCGTTTTTTAGTTTTCTGGTAATATGAGAATTTTAAGATAGAAATTCAAGGCCCTGCGCACACGGAGGCAACAAGTGTCAACATTTATGTCGCCAGATGTTGTTATAAACATTAAACATGTAGCTACATCAGCCATCATTGTGTGAAAAACAACAAGTTGCTAGCTCAAAACATCCTCTCAAAACTAGTGTCCAAGTAGGGGCAACATTGCTTTCGAAAGAACATAAAATCAAAAGACAGTCAACAAGATGCAAATAGTTACAACCACGTACACTAGAGAAACATGTTGCCAATTTCCCCTTTTGTTGTTTATATCACCCAAAATGGGACCACATAATAAGATGGAACATTTGACTACTAGCAAGAAAAACAGTCAGAAACGTCTGGTAACATGCATTAATTAGTAGCAACTTCGTTTTGAAGTCCGGTTGATGGTCAAAATATTGCCACATGTTGTCTTTGCGTGGACAGCTCTTAACGTTTAATGAAGATTTACTGGAATGGGAAGTATTCCTGTACTACTTGAGATGTTAACAGACTTCACCAAAGTCTTAAAACACCAACCTGCACTAGTTCCATTGGATTACTGTTATGATTATATGGATTTCGCATATTGCACTTGAACACTTGTCCCTCTGACACAGGCTTTCATAGCTGTTTTTCTTCACGTTCAAATTAAAAAAAAATCCATTTAATTTTTTATGAAGAAATCATTTCATTCATTTTTTAGCATGGACATTCTGCTAAACAAGTGCTCAACACTTCCATTAACAATCTTTTCAAAGGAACGAACTGTACGAATGAAGAATGTTTCTTATACTTCATGCTGATGAATACCATCAACTCGGAACAAATAGGACCATCAAACTTTTTGTTCTTAACAAAGTTGAAATCTACAGTTGGACTCAGAAGAGCTAAAATTAATGCAAGTTCATTGAGTTGCTTTTAAAGTTTATAATGACGTTCGAATTCTGGTTATTCTGTCTTTTAGGAGCAAAAAATAAAATAAACTAGAATGGTCATTGTATCACTTATTATTTTCATGTTGATATAATTTAAAATAAAACTTTTTTTTAATTTAAAATATATCAACATGAAAATAATAAGTGATACAACGACCATTCTAGTTTCTAATAATTTCAATTTATTTTTTTTTTTAAATTGCTGTTTCTGAAACGTAGAATTAATCAGAGTACAAAAATGACCCGAAATAATCGTCACATTTTTCAGTTTAAAATCATTTTTATTCAAATCTTTTCATTAATTTGTTTTATGTCACAGATTGAATCGTTAAAAGCAAAACCAGAAGACAAAAGACGAAAGTTTAGCATCGTACTTTCCACGGATAACATTGCTCTATTCGTATGGCTTGAAGCGAAAGGAATAAAAGGTAGATTCTCCGATAATGGATTTCTACTGGTTACACCTACAATTACGATCGATTTCATCGCTTGGCAAAACACTAATGTAGACGAATTAACAAAAACACTTTCCGTTATCTCAATGGTTGATTTTTATTAAGTATTATTAATAATTAGAAAAGTTTTGATATCATTTGAATGTTTCTTATGTTTTACTTTTTTTTTAAGTTTTAATCCCCCATATTTTTTTCCTTCCAAATTTTTTCGAAATATAATACACAAAAAAAAACAGATAGAATTTTCCATTCATTTCTTCTATGCGCAAAGAAAAGTCAAATCTCGTAACAAAAACATTCAACAAAAAAGTTCCCTTTTATGTTTTTATGGCCGCTGATTGTTGCTGCTGCTGCGATGCGAGCTGCGCTTGTATTCGAACTTCCATGGTTTCTATCACAGCTAAAAGAAAACCAAAAAAACAGATTCAAAAAGGTGGCTTTAAAATGTAAACGCCCCTCGACTTTTGCATATTCTGTATTTCAAAAACAAAATTAAGAAAAACTTGAAAGTTTTTTTTAAAACTAGAAGGGTATCTCAATCACTTCAAAATATTTTCATGTTGACATCTTTCAAAATAAACTTTTTATAGAAATAAATTAAAGAAATATCACCTGCTTAAAAATTGTGCCATTTTGCAAACTCGCATAAAAAGGTTATTTTAAAAGATATCAACATAACAATGCCCTTAAGTGATTTGAGCTACGCTTCTAGTTTCTAAAACACTTAATGTTCTCTTCATTTTGTTCCTAAGCGACAGAATAATAAGAGTCCGAGGAATGTTTACACTTTAAAACTAGCTTAATACAAGTTTACAATCCGTACCGTCTCGTAACCTAATCTTTTCCTGAGCCAAAGTCTGTATCTTTTCCATTTGATCCGTTACAAACTTGATCTTTCTCTTGAAATAATCCTTCGCCGAATCAACGTTCTAAACGAGATTAAAACGTTTAAAAACAACTCTTATAACTATTGACTAAACGATAGTTAATATATTTAACCTTTTCGACGTAATAACCAGTTCCGATATCTATCAGTACGTTGTTAACATCACTTAACTTTCCTGGGACATACATCTTTAAAATTACAGTTAAAGGATACGAAATACTTTTATTGCATTTTTTGACACGGTGTTAAAAAAACGTGAATGATTTTGTTTTTTAAAACAAGTAACCAAACGTGAACAGATAACTTTCATGGTGATTTTTTTTAAATAAACATTAATTAATGACATTTTTATAAAGTTCATCATTTTTCTTGACCAAAAAACTTTTTATTTTCGAAGATATTATCAGCATTATGCCAGTATCGGCATTTCTTAAAGCCGATTATGCATATTATCGGTATCGGTCAATTGACAAAATAATCGTCACCAGCATATCGATAAAACTATAATATCAATTGAGCCTTAGTTGAGGAATTATCTTAAAGTTTCACATACAAAATTCTAAGGCTCAACTTGAACAGTCAGAACACGATTCCAACATAGAAAAACATTGTTTTATTGAGTACACTCAAAAAAGAAGGGGGAATCCTTTCGATTGTTGCAATGGAGATTACACAGCCTTTTCTCCTACGTAACAACTCCACAGTCTTAGCTTTGAGGCTAGCAAATTTCTAATCGAATGTCCAAAAAGGTTTGTCTATGTTGGAATTTCTAGTAGCTTCAAGTTAAAATTGAAGTGCAAAGTTTGAAGGTTTCCTTCATGAACTTTTGCATAAGACAAGTCACATATTTATGTAAATTTCTATAAAAAAAAACGCGATTATTGACCTTTTTTAAGACACAAAGGATACAGAACCAGTCAAAGGAACGAGAATTTCCTTTCCTTCATTCTCTGGTGTAACTTTGTCTAAACATTCTCCAGATTCTTGAAATTTAGTTTGAGCCATTTTTAACTGTTGCAAAGAATTAGTGAACAATTCCACCTCCTAAAAAAACAGTCAAACAGATAAAGAATTCAGTAAAAACCGGAACAGATGCGTGTTGAATAATGAGATAAGAGCCAAAAAGAACCGCAATGTGATAATCAACATGCAACTTCTAATGTTATTTCTTCATTTATTCTTCTATTTTAATCAATTCTGAATGTTTCTACGTATAGCCATTATCAATCAGTATTGTTAATTTACGTACTTGATCCAGTTGTTGCTTTACTTGGTTTAATTGAGGTAAATTTAGTTTACTTATGTCAATGGTCTGCTCCTTTGGGTTGGCCATTTTTATTTTTATGACTGAATAATTAGCCGCCGCTGGTAACGAAAAATTATAAATGTCTAGCCGCCGCTGTGAGTGAACGTGTTTTTTGTGACGTAACAAGTATTTTGTTTAGTTTTTTTTATTAATATCTCATTGGACAGAAAAATGTCAACAGCGATGGCCGCGTTTGCAATTAAACAAATCAGATTTGAAAAGTGTCATAGGTTGAAATGGTCGCCATCGCTGTTTACATTTGTTAGCCAATAATATGTAAAAAGGCGTGGCTAATACTTTTACGTTAGTAATTTAACCGGTTAAATGTTAAATATGGCGCTTTACATGTTAAACGTGTCGTCGTCTGCTTGGATTATGTGAGTTTTTTTTACGGTTTTCTTCGTTTTTAACGTGTTTTTGTTCTATTTATTGAAGTTTAAAGTAATTTCGCTCGAGATTGTTAACAAGATATGTGATATTATTGTTTTAGGAAACAGAATATGTGCAAATTATCGAATTTTATGGTGAATTCGCGAAATGCTAGAAGATGTTTGAGTCAGCTGATGAAAGGTTTTGGTGAGAAAACAGCTGCTAAAGTTTACGATATTGTAAAACCTGGTCTTGTTAGTCAATCATTGCATGTCCCAGGACACATTGAAACACCAAATTACGATAAAAATGGATTTAGTTTATTTTCAAAGAGAAAAAATGATATTAAGACTGAAATCGAATTGGAAAAGATGAGAAAATCTTGCAAATTAGCTCGAAAGATAATGAATATTGCAATTAATAATGTTCAGGTAATCAAATGGCGGTTGAAATTATGGATAATTTTCGTTTCAAGTGAGTTCAATTTTCAGTTATTTGTTCGTTTTTTTTTAGGTAGGAATTACGACTGACACGATAGATCGGATCGTTCATGATGCTGTTATTGAACACAATGCTTATCCTTCAGCGTTACGATACCGAGGATTTCCGAAATCGATTTGTACGTCTGTTAATAATGTCGTCTGTCATGGAATACCGGATGATAGACCTTTACGAAATGGTGATATTGTTAGCATTGATGTAACAGTACGTTTCATTTTCTGGCATTTGTTGTCACTTTCCTTATAAAATCTTTTTTTTTAAAGTCTAAACGTCCCTTTGAACTCCGATTATTCAAATTTTTCAGGGGCAAAATTAAGAGAAAAATGAAAGTGTTAGAAACTAGAAGGGTAGTTCAATCACTTAAGAGTATTTTTATGTTTTATATCTTTCAAAATAAGCTTTTCACGTGAGTTCGTAAATACAAAATACGCAAACTTTTTTATTTTTGTCTATAAAAATTTTATTTTAAAAGATATCACTATGAAAATATGCTACGTTTATTAAGTGATTCAGCTTCTGCTCTAGTTTCTAATACGCTTTCAATTTCTTCTTAGTATTGCTTCTGACTCACAGAATAATCGGAGTTTTTAAATCAGCTTTTCATAATACTTTAAATGAGAAAATATGTTGAGAATTTTCACGTTGAAATAGTTAAAAAATAAACCTTTTATGGCAGATTTGAGCAAAAAAGAAAATGATTAAAATATCGGTTTCAAATTGCTATAAAAAGTTTTAATATGATGAAAATTATCTGTGAACTTTTGTTTACTCTTCTGTATTTCAACATATTTTGAAACTTTTTCAATAACTTTTCCATCGTTTTTTTCTGCCCCATTATTGAAAAAACGATAATAAATGTAAATTTTATCTAAAAGGTGTATCAAAATGGTTACCACGGTGATTGTGCAGAGACGGTGGCTGTTGGCGAAATTGATGAAAGCGGATCTAAATTGATCGAAGTGGCGAGAGAGTGTCGAGATGCAGCGATCCGCATTTGTGGTCCAGAAGTACGGTTCTCATTGATCGGATCGACCGTTAGGTGGATTCATTTAGATTGAAATGATCAAATAACGTATTTGAACCGCATATTTTTTTGTCGTTTTTCTTTTAGTTCGGTGGCTCGATCTTTCGGTTTTAACGTCGTTCCCGTGTTTTGTGGTCATGGAATTGGTAGTTATTTTCACGGTCCTCCCGATATCTTCCACTTCGGTATTTAATTTAAGTGTAAATGTCTCTTGAACATTGGTTATTCTTCCTTTTAGAAACAACATTAAAAAGAAATTGAAAGTCTTTTTGAAACTAGAAGAGTTAATTAAGTCCTTTAATATTAAGGGTTTTTTTATTTTGATATCTTTTAAAATAAGCTTCTTATGGAAGTTTGAAAGATAGCAACATGAAAATACTATTAAGTGATTCAAGCTACCTTTCTAGTTTCTAACACACTTTCAATTTTTCCTTATTGTTAATTCTGAAATGCAGAATAATCAAGAATTTAAGTAAATGAGAATTTTTGGTTCCTTCAGAAAACAATTTCAGAGGAAAAATGGAAAAGGGAATGACTTTTACTATAGGTTTCTAACGGTCGCATTATTACAGCTCTCTTTGCTGTCAAAAAGTTAACTTTTGACTTTTTTCAGAACCAGTTATTTCTGAGGGACAAAAAGACATCGTCGTACTTGAAGACGGTTGGTCGGCAATCACTGTAGACAACAGTCGAGCGGCACAGTTCGAACATACGATACTGATAACGGACGACGGTGTCGAGATCTTGACAGAATGATAATGTTAGTTAAGTAAATTTTAATTTAAAATAAGGTAAAACTATTAAAATGTACGTTTGCTTTTTAAGATTATAACCTTTATTGAACATTTCTTATAAATTCCAATTACAAATTTGCAATATAAAAGAAAATTAGAAAAACCAACTGAAACAATCCGTTAATTAGAATTTAAGACACTAGTCCATTATTGTTGCTGAGCTTTTTTTATGGAGTCAAACGTTTTGGATCACGAGGAAACAATGAAGTCTTACGAATGTTGTCCAATCCGAGGTAAAGCATGGTAACTCTTTCCAAACCTACGATTAGATTATAAAAGAGTTTGCAATTAAAGAAATAAAATTTTAGATTCTTAACTATTTCTTCAGTAAATAAAATAAATGTTGGAGGAATTAATAAATGTTAAAAGTTAATTTTAACAAGAATTTTAATATAAACAAGACGTCCGACAACGTTTTGATTACTACAATAAAATGATTGTTTACCGATTCCTCCACCGGCGTGCGGAGGACAACCATAATTGAATGCTTCGATGTAAGCTTTTATTTTCTCGAGATCTACAAAGAGAAAACGTTTGAAAAGATGGTCAACGGCGTTGCTACGAGGGAGAGTAATGCACACTAATTACCGATGCCATGTTCTTTAGCTCGTGCGGTCAGCAACTCCGAATCGTGAATACGTTGAGCTCCAGAGAGGATCTCTTCGCCACGCATAAACATATCGTAAGAGTTTGAATATTTCTATGTATAAAAGTTAAGAATTTATCAATTTCTGTGTTAGCTAAGCCAATTGCAATGGTCAGTACTTTATTGCTTGGGTCCGGCATTGTATAAAACGGACGTACGGCCAATGGATATTTATCCAAAATATAGAAATCAGTAGAGTACTAAAACGAATATAATTATCATGAATCTTGTTTATATTTTAAATGTGTATCATTGATAGATTTACTTTTGCTTTGACCAAACGACCAAGTAATTTCTCGTTAGGAGTGCTAAGATCTTCCTCGTCGCCCATCTCGACTCCAGCTTCTTTCAACATTGCAAGTCCGTCTTTGTAATTAAGACGTAAGCTTTTAAGAAAAGTATTACATTATAACATCTTCTTTTTTATTTTTGTTTTATACGAGGCAACACCTTGGTTCTAAAAACTGAAACGGTTCGACGGGATATTGTTTTTGAACGGCTTCAATCTCGGATGCGTAACTATAAAAGACAGATACGATCATATTCAGTCTTTCAGGATCAAAATTAAAAGAAACTTGAATCTTGACTAATTGGATCTTAAGCTCACTTATCACGCAATCCCTTAAACATTGCAACAAATAAATCTCCGATAACGTCCACAACTTCGTGATAATGATAATGGAAAGACATTTCCAAATCGAGGCCCACAAACTCACACAGATGACGATGAGTGTTCGAATCTTCGGCACGAAAAACTAGAATTAGAACAGGTTAACAGTTAGGTAAGTGGATTAAAGTTTGCACAAATATTCTCATGACCTGCTCCAACGGTGTAAACCTTTTCAAAGTCACCAGCAATCGCCATTTGCTTGTACAACTGTGGCGACTGAGCAAGATACGCACTACCCTTGAAGTATGTCACCTCGAATACATTAGCTCCTCCTTCGCTAGCGGCTGCAAAAACAAGTAAAATTGTGTTACTTCTTTCTTTATATAGTTGAACGTGTTGAAAATCTGACCAGAGATAATTTTTGGCGAGTGGATTTCTACGAAACCTTTCCGCTCTAGAGTGTCGCGGAAAAGTTTACAAACACCAGCCTCCAAACGAAAGATCGCTTGATTAGCTGGTGTTCGCAGGTCGAGAACACGGTTATCCAAACGAGTGTCCTGGTTTACACGAATATTCAATCCTTCTGGATCCTAAAGAAACAACGGATACATCAGTTATGTGGTTCACTGGTTCGGTTCGTGGTAATCATGTGAATTTTTATTGCGAAATGAAAACGTGACGTGGCAAACCTCTTCCGTAATCGGTCTTGATGCATCTTCAATCAATAATGGCAATCTAGGATTTGCAGCACTCACTACAAACACCTGCAACAAAAAAAATTTCTTAGACATTGTTATGTTATCGAGAAGTATGAATGGCAACCTTCTCGACATGAAGTTCGACATCTTTCTGCGAGCAACTCTCGATCTTCTGAGGGACAGTTTTTACAACACCGTCTACATCGATCACAGATTCCTTCGTGATTCTATAACAAGTAAACACATTACATTTGACGAAATCTGTTATTCTAAAAGGCGCGAAAATTGTATATAACAAACCCTGCTATGAACTTCACCATCTGTTTACTTGTAGTTTCTGATACGGAGACTAGACATTGAACTGTAAACTGTTGTTGTCTCACAACGAAGAAACATTGTTTTCCTGTGACATAAGACCAGTCATTAGGAAAGCTAAAAATACTTTCAAGTGTAGCCTTAAACCTTTGGCACGACTGTTGTGAAGCCGACCGCGGATGGAAACATTAGTTCCGTTTAGCGATTCGTTTAGGCACTTTACATTCGTCACTGTGTGATCCAACGTTTTATTAGACTGTATTAAACCTAACGCTCCATATCGTCCGGCGGAAACGTCTTCAGTGGTTGCATCAGCACCATCGCCCGCAGTTTCAGCTGCCTTAAAAGGTAAAACCGAATTTATGACAATAGTCTAAAGAATTTATATACGAATTTTTACATTTTTTGCTTGTTTCTCTGCTTTCTTCGCAGCTTTTTCCGCTTCTTTCGCTGCCTTTTTTAAGGCTTTCTTAGAAGGTCCTTCTTGCGGCCTGAAATAAAACCCAAATGGTCAAAGGTTACAATCGCGTGGCATGAACTTACTCATGATTGCATCATCTCAATTTGCACGTTCAGTATTATACAGATTAACATCTAATAATTAACTCACTGAGCAGTTTCGCTTTCGTTCGTCATTATTTGTTCGTGAATAATTGATAGAAATAAATTGGTAGTTGTCAAGTGTCAAATAACAAGGGCAAAAAATACAACGAACCGACAGAAAGAAAATTTCACGAAATATGACAAACGGCGCAGCTGAGTTCCTTCTTTTTAGCGGCTTGTATAAATTTTAATTATAAACGGCGGCGGCAATGTGAAGATCCTGTGATAGATTAAGATTACTTTTAACATACTCAATATATTTGCAACAAAAC
This sequence comes from Brachycybe producta, assembly GCA_036925085.1. Lineage (NCBI taxonomy): Eukaryota > Metazoa > Arthropoda > Diplopoda > Playtdesmida > Andrognathidae > Brachycybe > Brachycybe producta. The sequence continues at coordinate 766,574 of JAUPFP010000070.1, forward strand.
TTTAAATTTATTTAGTCAATTATGAAATGCATTAAATTAAATAATATACTTGTTAAACAGGGTTTAATTTTATAAGAAAAATTTTTTGCATCACTGAACGGCGACTGCTAATAATATTTAAAATAATGGTAGCTAATGAATATTTTTGTCAATAGATGGCAATAGTATCTGCACTTTAATTTACGAACCGGAAATGCGTTCGTCGCTAAGATTGCCGGGACATTTTTTGCATAGCAGCAAAATAGGAGAAGTAGGAGGTGAAACGAAAGGGGATTTTCTGAAAGTGTCGTGTTTTTTCGGATGTTTTCTGCTGTTTTTACGGTGAATATATAATCGTACGTTGTTTTAAATCTTTTTTATTATCGATTAGATATAAATAAGCTAAGAAAGGCGTAAAATTAAGTTTTGCGTGTGTTTTAGATGCGACCGTGAGAACATTTGGGCGAGTTTGAGGCTCAAAATCTAAGTCTAGAAATGCTCCAAATTCGATCTTTTACGCTTGTATTATTGCTAAACAAGTGTAAAGGTAGTAATACTCAAGAGTGCTTTAATTATCAGTTAGTTATTTCCGTTTTCTTAATAATTGTAAGCGATCGCATGACTTCATGAAGCCGAAAAGCCCATCTCTATGACGTCATGCGATTGTTTGCAGTTCAACGCATATATTTGCGATGACCAAACGGAAACGCGACGTGCTCCATAAAATCGCGTAGCACGCATTTCGCAATAGAAGAGAGAGAGAGAGAGAGAGAGAGAGAGCAATGGCATGAGTCGCATGACTAAACTATTGAAAGTGACGTTTTGAAACACAGGACGTGGCCTTAGAAGGTCATATAAATTAACCGAGAAGGTTGACCTAATATGGTGTCACGATACTATAAATTCTAATGGTACCAACGCCATTTACATACTCCCCTTGCAAGCCTGATTATTAACTTCAAGAATAGAACGTCATGTTGTAATTTTTTCTTTGCACGTACTTTTTTTTTGTCGTTTTTTTTTTTCTCTTTAGGGTTGGCCGACCGTGAACGTTTTTTTTTCTGACAGTGATTAATTTCATTATTCAATAAATTATTTGCACATTTTTTTTTGATCGAATGCCAATTTGTTTTTCATTTTTTTTTTAATTTCGGGGGGCCACCAAGTTCAGTATATTTTTTTTTTGCCTTGAGATGATGATGAGAAGAAGTGTTGAAACACGTGCAAAATCGAGGTATGGCTTAGTTCATTCGTACGATGGGAGTGTAGGGTTTTGTTTGTGGGTGGTGGGTGTGATGAGTTGCGTGACTTGTACGTGGCCAAAATGAAGTTTTATTATTATTAGATGGGGAGAGAGAGAGAGGGAGGACGTGCTGTTTTCATGTTGCCACGTTCATTTTGTAAGAATGGGGGGGGGGGGGGGGTTGCCCTTGACTTTTTGAGTATCAATGACTTGAGCTGTATACTTAGCAATTACTCGTTGCAGTGGATTGCTAATGTGTACGTCACTGGTCGATTTTTTTTTTACGCGTGCAATCATTTTCTACTAACACTGCAAATAAACATAAGAAATTTTATAACTGGAAAATAACAAAAAAATGTTGCATTAATTTTTTTATGCAAATAAAAAAGCTAAATATTACCAAAAATCATTTAAAAACAAGAAAGTTAAAAAAATGTTTTTTTGTGATATTCGCTTTTATAAAATAAAATGTCTAAAAAGTAAGAAAAAACAAGATCTAATCCCTTCTTGTATTGCTGGTGTAGTGGTTAGTGTCTCAGACCATTGGTAATGTTGGTTATGGGTTCTCAATCCCCGTGAAATGTGAATTAAATTTTCAAATATATGTCAGAAGGTGGCGGTGGGCAAACAAACAAACAAACAAACAAACAAAAAACAAATTATGAAGTGAAATAGAAGCGAGTAATAATAAATAGATATAATTATATAATAATAAATATATAATAATTATATAATAATAAATATAATTAAAATTAGTTTAAATTGTCGATTAAGCAGGGTTTAAACGTATTACGCCCTCTTGTCTCGCAGATGCAAAATTTAAAAGGAACATTGAAAGCGGTTTTTTTTTTACACTCAATCACTTAAAAGGGTATATTTTCAATGAGTATATTTTGAAATAAGCAATTTTAATAGTTTTAATATAAATTATAATATATTTTTTGCATATAAAACGTTTATTTTAAAAGATAACATGAAAATGATAGTTATTTGTATAATTTCTAATCGTAAGTTTTACTAGTGAAACGCAAAATAAACAAAGAGTTTGGAAATTCCAAACTCGTGTTTATTTTGCGTTTCACTAGTAATAATTCATTAGTAATAAATATTAAAATAGTAAAAAAAAAATTAGGCTTTTTAGGTCATTCCCCCCCCCCAAAAAAAAGCACACAATAAGCAAATATGTGCATTTTTTGAATGGTTTTTCAAACTATGATTATAATTATTATTAATTATTACACAGATTACATGCAATTTTATGCTCATATTTTTGTGATTGTCGTTATCAATTTTATCACAATAAAATGACCAAAGATAAGAGCCGATTGCTACGTGAATTTGAGACGCGTTAACATTGAAATTAAAGCGCATTGATTTCTTTTTTCCCCTTTTTTCCACATTTCCACATTGTAGTAAATATTAATAGCCTCATGGTTTTGAGCGGAAAATAGTGTTTATTTTGCCATCTCTCTCTCTCTCTCTCTCTCTCTCTCTGTCTTTCATCCAGGAATGACTGAAAAAGATGGTCGAAATGACCCACTTCTTCCTCTTTAACAATGCACGTGATGTGTACGTGCAATAACGAGAACTTACACGTGTTTTGGATTGAATTGGAATTTAGGAAAGAAACAAAAATGGAGGGGGGAGAAAGACCCTGGGAATTCCACAATCTTATCTCATCTTGAATCTCTTGACCCTAGTAGTGGAGGGGCCCCGTGCCCCACTTGAAAGATTGGAGGGCGGACAATCGTGGATTAGTTCTGAAAATTGTTCGGTTGCCATGGTAACGTGACAACGTGGCGTTTGCTGTCGATGTTTACTGTTTTTAGTCAATGGCCGTATAAATTTAATTTCGGTTTTCGAACTCTCGTCGTCTTTCATTTCGTCGAAATTATTAATACAAATATTGAAGTCATTTAGTAAAACCAAAAGTAAAGTTTCCTATGAAAAATATTAACGTTTTAGCGTTTGTACAGTGTGTTTCCTAATAAATATTCCAAAACTAACAATGCTCTGGTCAACTACACCCTCTCTCTCTCTCTCTCTCTCTAAATGTTACAGAATGAGAGAGTTACGTCATCATGAGTGTGGGGTTCATTTTAATTTATAATAATGGGCAAGGGCCATTTGAAATTCATTTATTCAAAGCCATTTGACGTCATTTTAGCTTCACTTAATCAGCAAGGACAAAGGAATCAGACTGTTTAAGAGGCTAATTTATGTAATTAATTTATGATTCGTCGTGTGTGATAGGGCGGTAACTATACTGTAAGCGAGTTTGACTGGTCTTCGAGACCAGTGAAAGTAGCCTAACATACAATATTAATACATAAACATTTATAATTTTTTCCAATTTATCAAGTTATTGTAACGTTTAAAGGTTAAAAATTTGAATTACATAACATCATAATAGGAGCAGAAAATGAAGCACTTAGGTGGGGGGAGGGGTCCTGTCAAACAGTTTGGATCAGGGGCTTGTGTACCCTTGTTATGGGTGGCGCTGATCAAGCGCCAAATTGAACAAACGCCAATCTGAACTAACGCCAAACGGAACAAACGCCAAACTGAATAAAAACCAAATGGAACAAACGCCAAACTGAATAACCGCCAAAATGTGATAAACACATGGTATGGTTAGGTTAGGTTTGGTTAGGTTAGCATGTTCTGTTTGTAAATCTGCACAGTCTGACGTCTATAAAAGCTCACAATATTTGGACCATCAGAATTTACAAAAAAACCTGAATAACCGCCAAACTGAATAAACGCCAAATGGAACAAACGCCAAACTGAATAAGCGCCAAATGGAACAAACGCCAAACTGAATAAAAGCCAAAAATTTGGCGGTTATTCAGTTTGGCGTTTGTTCCATTTGGCGCTTATTCAGTTTGGCGTTTGTTCAATTTGGCGCTTATTCAGTCGCCCCTTGTTATGGCCCTAGAGGGTGAGCAGCAATTCCGCAAACAGTTTCATTGATTGAATGCGAAATGTATTATGTTTTTATCCTTAGGCCTACTATAATCATTAAGGCAAAAAATAATTATGCTTTTTTTTGCCTTTTAAGCTGGTTAAACCTACAATCAAAATACAACTTACTTTATTATTTGTAAATTAATTCTAGCCTCTAAACAGCTTTTTTGAATTGAAAAAATGCATAATTTTGCCTTACTAATCATTGGTGCAACACAAGTCTCGAGCTTGAAGCCCACACTTAGACTTGACCAGAGCAGTAAACAACGAGAAAGTTGCACGTTTTAAGAATGTGGTGATACTGTAATAATAATAAAAAAATTATGCAGTGACCAAAATTAGAATACAATTGATACCCGATGATGATGCAGTCTCGAATCGTTGCTAGGTAACAACAGGTGCCGTACATTCTTTTTAAATTATTACAGGACTCGCGTTAAAAATTGAAACCAAAAAAAAAAAAAGAAATGTGGATTAGTTTTTAAAATAAAATAGACTGGACGGTAAATTAAGATGATTTCGGGTGAATTTTTTTGTGAAATAAAATTCAGTATTGAACCCCGTAACCGGTCGAAAAAGGCCTTTTCGACGACGTAATCGATCGAGTCAGTCATATTGTTGCCACATTCACACGTGTGAAATCTATGAAACATCATTATGCTTATGTACAAGTGGAAACCGTTTAAAACAAAAACGGAATATTTTTTTTCGTGTTAAACGAATTTTGTGTTAAAAGAAAGAATTGTTTGCTCATTTCTTACTGACCGAAAATGTATTTGGTATTATTACTCCGTTAATTTATTTCTAAGCTCATAATTTACGACTATCTTACAATTAGCAATCGTAACGTAAACGTAACGTAAGCCTCTAGTTTGTATTTATTTTTTTGTTAACGGTTTCTTAAAAATAATTTCTGGTCTAAAAATAATGGGGGTTTTTTTTTGTTGTTGCTTGATTAGGTGATGAAAAATATGGCAGAAGGATGACAGAACGGCGTAACTAAAACAGAAACGAGGAACCGAATGATCGAGAAAGACTTGCTAAGGAGATAGCAAAGACAAAGAAAAACATGGCTGTGAATTTGCAGCTCTCGAGAGCTAGCAGATCTTCAAAAGGTTTACAGGAGGAACCTTCTCCGATAATGTCTTGTTTCGTTTGCGATCAAAGTTTGTACAGTTCGAATGATTTCGATATTCACTTAGAGAAACACAGCAACGAGAAACCGTCTCGATGCTTAATGTGTAGTAAAGTGTTTCGATTTAGAGGATCTCTTACTAGGCATCTGTTTACGGAACATGGCATTTTAGAGAAACTCAAATCTGATGTTCTCGGAAGTGAAAGTGATTTCAATTTAAAACGCTTCAACGAGAAAATCATCATTAAAGAAGAAAAAGAATCGGAAGACGACGACGAAGATGGTGGTGTTAGTCGTATAATGGAAGGTTTTCTTCCGAACCAAAGCAAAAAGAGCAAAAAACACGAAGAACCGAATGTAGAGAAATTAAATAACGGAGATGACAAAACGGGTTTAGCTCGTTTGACGCCCGAAAGTGAACAAAACGAGTTGCAACAAACGAAAACCAAAGTTACCGACCTTGTACAGTGCGACGTTTGCAAAGTTTTGTTCACAACTGCAAATAGTCTTCAAATCCATCGGAAGTTGAACCATGCAATGGAAGTCGACTCTTGTTCTTTACCTTTGAAACCACACGTCATAAATGGAGATCAAAACGGAGGAGTGAGAAGAGCGAGAAAAGATTCTTACAAAGTCAGAAGGGTCGACATCGGTGGGCCTTCGGAAAACATTGTCACAGAACCGGATTTTGAACTTATAAAAATAGCTGCTGCTGGAATTCATTTGAACTACGACATAAGTCCAGCTGTTTCGCCGACGTCGAAGGATAATAGCCGAGTTATCGAATGGAACTCGGGAGTGTTTTCGGTTGGGCACTTTGTAGACGAGGATGACGATCAAGAAGAGTCACCTTGTGTCGAACCAGTTAATGATTCTGGTACGAATGTCAAGTATAGACTCTGTCCTTCTTCGGAAGAAGTTTTGGTGACGCGTGTCGTAGGAGTGAACGTCGGCAATGGCGAAAGAGCGTTCCTTTACAAGTGCCACTGGTGTTCCGAAGTGTTCTTGTCTCTCGATAAGTTACGAGAACATCTCGGAAGTCACTTGCGAAGGTCGCGAAAGACTTTCACGTGTTATAATTGCGGGCAATTGTTTTCAACAAACAGTTGTCTGAAATTACATCTTCCTCAGTGCGAGAAAGACGAGGATGATATTGAAGATGAAGTAGAAGATGAAACTGTAGTCAAATCTTCGGAGTCTTTATCCCCGTTAGATTTCACGTCGACCTCTTCGGAAGGTGGAATTCCACTTTCGGATGTTGGTTGCGGCGCTGGTGATGGTAGTGTTGGTTGTGTACCTCCTAATGACATAAAAATCAAGTCGGAACCACCTGATTTAGAAAATCCAGAAGATGTTTGCGTTCCATCTTGTGACGTACAAATCAAGGTTGAACCGTTAGACGACAGTTACGAAAACGTAGACGCATCAAAGAGTTTTAGTAGCTACGAAGCAGCTGTCGAACCTCCTCCTAAGAGTTTTCTAAACTTTGAACCGGAATCTGTAATGAAATTCAATGCCTTAACGGTTAAGACGGAGAGTGAACCGATCGAAACTTCAGTCGTTGAAAAGAAACAACCACCAGCTGTGTCTCCGGCGCAGAACAACAATAGTCCACCTACGTTACTCATGACCAAAGACGGAACGCGTGTCGGTTATCAGTGCAATTACTGTCCGAAATTATTCGATCGACTCTATTCTCTGAACCGTCATTTACGAAGTCACACTGGCGTGAAACCGTGTTACTGTAAGGAATGTGGAAAAGGTTTCAGCGAACCTCGTAACTTGAGGCATCACATAATTCGTTTTCATTCGGACGGTAGCGAACGACATTTGTTACGAAGGGTACGGGATCGTAACAGTAAAGGAGGCGGAAAACCAAAACGTGGCAATGCTCCGCCCGTGGTGGTAAACCTGCCGCTACAGAGCGGTTCTAAGTCGATGGGATTGATGTTAAATGCGACTGGTTCACAATTATCTACAGATGATGTTTCAAATAATTGCGATAATCGGAAAGGAAAAACGACCGGATGGACACTTTTTGATCCGGAGAGTTTAACTGCGAAGTTGTTCGAAGCTAGACCCGATAAACGTCGTAAACTAGAAGATGTTATTTCCGGTGGCAATAACGGTATTGCTTTACTTTATCCGACGGGAGTTACGAGTGATACTCCACCGAAACGGAATTGTGGCGCTAAGAGTAATCTCGAAGAAACGACAGAATGTACTTTTCAAATATTATCCGATCCTAAATTGTCACTTCTCGGAAATCTTCGTATGCAGCGTCAGAACAGAAATACTACGGCTTCGAACTCGAACAACAAAGCGAAGTTTTCGAACGATGTCGATTTGTCGCCACATCTTTCTGCCTTGTCGTCTTTATCGGGTGCTGTGGTCAATAGAGTTATGGATTCAATCGTGGGTGGTAATACGATGAATTCGAATAAGGACGTACAGTTGGATGAGTTTCTGAAGAATAACGCTGAGAAATTGAATCTTTTGAGTGTAGAATCTGGAGGAAGAGATGGGGATTTAAGGTGAATTTCACTTGCAGGTGAGATTTTGTCATCGTAGGTTCGAGTCTTGTTTTTATTCGTTTGGTTTTTCTTTATACAGAAATAACGCTGCAGATGAACTGAGAACGAGAACTGATTTTTGCAAAGTGGAAATTCTTCCTAACGGTAAGCGGAAGATTTGCAGTCGAGTTGTTTCGAGTCATCTTCGGTCTTAAACGTGTGTGTGTGTGGATTTTCTTGAAATGCGGTTTTTTGTGTGCAGGAATGTGCAAGAATTGTTTTTTTTTTTAATTTTAAAAGGGAAGCTGATTCTTTCTTGTTTTTGTAAAAAAGTTGAATTTTTTTTTTTTTAAAAAATCAGATAAAAACCTTGAAAAATAATTATATTTTTAATTTGTGAAATTTATTTTTAGTGATTGAATTATTTATTTAAAATTATAAGAATTTTAAAAAATAAAAAAAAATATTATAAATAATAAATAAAATTAATAATTATCAAATTTAATTTATTTTCTTTTATATTTTAAAGTTTTATTACAAATATTCTATTGTATTATGGAAAATTTAAATTTATAATTTCCCTGGAACTTTGGTTCTTCTGTTTTTTTTTTTAGAAGCAACGTTAAAAAAAGCTTGAAAATGTTTTACAAACTAGAATTGTAAATGAAACGTGTTCGAGCCTACACTACATCGGATCTGAGATTTTAATAACGGAAACGAGTGTTGTCCACACATTAGCTCGGAACTGGCGATCGGAATTCATGTCGGTCAGAAAGCATCAGCCAGAGAGAAGGAAGTTTGCACGCAGAGAAAGCGCATGCGTATTGTTTTCGAATCTTTCAGAATCAGTCAAAATATTCTCTTTCTGGCAAACCGATTCTTTCTGTTCCGATCGGACGTGGCGTTTCCTATCTGATCGAAGCTAGTGTGTGTGGTGGTGGTGGTGGTGGCGGGCTCGATTGAAATGCTCGTTATAAGTATTCCGTTTCGCTCGATTCGATGTAGTGTGCGGCACGTTTTGTAGTTATTTTTCAGTTGTTTCTTCTATACTTGATGTGTCATTTACAATCGACAATTTGAAATTGTTGTAAAAAGTTTATTTGAAAAGTTATTAATATGAAACATTCTTAAAATATTTTTTTACTTTTCTAGTTTGTAAAACAATTCGTAATTTATTATGAATATTGCTTCTGAAACGCAGAATATAACCGTTGTTCTAGTTTCATTGCGTTCCGCATTCATTTGCATATTTTGCCATTGGCTGCTTATAAACCGTTGTAAAAGAAAATCCTGATTTAAATGACGGTTGCACGTTTCTTCTTCTTCCGATTGAGATATTTACCGTTTGTTGTTGTTGTTGTTGTTGTGTGTCCGTGTGCGCGCATGTGTTTTGGTCTCCGGTCTTGTCATTTCCTTCTTTCCTACCTGCTCGCCCGAATGCTTCTATTTCCATTCTTTGGCCTCTTCTCTCCTTTCCCCCTGTTTCAGATATTCATCTCTACAAATGCATATTCTGTAATTATTCTAGTGGAACAAAATGCAACCTGAAGGTACATGTGATGCGACACCGAGGTAACTAAACGTTGTGACGGCCGAAGTCAGTGAATAGATATAAGTTGGGAAGAGAGATCGATTAAATTCAATTCAACTCGGTACACCTGCAATCGGCTCCAGAACCGTGTGGCAAGGGGGATAAATTTCAATTTCTCAATTATAAATTATTGTCATTTAGGCAAAAGTTCAGAGGTCGTCTTCAAATTAAATTCGTCCTAACACAGGATTATCTGCATGAAGAGAAGTCCGTAGTTGAAAAAAAAACATTTGGAAACAGGCTATAAATATGTAACAGTTAGAGGGCATGTCTGCTTATGTAGGACTTTTGTGCGTAACCCCGAAGTGTTGTCTGCGGTTAGTATACATTCAAAAAGGGCATGGCGCTTTGCGCAGCTCAACGGTTTATCATTGTGATGCCCACTGTAGTTCATCTTACATCGAGTTTTACTTTGTCAGAAATTATTTCTTTGTTGAGAACGTTTGTACCTAGGGTCATTCGACAATAGGATTTTCTTCCAGAGGATGTTGTACATTGGGTAATTGTTATACAGTAGTAATGGAACCACACACCCTTAACTTGGATTGGATCAGAACGACACGTTGTCTGGGTTCCATTGAAATGCTTGTTATCTAAATATTCCAGTTCGTTACATTATATTCCAATCCAATGTAGTTTGCGACTTGCTTTAAAAGGTCATTTGGTAATGCATTTTAATGCCTTTTTAGACTATGGTAGTCCCTTTGCCACGAACCCACTGGGCTGCTTGTAGAATAATTCAAAATGAAAATATATAGTGTGGGTTTTTTTATTAAGTTTTAGAAAAACCAACGAAAAATGATCAACTTCTCTCACATTTTAACTATTTAACTGACTATTTTTTGTGTTTGTGTCTTTTGTTCATTTGTAATTTTTGTGTCAATTTTTTGTCGTGTTATGTAGGAATCAAGAATTACAACTGTGGCATTTGCAATTTCTGGAGTGTAACTCGGTCGGATCTGAATCGTCATTCGAAGACAATGGGTCATCGTCTTCGAACTCGATTTCTGCGACAATCTTCGTGATTTAAGAGCTCTTTGTCGTACAGAGTTCGGTGTTACGTATGTTTAGAAATGGGTACAGACATACAAAACATTTTCCTATGAGCTCTCGTAATATTACGGAGATCCTCCTCCGATGACAACGAGCTTGAAAAACCGGGAAAGTGCCTTAAACTGAAAAACTTGTTTGTCGAAAACGATCAATCGGTACTCGAAGGGAACTTTGTGTTTCTGTCAGTTGATAGACACAGATTTAATCACTCTTTTGTACAAGATGGAAAAAAGTGTGATGAAATTGATGTTGTTTTGACGATCGCTTATCATAATATCGAACAGTCAAGTGTTAGCTGATTACTACAAGTGATTTAGTAAATTAATTTAAAACTGAAATTGCAATTGGAGGGTGGATTTTGTTTTTTAGTTTGTGGCCGGTTGCGACAATTATTACTATTATTACAAATTTATTTTTTTCTTTTTGTTTTTTTCAAATTCTAGGTTTTTTTTGTTTAAATCTAGATTCTGTGAAATCTACTGTGAATTTTGTAAATATGTTAATTTTATTACTTACGGGGGAATGTGTGGAAGACAAATTTAGTCGTTTAGTCACGAAATAGATTATAAAAAAGTTTACAAATGAACATTTTGCAGGCCGGATCCACATCAATTTGACAAAAGTTCGAGACAAAAAACACAACAAATATGCTAGAAAAAGCAGACTTTGAAAAGAAAACAAAACTGAAACAACTGTCCGCAGTACTCGTGACAAACCCACAGCAAATTTGTGGCACAACACAAACAAACCGGGTTTTGTTTTTGTTTCTGTAGCTATCCACTGTAAAACTATGCAACTGTTTGTTGTTTTAATTGTTCACACTACACAGCAAGAGTTGACATAAATGTTGCTACTACTCTGCAATTTCACAAACTAATCCATGTCGGGTAAACATCAAACAGGTTTGTGTTTTGTCTCAATACTAACCGAGAAATTGTGAAATTTGTGAAATTGCAGACAAAACAAAACACAAAAGTCACAGACATGTTCTGGAATTGTTGCCAATTTGTTTCAAAACACTGCGTTTTGGGTTTTGTCAGCTTGATGTGGGATCTGGCCTAAGAAGTTTTTCTTTTCTTTTTCCAGTATGAAATTACGGATTTATATTTTCTTTTGATGTTGCGTGTGATAGGTATAAATATTTATTTTTTAAATTTATATTCAAAAAGAATGTTTTTTCTTCAGAAATATGTTAGTTTTTTTTTTTCATTGTTCCTTTCGTTTTCTGTGCATTAATATCAGTTATATTTGAGAAGAGAATAATTTGAAAGTTTTGTTTTTTATATAATTGTGTTTACTGTATAATATATATAAATATATGAGTTGTTTTCTCGCCACATTTAGTTATAATTTAAAATTAAATGCAATTATCCGTATATTTAGTCAAATTTATTTATTAAAAAAAAACCACAGAAAAGTTGTAGGGATAACTTATTTTTGTTTTCAGTTAAATTAATTGTGATAATATATTTTTGAAAGTGGAAACACTCCCTCAAACTCCATTATTGTCTTTCACAAGTATATTTAAGAGAAACTTGAAACCTTTTTAGAAACTAGAAGGGTAGCTCAATCATTTAAGGGTATTTTCATATTAATATTTTTTTTTATTAAAATAAGCTAAATGTTTGTTTAAAAATGACCGAACTTTAATCAGATGATATTTTCATTTTTTTTGTCTAAAAAAATTTATAAAAGATATCAACATGAAAATACGAGTTCAGCTACCGTTATAGTTTCTAACACTTTCAATTGCTCATTATTGTTTGCTTCTAAGGTCACATATAAGTGAAGAGAGCATGTGTAGAAATAGCGATGACGCAATTAAAGGTTTGCCACGTGAAAAAAAGGAAGAAGGTGAGTCAGTGTTGAATAGTGTCATTAAGTTTCTATGGGAGGGCTAGTGGCGCCATCTAACGCTACACGCACAAAATGATTACTTGCATTCTTAAGATATGCTTATTTTAAAACGATACCCTTATTTTTTTTTTTGCTAGGTTTTTAGGGATTTTCATTTTTATAATTTTATTAATTTTTTAAAATTTACCCTCTGCATACCATAAAGGTCAAAGGTTAAAAACACAAGCTAGTTCAACCTATAACAATTGTTGAATTATTTATATTTTGAGATAAAACATGTCTCATCATAGGACGATGTTTGTGACGTCAGAGAGGTTGATGAAAAAATGTACATAGTCTTGTCATTTTGTCCTTTTAAAAAAGGAAGGGAACACTGTATTACTGTAAGAAAAGATAGTAAGAACCTTTTTTGTTTAAACTGTTGAAAACGTTTGGCAAACATTCCTTTTATTTTTTCAGACTAAATGACACGATCCTAAATTTTACGTCAATCTCTGCTGACGTCACAAGCTTCCTCTTACGGTGCGGCATGTACAAGGTTACTAGAATTAACCAAGTAATTAATTATTGGTTAATTCGATCCACCTTGAGGCAGGTATAAACTTTTTGTAGAACTTTTTTCGTTCAATTTTTTGTCGTTTCTTTTTGTGTGTGTATAAAAGTTATAAGGTGAAAAGGTTGTTAGGATATATGTGATGTCATTTTTGACGTCAACAATATCTGTATCAAAATACATTAAAGTTCCTTTGTTATTTGTTTTTGTTGCCAAAGACAACAGCAACAATAAGCCAACAAAAAAAGCTGTTAAAAAGTATGAAATCGGTATTTAAAATATAACGATTTCTAACTTTGAACAATTTTTTTTTTCTACTAATAAACTTATAAGACATGTTTAAATGAAGATTATAAATTATATTATTTATAATAAAATTTAATATAAAACCATTAATTATGATGAATGAATGAAATTTTTTGTTACCATGACGATAAAAGTTTATTGTTGCGCCCCGTGTTCGATGTTTTTTCTTTCTTTTTCTACATTACATTTTCATTTCCAATATAATTTATATGGATTTTACTTTGAAATGTAAACATAAGAACTCGAATCCATTGTGATATTCTGAATGGTCACTCGGTTACTGGTTTACTAAAATATCACTAAGGAAACATACTGTATATATATTTTATGTACATATAATATCGTTATTATTTTACTGGTCTCCCATTTAGATGCTACTGAGTAACTGGTTACAGATGGTGTTGTACCAATAAACTCTTCATTTGTTTACGGTAGTTCTTATTTTCGGACATTGGATAACGAAACTTCTTCGAAATGTCTGTTACCGAATGTGTTCGAGTTGCAGTTAGAGTTCGTCCTTTCATATCCTTTTGTATAAATTAATTTTCATTTTTTTTTTTTGCAGGTTTATTTTTATGTTGAACTTTTTGGTAAGAAACATTTCTTGGTTTTTTTTTTTGGTCATTTTTTGTTGTTGTTTCCTTGAGTCACCAGAATTAACTAGTCACAAGTAAAATGTTTTTCGATGGTAATTAACTCTTGAAAAGTTTTTAGAACTAATTACCCTTGAGAGTTTGTTTATAAATGAATTTTCAACCGAAATCTCATTCGGAACTTTCATAAGATGGAAAAATAAACTCTCTCTCTCTTGAGAGAGAGAGAGAGAGAGAGAGAGAGAGAGAGAGAGAGAGAGAGAGAGAGAGTCGACGCATTGTAATTTTATTACGAAATTGTATCAAAAACAGTTTCTCCTTTCCAGCAATTCTAACATGGGTTAAACTTAACTCCAAATTTTAGTCCTCAGAATGCATTTTCCTAAAATTAGATAAAACTTTGGTAATATTTCAATGAATTCAAATGTAATGGTGGACATTTTTTTTAGAACTGGGTTGAGACAGGCTATTCCTACATCAACATTCTGAAAAAAAAAAAAAGAATGTTATTGGAGTCATATCCTAAGCTCTTTTTCATGGTGGCTGAATATATATTTATTTTGTTTTCGTTCCCATAGATGGCGCCACTCTTTGTGGCTACTTGTTCTATATGGAGGTCTCTCCCCCAACCCCGTGGTTTTGAAAAAAATATTATACGTTTCAAACGAACGTTTTTCAGGAGAAATATTACAAAAATAAATTCAAAAGTGTTTTAGAAACTAGAATAGTTGTATTATACTGCTAAAACTTTTTTCATGATGTTATCTTTCAATATAAACTTGTTATGAAGAGTTTTAAAAAGTCGGGTCATTTTCAAACTGAACTATAAAATGTTTATTTTTTTTAAGGTAATACCATAAAAAATTAACATAATCTTTTAACATTCTAGTTTTGAAAACAATTTGAATTTTTTTTATAATGTTGTTTCTAAACAAAAGCTCTCTTGATGTTTTTGCATCAAAGGTTTTCCAAAAAAAAAACGTCCCTGGAGCATAGCATTAGCCTTGGGGACAAAAAAAATAAATATCTATATTCAGCCACCTTAAACAGGGAATGGTGAATACAAAAATTAGAAATTCTTTTTACACGGGGCACTAGTAATTTATACAATGCATACGTGTATATCTATTATATTTGCCTGAGAGAATGCATTTTCTGATGCTACTTTTGAACTAAATTGTCCCCCTGCCAAAGGCCCTCTTGCACTACTTGCAGAATAATTATTCCAAATGAAATTTAGCAGGAAAGCAAATTATTGAAGCAAAAAATAGAGTTGACTTGTGTCGTTTACATCACATTCTAACTGAACTTTATATCGATATGTATTTATAGATGTCGATACTATAACTGAGTGTCTTCTACATTTATATTTATTCATATTGTCAAAAACATCTTTCAATATATATTGCCTTTCAGTTGAATTTAGTACAAAATGAACTGATGAAGTTGTGTATCGTGGTCTTGTGTACATTTTGGTTGCTAAGATGTGACCAAGGTAACAAGACAAAACACAGAAGTACACTTGTATATTGAATTATTCTATTTCTCTCTCTCTGAATTCAATTTAGAAGTGAGCTTATATTGATAGAGACATTATAATTGCAAATTTAGGACATGATTCTTAAATATTAACTTAGAATGACACCTTATTTACTGTATGAAAATACCAATAGGATTCAGTGGCATAGCTATAGTGCAATGGGTACTCGATTTGGGGTGGGGTGCCAAAATGAATGCAAGTTCATTTTTGGTAGTTCAATATGGACAACAATCCAATTCGAAAACAACTGGAATTTGGACAAAAATTTAATGTAAAAATAGATCAGAGAGCTTCACATGATTTTCATATATTAAATAACATTGTTGCAAGTTTTTGTTGGATCATATTGCTCACTGCCAGAAAATTTACATATTATTTGGGGGCGGGCCACCAGGTATTTGACACTTTGCTCTGAGCGCCAAAAACCCCAGCTACGCCAATTTATATCTAAAACTTAACATAGTCCACAAAATTCGGATACATACAGTATATCCACAGTAATGTTTGTGTGGGACTTTAATATAAGTATATTGAGGAATATTCAATTACAAATTACAAATGTAAAAGCATTTTAAATTGCACGATTTCTTATTTCTTAGCAGTTGGTATGTTGACGGTGTTCATCTATTGGATTCATGAGAAATGTTATAAAATACAAAATTCTATCAGCATTCTATTTAACAATTTCTATTTTCTTGGTGTTTTGATTTGGTTTAGGTTTAAAATCTATAATTGTTCAAGTCTATCAGAGGTCCTGGTATGGTATTTTTTTTGTACCATTTTTAACTATGATGTTTGGTCAGAACATGAGTATCACTAAATTCGAGCTGATCATAGTTACATTCTTGCACTACAATGTACAACAGTGGTTCCCATTCTACGGGACAGTATACTTTTTGCATGAAGAAATCGGATCACACTTAGCAAAACTCATGGCTCACTAGTATGCTGTACAACACACCCTTTGGAAACTCTGGTTTAGTGGGCATAGGGTGGGTAATAGGACTTTTTTTTTGTTTATTTTGCTTTTTCCAACAGTTAAAATTTATTGTAAGTATTAAATGACATTAACACATTCGATAAAGACATCCAAAATTTTGTCTCACCCTTAACAGAACTCATAGCGGGTCACAGCATACCATTTGGTAATTTCTGCTGTAGAACTAATGTCGCAGTGTTTGTAACCAGCTAGTAACTGTGTTATGAAACGAAAGCCTATTTCTTTATGCTTGTAAAGCAGTATTTCCCAACTTAATTTGGCTGCGAAAGCTTTTTATACTCGTTAAAACATTATGAAACCCCCCACGCCACGGAGCTAGAAAAATACCAGAAAAAGTCGACGTACGCACTGTAAATAAAATGACATTTTGGGTGTAAGATTCAATGTTTATTTTTTACGTCATGAAGTTTATTAATGTTTTCTAATTTTCTGGCGGATCCCATATTTATGCTTTACGGAACCCCAGGGTTCTTCAGAATACCATTTATGGAACGCTGCTGTAAAGGATATAGGAGTGTGATAGCTCTGAATAATACACATTTCTTTAAAAGAAAAATATTTCCAGATGTGCTTGATTTTTGCCATTTTCATCTTAAATATGAGCTCATGAAGTGTTTGCCATATTAAATTTAATCTTCTCGAGAAACAAATTAAGTATGTGAATAAGATGATTGCTTTCTTGAGAAGGATGGGTGGAGTTAACCCAGTTCACGAAAGTTTTTTTTTTACCCGGATCCTACTTTTTTAATTTTCTTTACCGATAATAGCTTTTTTTTAGTTTTCGATTTACAGCCATTTGACAAGGAATATTAAATGTACCGGTATATTATTAATACGCTATTAATTCTTAACTGATTCACACAATTCTCGTGAAAAAGAACGAGCTGCAAAATGTGTTGTCTCAATGTCCGGCAAAGTGACCACTGTACAGAATCCTACAAGACCGGACAAGACAGACTCTTTTACCTTCGATTTCAGTTATTGGTCCTTTGATGGTTATGTAGAACAACCGGATGGTTTCTATGCATCTGATCAAAATCATCCAAATGGAAGAAAATTTGCAGATCAGGTTTATTTTTTTGTTTTTTGAAATTGCATTTTGATTAAATTCTAAATGTAAGTTATGTCTAATAAAAGTGTCACATTTTTCGGATTTAAACAATAGAGACGAGTTTTTGATGATCTTGGTGTTGGCATCTTACAAAATGCATGGGAAGGTTTCAATTCCACTTTGTTTGCTTATGGCCAGACTGGCTCTGGAAAATCGTGGTCCATCATCGGTTTTAAACCCAACGATGGTTCGAACTTACAACACATTTATCATTAGAATTTTATCTTATTTTAATTTTTCTAGATTATTTTTTTTATAGTAAACTGCCATTGTAAACTATGCAAATGCAAGAATGCAAGAAAACAATGAAATAAAACTAGCTATTCTGTGTTTTAGACTCAACTTTAATAAAAGATTGAAAGTGATTTAGTAACTAGATGAGTAATTTGAATCACTGAAGTAAATTTTGATGTTGATATATTTTTAAAATTAACTTTTTATGACAATTTAAAATTTTGGATTTGTCTTTTTCACTTCAAGTTTGATGAAAAGGTTTTTTTTTTAATGAAGATAAATTTGGTTCTTTTTAAACTGTGGTAAAACAAAAAGTATTTTAAAACGTATCAACATACACACATATTATTACCTCTTCTTATTACTCTTCTAGTTTTTAAAATTCTTTTAGGGTTTTCATTAAAGTTGTTTTTAAAATGTAGATTACAGTCAATTGGGATAACTTAGGCCCAGGTTTTGTACATTTTTGTTTGTATAGTTTGTTCGTTAATTTGTAAAAAATATTATTTATAATTTGCAAAATTATTACAAAAAAGGTGTAAATATAAACCTAAAGTAATTGTTACACATAAATTCTTAAAATACACTCATAAAATTTTTAAAATAATTTAAAAAACAAAACGTCGTCCAAAATTATGGCCCTTAACGTTGGGTAATTTTGTACAACTTTTCTTAAAATTCACATGAAACCAAAATGGCAAAATCGCATCATTTCATTTAGTTAAATTTACTAATTTGTTTAGCACATTTATAAAAATTTTAAAAAAGGTTTATAAAAAATTATAAAATAGGTTAATAACAAGAAAATTAAACAAAAAACATGTTTTTTGTGATCTTGATGTTGTGATGTCGATCTTGTGATTTTTGTGTTTTTTTGTAAAAAAAAAGGTCTAGAAAGTAAGAGAAGATGTTGTTGGTGTAGTGGTTAGTGTCTCAGTCCATGGTAATCATGGTCATGGGTTCAATTCCTTGCAGTGTGAATTATTTACAAATATTTCAGAAGGTGGTAAACAAACAAATTATGAAGATTAATAAAAGCGAGTACAAAATTATAAAATAAGATTATACAAAATAGATTTTAAAATTATAAAATAATTATAAAAATTACAAAATAAATATAAAATTTTAAAAGGTTTTAAAAATTACAAAATAAATATAAAATTTTAAAAGGTTTTAAAAATTACAAAATAATTATAAAAATTAATTTTAACAATAAATGAAATGCTGGTAATTACTTAGCCAGAATCACCATTCAAATCTATAAAGATTGATTAGGTAACAATTATTTTTGTAGAAAAGTGTCTCAAGGTTGCCCAGATTGACTGTAGTTCAGTGTCTAATTTCCTTTTTTTTTAAATTCAATATTCGTATATTTTAATACTAAATTTAATATTATATTAAAATTATTTAATATTAAATGAAACAGGTTTGGTACCGATGTTTTGCGAAGAATTATTTAAAGAAATCTCTGCAAAGAAGAATTCTGGTTCAAATGAAGAATATGAGGTACTTAATTGCATTTTGGACACTCAACTCACTTTTGAAAATTAATATTTCGAAATTCTTTTAAAGGTGACGTTCAGCATGCTGGAAATTTTTAACGAAACCGTACGAGACTTGCTAAATGGTGCCAGACAAACTCTAAAAGTTCGAGAACGTCCGGGACACGGTTTCTACGGTAAGATTTGTATAGCTAATAAGATACTAGCCTCATTCTTCAAAGACTTATTTCGTAAGGTTAAAATGCGACTGTGAGTGGCCCAAAATGAAAGTTTTGAAAATGGGAAATTGCTTGAAAAAGCTAAAAAAAAAAGTTAAAACATTTTTTTTTTCGTGAATTTAGAATTTTTCGGAAGAATGGCCACAAGGAAATCTTTATTGACCTGCTATTTTGCATTCAAAATAGATCATTTTATACGTAAAAATACAAGACTTGTTTTATTGAAGAAAAAAAAATATTATACATTGCAAGGGGCCAAAGTCTCACATACAGAAAAAGCCAACTAAAATATGGTGGGAAATTAATTTTCTCTTAATTTGAATAAATTCTATTCTATTTATCTGGTCAAAAATAGGCAGAAAAATTTTAGAAATGCCCTTGAACGTGAAGGAAAGCAAAATTATAGATGGAATTTTATTTTCTGCTTTTTTTCACGCATGTGGTACCCAGGCTCAGATATTCCACACGAAACCATGAAGATTTATTTATTTTAAAAATGAACTTTATTGATAATTTGTTCAAGATTTTGATAAGAATTTATTTTTAAAATTATTCTCATGAAAATAATAAATATCTTTAGCCCATTCATTTACTATTCAAGTGTTGTACATAGTTTAGTTTTGAAATATCGTCAACAGTTTCCTCAAAAATTAAGTAAAGAAACTTTATAAAGTAAACCAAATATTTGCATAAATTGATTGCACAAAATGCATAATGTCAGTTTTAACTATCTTTTGGGTACACTATTATATTTTACAGTATACTTATTGTGCTATATTTGCAATAATAAATCCAAATTTATTCTAAATTTTATATACATAAAATGCACAAATTGCATATATTTTTTTACCAATTTGAATAAAATCGCATAATTAAAATTATTTCTAAGAAAAATTCTATAAAAAATGTCTTAAACAGAATCGCTTTGATTTTGCATTGACTGTTATTGCTTCTTTTCATTATACGTATAGTCATTAATTGCTTCAGACGTTTAATTAATTATGCTTTTGCTATATAATTTGCATTTTTTTATTTGCATAAAGCGAACACTTTCCTTACATATTTAATTTTTTTGAGTTTATTTTATATTAACATAAAATGCACAATTTCTACAAATAATTAAAACAAATTCTGAATTTCTATTCTATATTGCATTGATCTAAATGTTTCGGTCTTATAAGACATTGAGACCTACATTTGTATATGAGGTCGTAAGGGGCCACTCACCGTTGGCGTTTTATTATGTGGCCCTATGACAAATATAGTTAAAATTGTATCATCAAAAATTGCTTGATTGTTCTTAATTTGTCATTAACTATATAAAGCTGAGGGTTTAACCGAGTTCCCAGTTGGAAGTCACGATATGATTGTACAAAAGATGGAAGAAGGAAAGACAAATCGGACCATTCAGAGTACTAAAATGAATAACACCAGCAGGTATATTTTTTATTATGTAATTTCTAATATTTTTATTAATTGAACATATTTAAAAAAAAATGAAAAATTGTAATTATTGTAATAATTAATAATTTAGCCGAGCTCATACAATTGTTGGCATCAATTTAATTCAAAAACACAAAGATTCCAGTGGATCCGAGAAAGCCCGAAGTGCAACTGTGAATTTGGTTGATTTAGCTGGCAGGTAATTAAAAAAAAAACATTTTTGTTAAGGTGGCTGAATAGTTATTTATGTTGGTTTTGTATACATGGATGCTCGGATCACTGCAGTAGCTAATGATAAGCTCCATAATGTTATTGAAAAATTTTAAGGCAAAAACGTCAAGGGAACTTTTTTAGAAACAAAATTACAAAAAATAAAATTATTTAAAAACTAGAATGGTAAAAGATTATGCTAACAGATTTTTCTTAAAAAATAAACATTTTAGGGCACTTTGAAAATGATCTGTTTTTTTTTTTTTTTAACATTTCATGAAAAACTATTTTCGCCTTTTTGAAACTGTCGTAAAAGGTTTATTTTCAAAGACATCATCATGACAAAACTTTTAGCATTATCAGAAACTATTCTAGTTTCTTAAACACTAATTTTTTTGTAATGTTTCTCCTAAAAAACTTTTGCGAGGGGAGAGAGACCTCCTATAAAATATAGAGCCACTGTAGGCCCGCCATCTTGGAGGGATTAAAACAAAACATATGTATTCACTGTATTCAGCCACCTTAATTACAATTATGTTGCTACCTATTATTTTTAATTTTTAATAAATATTCAGTGAAAGGGTTAGTAAAACTGAAGCAACTGGAGATAGACTGAAAGAAGGCGCTGCAATCAACCAGTCTCTGTCCACACTTGGCAATTGTATTCACGCCCTGGCTGAGGGGAACAAGAATGTCAAAGGTCAGGTTGCAAACAAGTTTCATGCAAAACATTCTTGCCCGGGCTTTGCATACATATGCAGATTTTGAACCAAGAGATTTGACTAAAAGTACGAGCTAAAATGCAAATCTGAATTGTGCAAGTGAAATGGAGGTGGGGAGAAGACGGTTTTTGTAAATTTGCCCAAAACGTTTTGCTTAAAACAAACCAAAAATTACGTAAAAAAACATTGGTTATCATTTCTAGAAAAAAAAGGTCTAAAAGCAACCCCTATTTTTATGGAATTACTTGAACTTTTAATCAAAGATTAATAGCTTCATTGCAAATTATATAATTAGTGCAATGATTTTGGAGTTAGTAACTTCTTAAGGATACACAGAAAAAGAACTAGAAGAGTGATTTGCTCCACAACGTTGCGCCCATAGAAACTTAGTTTATGTTTATTTTCTGCATGTTTCCAAGCATTTCCAGGCAGTCTACAAAGTTTTACGTAACATAATATCAACATAATTTGTAATTGCAACATTTACATATGTTTATAATATTTTTAATGATATTTTTTATAATGTATTAAAAATAATTTAATCATTTTTTGTCAAAAAAAACCTGATTTTTTGACAAAAATAGTCCAATTACAATTTTTAGATAAAAAAAAAACTATTAAATGAATGCATTTTATTGGTTTAGACAAAATTCTATTTTTATTATGGGTATCAGAAAAGGTATAATTATTAATTATACACTATTTTTAATAAAATGTTTAAAGCATATTTTTTAAAACGAATTCAAATTCTGATTATTCCGTCTTTTAGGAGGTAAAACGAAACTTGAATGTTTTAGAAGCTAGAAGGGTAGCTCAGATCAGTCAATGATATTAATTATCATGTTGATATTTTTTAAAATAAGCTTTTCATGGAAGTTTGGAAATGACCCAACTTTAAAGTGGACGATATTTTTAAGTTTTTCTCAATCAAAAGTTTATTTTGAAAGATTATATTAAGTGATTCAGCTGCTGTTCTAGTTTCTAACACTTTCAATTTTTCATTAATATAGCTTTAGAAGCTATAGAATAATCAGAGATCGAAAATCAACTGATTTTAATTTTATTTACCATGGAAAAGTTGGAAAACATTTTGGATCAAGTGTCATTTTGATTTCTTGAACTTTTTCAGTACCATATCGTAATTCTGTATTAACAAGATTGCTCATGAATGCATTGTGTGGAAACAGCAAAACTGTTATGGTAATGTACCATTTGTATAGTGGTAACTCCAACTCCAAGTGGTGGTGCACAATACATTTGTTTTACAATATAGGTGGCTGCCATAAGTCCGGCCGATTGGAACTATGAAGAAACGATTTCGACACTGAGATATGGTAACAAGTGATTATAGTTTTAAAACTGTTAGAATAAAATAAAAAACTATTATGTTTTGTTTTAGCCGACAGAGCAAAAGAAATCAAAACAGTAGCCTCAGTCAATGAAGATCCAACGGATAAAATAATCAGAGAACTGATGGCTGAAAATCAGAAATTAAAACAAATGTTGGAAGGTAGTAACATTCCAGTTGGTTTAGCAGTTGACAGCAATGAAGAAGGTGGCCACTTTATTTACATATGCCATTAATATATGCAATAGAAACCATTTAACATTAAATAGAAGGAACAGGAATATTTGTGTGGTTAATAATTAAGGTTATGCGAACCAAAAGGACTGGAACGAAGATATATTTCATGTTAAATGGTTTTCACTGTACTACATGATGGCTCCGTTCGAAAACTAAAGCCTATTTACTTATGCTGTAAAGAATCTAGAAGGGTGATAGTTCCACATTCTAGAAAATTTATTAAAAGAAAAGATATTCTCTTATATGCTTGATTTTTGCCATTTTCTTCTTAAATGTGAGGCCTTGGGAAGCCTCATTATCAGGTGGACATGTTGCAAACATGACATCTAGGCTTACATATACACATTCTTTGCATTCTGACCTTCACAATGAAAGCCACAACTTTTATGCAAGTAAAAATTCACAATTATGCAAAGTTTAAGCTAAGTTAAAGTTTTAAGCAAAGATAAAATAAGTAAAAAATGCAAAATATGCACACAAAAAAATTTAGGCAAAGAAAAAGGCAAAATCAAAACTATCTGGTTTAAGAAACCCTTTGTAAAGGTTTTTGAACAAAGTGTTATTTTTTAAAGAAATAAACTTATGCGACTTTATATGCAAATTTAAAAAAAATACGCAATTTGTGTATTTAATGCATTATTACATTGATTATAAATTGCACATATGATACTTCTGTGCTACCATATTGCACCCAATAGGGGTTGGAACCGTCATTATGCAGTTTGTGCATTTTATACAAGTTTTGTCTTAATGATTACTTTCTTGAGAAATACTAGAATGAGCACGCATAGTTCCCGGACATGCTTTCTTTACAATCAGCCAACCAATATGTTGTTTTGAGATGTTACTTTTATGTTTTCTTTAGTTTTCGTATGCAGCCATTGTTTTCTTTAAACATTTACAAAATTATGTCTTTTGTATTAATTTTAATTTTTTTAATTTTAAAATTTTGTTTTTGCTTTTGTTGCAAATACAAAGACAAAAATGAAGATGACAAGAAACGCATTGAAGAATTAACTGCTGTAATGACTCAAAATGAGAAAAAAATTGAAGAAATGAACAAAACTTTTGAAGAAAGACTAAAACAAGCTGAATCTCAGGCTGGAGTAAGTTATGCTTTTGAATATTTTTTTTTGAATTGTTAGTTACGGCATTATTTATCTTGTATTGAATATTTAATTGAATGTAGATTACCATTGATTGACCATTTTAGTTAATTTTGCGCATCTATTTCTGTGGAGAGAGATTTTCTAATTTTTGTTGTATGTTTTCCTTTTTTTTTTTGCACAGACTCAAAAAAGTTTGGATATGGAGAAACAGGAAAAAGAAAAGAAAACCAAACCTCATCTTTCCAATTTGAACTTTGATCCTCAACTGACTGGCAGAATAGTTCACATTTTGAATTTGGGCGACAATAAGGTTGGAACTCATAAGAATCCTGACGCCAACATTGTTCTCATGGGCCCAAGGTAAGCATGTAATTTATTTTGAAAATTTTTGTTGAGAAGAAAAAAAAAAGTTTTATGATGATTGAAAATTTGTATTAAAAAAAAATTAACAAAATGATGATGCAAAATATATGAAAAATGTTTATATTTATTATGCATCTGACAATTCTGAGCATAAACTATAAACAAATAGGTCTTTGAAACCAAAATTTCTGCAAGATTGGGACCTCTTTTCAGATATTTAATTGGAGAATCTACCATTAATTTTTATACAAGGTATATTTTTATGCTGGTTTTAAAAAGTAAATATCAGATCTCAAAATTTTGGTTATATGATCTTTCATGAGCAAAATTAATCGAAAGTTGAATGTGTCTTAAAAACTAGAATTGTAGCTCAATCACTAAATAGCATTTTGATGTTGATATTTTTTAATGTTGCTTTGAAAATGGCTCAACTTTAAAAAGTTGAGCAGTCAATTTTTTTTATTTTTTGTCTATAAAAAGTTTATTTTGAAAAATGAAAATATTATTAAGTGATTCAGCTACTGTTCTAGTTCTCCTTATAGCGTTGATTTTTTGAAATGGCAGAATAACCAGAGTTCAAAAATCACCTGTTTGTAAAATATCTTAAACCAGTTCAGATTCTTCTGAATCTGTTGACCAAATAAATATTCAATATTTTTTAAGCATTTTGTAAGAAATAAGAAAATTGGGACGCGTTTTTCTCTCTACCATCATTGAAATAGGTGAAATGTGATTGAAAACCAACTAAATTCTTTTTTTTTGCTTTGAAAAAAAATTTTAGATTTGATTTTAAGCATAAGAAATATGATTTTTAAAATATTGCTATTTTTTATGTAAATCATATGAAATTACAATCAATTAGCAAAAATAATTAAGGACTCATCCACACTGTGCAATTTAAAATTAAATTTGAAACTTGCAAAAGAAAACATATCTAATTGGATTGGTTTAGAATTTATTTTTAAGTTTATTTTATGCATTTTTATAATATTTCTTATATAATTTGCAATAAAATAAAATGATGAAATAAAAAATGTGTTTTTGTGTATTTCAATTTCAATTATAATTTTAAATTGCTTTAATGGAAATAGTTCTAAGTTAATTTTAATCGTGGGACCATTGGTGTATTTTCTTAAAACAGCTTTCTATAAACAGCTAATTTTCAAACTCTGTTTTTTCTGCGTTTCAGGAACAACACTATGGAAAAATTAAAGATATGTTAGAAACTAGAATAACATTTGTATCACTTCATAGTATTTTCACGTTGATATTTTTCAAAGTAAATCTTTTAAATAAAAATTTAAAAAATATCACCCGCATAAATGTTGGGTCATTTTCAAACTCGCATATTTTAAAAGATATCAACGTAAAAATACCTTTAAGTGATTGAGCTACCTTTCTAGTTTCTAAAACACGTTCAAGTTTCTCCTAATTTTGCTTCTGAAAAACAAAACAAAAAACAGAATAACCAGAGTTCGAGAGGCATTTTACACATTAAAACCACCTTAATGCCGTGTAGTAAGATTGTTCTAAATTTGATAATTTCTTGTCAAAGCTTAATAATTAAACGTTAGAACTTTTACGTCTATGAATGTACCTGGCCTTCCTGTATTTCTTTAAAAAAAATGTTAATCCCCAAACATTTATATACATTTAAAAAGAAAAAACTTGAATTAAGTGCATTAAGTAGGGGCTAAATTCACTTCTTTTGAATTTTGACATTCAAATTTGCATATCTAATTGGTAATTGCATGTTCTTTTCTTAATGGAGCTGGCGCCTCCTTAATAGAACGAGAGAAAAACGACTTTCCATTTATTTTTATATACAATTAAATTGTTTTTTGTTGTTTAGTATTCTGGAGAATCATGCTTGTGTCAATTGGTCCGAAAATGGTGAAATATTTCTTGAACCTTGTGATCCCGAAGCCAGGATTTTGCATAATGGAGATCCAGTTTTGAGAAAAATTGTACTGCATCATGACGACAGGTATTTTATACAAATGTCAAAAAGAATTTTCTTTTATAGTACGTATGGTTCGGTCTAAATGATAAATTAAACTTTTAACATTTATTTATTTACAGTAATTTTGATCTTTATATATGAAAAATTATATTATGACAAAAATTTGATATAATTTTAGAAACGATAATTATGAGTGCTTTAGGACCATTTAAGTAAAGAACGGAATCTTCAAAAAATGCCTCAAGATCACAAAATAATGTGAAATACTGAGCACACATTTTTAAATCAATTGATTAATTTTAAATCACGTGATTTTTTAAAATAAATTCTATATGGTAATTTTTAAACAAGGTTTTTTTATTATTCTAAATTATTTTACAGTAGAGTAAATAATTTATTTTAACTACTTATCGTCATATTATCATTGACTAACGGATTTATTTAAAATGATGAATGGAACTTTTTAACTTGTGTTTATTTGCATTACATTAATTTTAATTGTTATATATGAAAAATAAGATTTAGTTATGACAAAATTTTATATAATTTTTAAAATAATAGAGCTTTAGGACCACTAATGGTGAAGAACGAAATCTTCAAGAAACCATGCAAAAAATGTGAAACACTGAGCAAAATTTTGTGATTTTATTTCAATCAATTGATTAATTTTAAATGACATGATTTTTGAAAAAAAAATCTTAAAATTTTAAAATGAGTTTTTTTTTTATAATTCTAAATTATTTTACAGTAGAACAAATAATTTAGTTAAACTTATTATTTATTACTTATTTCAATAAATTGATTAATTTTAAATCATGTTATATTTGTTAAAAATATTTATTATTATAAATTATTTGTAATCTTATTATTAAGAACCTTATTTTTTAATTGTAAATTTAAATAAACCAATTTATTTAAAATTTAAAATATGTATTTTAACTTATTTTAATAAAAATTCTAAAAGTTAATATTACATTGAAGATATTAATATTTAATAAAATAATAAGTTGTAAAATACTAAGTTGTTGCGTTTTTTGCACAATTTATTTCAATTTTTAACATAAGTAAACTGCAACTAAAAATTTAAAATAAATGCATTTTTTTCAAATGAGAAGAAGCATTTATTTTTTAAAAAAAATCTAATTTTAATTACAATTACTGACAATTAGTGTTCAAATGTGTCCTAAAATTATATATATGTACAAGTGGACACACAAAATTATTTAGAGGTCCTTTTATAAATAAATAATGATTCAACTAATTAAGTAATTTTGTTTATTATTAATGCTCTCTCTCTCACAAATTTAAATTAAAAATAAATTCTTCCCTTCTAGCACAGTAATATTCCTTTGTTATTTTTCATTGTTGTTTTATTTTTAATGAGTGTAAAGAAAATTCTTTCACAGTAGCACCTGTATGCACCTGTCGAGAAGAGAAATTTTTGAAAGACGTTGTTGACTCTCGTTATTGATAATTTTAGGGTTCTGTTTGGCCCTACGCTGCTCTATCTGTTTTGTAACCCAAAGGAACGTGACACTTCAGGAATAACGTACTCACCCATTGATTACACTATGGCACAAGAAGAAATTGCCTCCAAGGCTGGAATTATTTTACCAACTCCTGATGGTGCAACCAATTTTGGTATTATGATGATACATTTTATTATTATTATTATTGCATTTTGAAGAAATTTTTATAATTGACCAAACTATGTGCATGAACTTTTAATATTAATTATTATTATTATGTGTTGTTTTTATGTTTATTGCACATCAAAAACTATAATTTCATATGTGTTTGTTATGGCGTTTTCCTTGATTTTGATGAGTTACTTTTTTTTTTTTTAGAATTTGCTTTACAACAACAACAAAAATGTGTGTCTATAATCATAAACGATATATATATTTGCCTTTGTCATATACCGATTTATTTGAGTTTTGCACCACTATTGCTTTTTCCATAATTTTATCGTCGTTTGCATGACTAGAAAATTGTTTTATAGAAATATTTATGTGCTTACATATCACATAGTTAGATCATAATAATGTGTAGTAATAGTCATTTTCAGAGATAGAGAGCTAGAGAGAGAGAGAGGCCCCACAGTTTACATTCAATTTTAGCCAATGTGTTTAGGGTTTGTTGTTTCAATTTTGAAGAAAAAAAAATAACTGTTGTTAAAAGTAAGTATGGAGGCGAGAATTGCTTGTAAAAATACTAAATTGCATATATGGAATCATAGGAATCTAAAATACGTATCGTATAACTAGACGGACGTAGGTAATAACAATAAACCTATGTGAATGTTTGTTATTACTTCATTAGGTCATGGCCTCTTGAGTGACCATACCATTAAAACACATGGCGAACCTCAAGAGCTACTATATATATTATTATATATAAGTTTAGAATATTTCAAAATATAAAACAAAGAAGAGGATTTTTTTTTGTTAAGTATTTTTAGCTGAATGCTAAAAATATTTAAAAGCTTTATTAAACATTCATTCCATTGGTATTTTATTTCATGCATTGTAAATTGCAATTTTCTCTGGAAAAATAAATCTGTAGGTATATATCACTAATAAAACAAGATTGTTTTTTAGTTGATTGTTTACTTTATAATAATTTTTATATATATTTATAGCCAATAGGGAAAGTATTGCTAAGTTTTATTTATGTTAACTGTTGTTAGCAACACATCAGTCTCTTAACTAACTAGCTATTGATGATAAAACATGAAGATTCGGTTACAAAACGAAACTTGGACACAAAATACATATTTTGATCTGGAAAAACATGAAAAAATTAGCAAAAAGTCTAAGGAAAATATTACAAAACTCGTAGAAATCGAAAAGGTTGCTTAAAATATAGTCATTTTTATTTTGTGCAAATTGCACGACGATTTTACTTGTTATAAATATTGAAATAACAATGTTTGAAAACATTGGGTCTCATTACAAAACTGGAATAATACTGTCATTATGACAGTGAATTGTCATATCTAGCTCATAAACGTTTAGCACTCACAAAAGCAAATTACAAATTATTATAACAAATATTGTCATATCACTGTCATTGACTGGTGCACAACATAATATGATAGTCATAAATTAATACCAGATAAGCAATGTCATCATGAGGCCAGGCTGTCACAATTTTATGATTTTTTTCTGTAATGAGGCTCCTGGTTATTAATTATTGTATTTTTAATGTTTGCTAACTGTTAGATAATCAAAGCTAAGCTAACCTCATCGACTTTTGATATCGAATTTAGTTACATGTAAACGTTGATGAGTGTAGCATTAGCATTGGCTAACTTACAGCTAGTAAAGCATTAAGAATGACTATTTTAAAAAATATGGCTATTAAAAAGAGAAAAATATATAAATGAACCTAATGTTAAATTATAGTCAAGAATTGAAACATTTACTAATTAAGAATATGTATACCCTGAATGTTAGCTTAGTATTTACAAAAAAACTTAATCTTTGGCATGTTATGAAGTTTAACTAATAACTGTGGATGTTTGAATTTATATATAATATATAAAAGGTTAGTTTTAATTTAAAAAAAATTTCAAATATAACTTTAATAATTCATTGTTAAGATACAAAAAATATGAAAGTAATATAAAAATAGTATCTTAAAATGAATACAATGCTCACTCGAAATTTCTGTTTTGTTCATTATTTGAAATGTAGACAGTGCAATGTTGCAAGAAGATTTATTGAATGTGATGCCTTCAGTGCAAGAAGCAAATTCCATCAGTGCTGAGCTGGATAAAATGGTTAAATTTGAAATTCTTCTTCTCCCACCTCAATTGGGATACACCAACAAAACTGAGGTGAGTCAAAGCTGTCCTTTACTATCTAATGGTAATTTATATATTTTTTAATGATAAGATATTTATTGTCATTTTAATATATTATATATAATGTAGGTTTGCGTGAAGATGAAGAATTTAGAAATTGGTCAAGAATACGTTTGGCCAAAAGAGAAATTTCTCAACCGTTTATACATGATGAAAGAAATGTATGCCAAATATGCAGAAGAAGATGCATGGGAGTTGCCAGAGGTAAGAAAGAAAGAAAGATAAAAAAAACACCTGTCCTCCCCCATATACACCCACCCACCGACCCCTCTAAAATTTCGACCTCATGTACATTATATTTGCATATATTTAAATTTTTCTTTGTTCGTTTTTTTTTTTTTTTTGCAATTCTCTCTCTCTCTCTCTCTCTCTCTCTCTCTCTCTCTCTCTCTCTCTCTCTCTCTGTAGAGAGGTTTAACTTATATTATTGAAGGTATAATACGAAACATGAGTGAAGTATTTGCTTTTAAATCTTAAACTTAACTGATGTGAACAAAAAAAAATTTTTTATGAAGATTATTTATTTTTATGAAATTCACAGGCTGTGGATTTTTTTTTTATATATATATTATTTAATATCATTGTTAGAAAACTTATGATTCAGCAATCTGAAATCGAAGAACCTCGAATTCGAAGTTTCGAAGACAGTAGCATTTTTTTTTGTGGCTCCTTATCTTTAAAACTTTTTTTTTATTTATACGTATAAGAAAAATACTCAATCTTCATTTTTGTATTCAGTATGATGTATTCAAGACTTGTGTTACTTGAATGTCAATAACGTGTGAATCTCGGTTATAACCATTCAAATAGAAATAAGCCTATCAATTGAACAGGACACACAAAGTTGAGTTCAATGCCCATCATTGCCTCCAACTGTTGTAGTCCTTCAAGTTGGAAAAAAAAAATTGTATGTTCAGCTTCCATCCACTAATATGTAAATTGCAAAGTTGTTCAAAAACTAACTGCAAGCATGAAAAAAAAGTTTACAGCACGGTGTACAAAAGTGGTAAATATTTTTTGCGTGTATCGTTATTGTACAAAATTTAATATTAATATTATCGTAAATTATTTTGATTTTTGTATTTTTTATGTAATTTTTGATATTGCAAATTTAATTTATTTTTTTGAAATATTTACAACTTAAAAAAAATGAAAAATCTGACTATTGGATATTAGAGATTTTGTTGGGAATTTTTTGGTAGAAAAAGGCAATTTTTCGCAATACTTTACAACTTAAAATGAAAAATTGACTATTGATATTATTAGATTAAAGCTGACAATTGTTTAATGAAAAAAGGCTTTTTTTTTTTGCTATATTTTACAATTTAAAAAGAATTTATATTAGATTTTGATGACAATTGTTTGATGGAAAAAGGCAGTTTTTATTAATATTTTACAGCTTAAAATGAAAAATCGACTATTGATATTATTAGATTTACATCTAAAAAATGAAAAATCTGACTATTGATAGTACTGATATGAAAGGTTTTGATGGCAATTATTTCACCATAGTGAAAGTTAAATTTTTCGAAATATTTTAGAACTTAAAATAAAAAAAATTGACTAGTAATATTAGATTTTTATGGCAACTTGTTGGTGAAAAAGAAATTTTTTACAATATTTTACAACTTAAAATGAAAAATCGACTACTGATATTAAAGCTGACAATTGTTTAGTAAAAAAAGGCATTTTTTTTTGCAATATTTTACAGCTTGAAAAATGAAAACTCTGACTATTGATATTAGAGGTTTTGGTGGCAATTGTTTGGTGAAAAAAGGCAATGTGACACTTAGTAATATTGTTATGATTTTGTTGAGGGTTCTTTCGTTCATTCGTCGAAGGCGTGTTCTTCTTCGTTGTCGTCGTTGTATAATTCTCCATTTTAACCCTTTCTCTCTCTTTCTTATGTTGATGTTCAAAGGAGGAGGATCCATTCCTCGAGTCGCCCGACACCGAAGTCCACATCGGAAGCGTTCAAGTGTTTCTGCAACCATTGGCATATAAGGTAATTACTTTTAAAAAAACAATCAAAATTTTAATTTGCTTTCTATTTAAAATATCCATTTTTGTTGAATTTTACAGAATTTTTTTAAAAAAAAATATGCAAATTATTAAACGGGCTTTAAAGTGCAAATGTCTCTCGAAATATTTTAAACTTGATATCTTTTAAATTAAGCTTTTTATGTCAGTTTAAAAATGATCCAACTTTAAGCGGGCGATATTTCTTAAAATAATTTTTTACTATAAAAAGTTTAATTTGAAAGATAAAACAGCAT
Organism: Brachycybe producta; assembly: GCA_036925085.1. Taxonomy (NCBI): domain Eukaryota; kingdom Metazoa; phylum Arthropoda; class Diplopoda; order Playtdesmida; family Andrognathidae; genus Brachycybe; species Brachycybe producta. Next base: position 799,508 of record JAUPFP010000070.1, read on the forward strand.
GTAAATACTATTAAGTGACTGTACTACCCTTCTAGTTTCTAAAGCAATTTCTAGTTTCTAAAACAATTTCTAGTTTCTAAAACAATTTCTAGTTTCTAAAACACTTTCTAATTTTGCTCTTGAGAAGACAAAATAAATATTAAGAGTTCGAAAATCATTTGTTCATAAAACATCTTAGTATTATTTTTATTTGCATATTTTTTTTTATTAATTTTGAATATTTATAGAAATTCTAATTTTAATTTTCTTCCAGATTGAATTGAAAGAACAGTTGGAGGTAACAGATTACAAGGGAAATGAAGTTGGTCTACTTAATGTAAGTCATATTTATTATATTCTAATTATTATCACTACTAACTTTAATCATTTTTAAAGAGATCTATAATTAATCAATGCTAAGATTATTCCATTTTTAAAATTTTTTAACATAGTGCAGAAAACTTACACCAATTGAAATGTTTGTTTAAAACAATTTATGAGACAATTTCAAGATTTATTTAGAAATAATATGGTACACTTATAAAATTTTCATAAGAATGTTTTTAAATGAAAATGTTTTTTTTTTATTTTGAAGTTTTAAGTTGGTTTTAAAATGTAAACGCCTCTGGACCTCTAGTTGTTCTGTCTTTTAGGAGCAAAATTAAGAGAAACTTGAAAGTGTTTTAGAAACTAGAGGGGTAGCTCAACCACTTAAGGGTATTTTCAGTTTGATATCTTTTAAAATAAGCTTTTTTATGTCATTTTGTTAATTTTTGTCTATAAAAAATTTATTTTAAAAGATACAAATAAGAAAATACTTTTAAGTGATTCAGCTGCCGGTTCTAGTTTCTAACACACTTTCAACTTTTCCTATAGTGCTTGCTACTTCTGAAACGCATAATCTGAGTTCGAAAATCAGCTAGCTTTTTTTTTTTATAAAATATCTTAAATCCTATAAAGCAACAAAAGTTCATCTTGAAAGATGTTATCATGAAAATTATTATTTATTCCTCAGTCTTTTTTTACTCTTCTAGTTTGAAATCTTTGGGCTCAAATGAAACACAATTCTATTATTTGTGTTTTATGATGTAGAAAGTTTGATCATTTCTAAGGTCCAAATTCAAGTAGAAAATTATGTAACTTGAATCCTCTGTGCAGTGTTTCAATACATGTATATTGTATAGACAATTTCCTATACAAGATTGCTGAGTTAAAGGGGTTCAAATTGAAGTTAAAGTGCCAATTTTCTTTCTTGAATTTGGACCTAATTTATCATAAGTGATATTGAAATTTGCGTTGTTATTTCACGTTGGAAATATTTGTTGGTTTGTTGTGGTCCGCTTGGAACGGTCTATGTTTGTTCATGCATGTGTCAATAGGCTAGTAAAATTCAACCACAGAATGACATGGTTATACTGGATTTCCAAAACACTGAATGAATGTGTGTATATTACACAGTATGCATATATATATACAGTGTACATATGTATGTATATATGAACATATACATATACATATGAAACTGTTAGGTGTACAAGGCCCGAGGCAAGATATATATGTGCTCAAAGACCCAACATTTAGGCCTATATTATATATAATTTACAATGATACATCAGTAGGTTGGGAATTTGTATCTAAATATTTTAAAAGGACATTTTTGGTTTTTTTTAAGGCCTTTGCTTTTTTTTCTTTACTGAAAATAGGTTTTGTTTCCTTAGAAATTTAAGGAATAAATTATGTTAGTACTTATGCCATGTTGCGCCTTATAATACAGATTTTGAGATATTCTGTTCATAATTGATTTTTAGGAAAAATTTCAAAAATGCCTAAAATAGATGAAAAGGCTAAGAAGTAATTTTTTGACGATTTCTTTTCAAATAAACGTTTTATGACAGATTCAAATAGTCTTTGTTATTTATCTGCAAGTTGATGTAAAATTTAAAATTTAGCCTTTTTCATAATTAAAACGTTTATTTTGAAAGTTATTATCCTAAAATTATTTTTACATTACGATTATTGTGCTCTTCTAGTTTCTAATTAACTTTGAATTTCTTCTAATATGTTGTTTCCTTGGAAATTTAAGAAATAAATTATGTTAGTACTTTAACCAATTTGCGCCTGAAACACAAATTTTGAGTTATTTTTTTTTGCTCATCATAAATTGGTGAAAATTTCAAACATGCCTCTAGTTACTAATTAACTTCAAAATTTTTATTATTAATAAATAATAAAAAATGAAGTTAATTTCGTAACTAGAGACATCACAATAGTATAACTTTTTTTAATATTTAATTTTATAATTAGATTTTCACATAACATTAATAAAAAATAAATAATAATTTAACAAAATTTAGACTTTTACAAACTATCATAAAACGTTTATTTTAAAAAAATATCTGTATAAAATTATTTTTATATCACAGATCTTGTACTTTTCTAGTTTCTAATTAACTTTAAATTTCTTACGAAAATCCTACTAATCATGAATATATGTATTTTATTTATTAGCACGTAATCACAGTAGTATATATATATATTTTTTTTTAAATATTTAATTTTATAATATATTTTTTGAATGTATAGCGATGATGTGGCAATAGCTATTTTTTATTTTCTATTCTCTGCTTTAATTGCACAATTTGCATTACAAATGTCTCTTGTTAGTCTATTATTAGCAGCATATAGTTTTTCGTTTGTTCAAAATATCGCACTTTATACATTAACAAATATATATATATATATATATATATATATCTATATATATATATATATATATATATATATATATATATATATATATATATATATATATATATATATAATAGATATATAGATATAGATATAGATATATAGATATAGATATAGATATATAGATATAGATATATATATATATATATATATATATATATATATATATATCTAGACTGACTGACTAAATACAGTATATATAAATTTTAAATTTTGTGAATGTGTTACATTTCGTGACTCATTGAAATTAACCTTTTCCTCTGGTTGCTTACCTGTTTTTTTATTACTATAAATAGTAAATGGAAAAAAAGCACCATTAGTTGTGGCAGCAGAAGTAATTATTTCCATTTAAAGAATAATAGGTCTTAAATTAAACATTGTATAATAATTAAACATTAATTTCAGATTAACTTCAACTGAAATGCATATATATATAGCTAGCTATGGAGCCAAACTGCATTTATAAACTTTTTTTTTTTGTACTTTACGGGTAAATTTGATCAGTTTGTTAATAATATTTCATGAAAATCTTTTTTGAAATAAAAAAATGCATATATTTTAGTTTTTTTTTTTCTAATTATTAATTAACATTTATGTGCAATAATCAAATTTTTATCAACTCATAATTTATTCCTAGTTTAAAATAAATCCTAAAAATCACTAAACTAAATACCAGTTTACTTATTTTGAGGTTCATTTGAATGGTTTTGAGTTAAAAAAAATGTGACTTTTATTAAAAAAAAATAGTTAAAATATAATTTGTTAAGACAAAATTGCCTAATTATTTTACATGAAGATGTTCTAAATTACATGTACTTTTTTATTTCATTAAAGATTTTCATGAAATATTGACATAAATGGCTGAAATTTTGTTGTTACATTATTGCTATTTATTTTTCCATAGCCTGTATAATATTGGTATAAATAGTAGCATAAACATTACATTTTTTTTAACAAAAATAACTTGTAAAAGCATAAATCCAAATTGTAGCAGCGTCTTAAAATTCGGCGCCTTAAAATTCGATTTTCTGATGATGGTTTTTTTGTTGTTAACGAGTCGTGTCTAGCCAAAATGCTTACATTTATACATTCTTCTTCCCTGCTAATGTATTTCTTTTATAATAAAATTTTTGCAAAGTCACATAGATATCTAACAAATGCTAATGTGGGCTTGCATATATATATATATATATATATATATATATATATATATATATATATATATATATATATATATATATATATATATATATATATATATATATATATATATATATATATAGATGTTTGTGTAAGTATTCAATGAACTTTTTTTCATTTTCTATCTCTTTTTCAATATAAGCTTAGTTTATGGCTGTGATAATATATATATATATATATATATATATATATATATATATATATATATATATATATATATATATACATATATATATATATATATATATATATATACATATATATATATATATATATATATATATATATATATATATATATATATATATTGAATATGCAATGTGACTATGAATGGGCCTTGCCTATTTATTAAGAAATATGTTACAGCCTTTTATTACATAAGCATTTTTAACATGTAAAGAATCTTGAAAGATAAAAATGCACGATAGGCCTATATAAATTTATAATTAACCAATGGTAGAAATTATGCAAGTTTCTTTCTCTCTTTTTTTTTTCTATGTATGAAAAACAAACCATGTTTGGAAAGTTGGGATTAGATAGGCTTTTTAGGGTCCCAAATGTTAATTATGTGTTTTATACTAATATATAAATATATATGTAAATTTATGATGCCAGCTTAAAATGGCTGACTTTAGCTTTTGAAGTTTTTCTCCTATTTCTCTCTCTCTCTCTTTCTGAAATAATGAGAGATAAAACTTTATTAATTACACTATTAAAGAGCTAAAGAGAGAAAGAGAGAGAGAGAGAGAGAGAGAGAGAAATGGTTGAAAATACTGAGTAGAAAATGGTTTTTGAAAAGATAAAAAGAAAGTAAAATTGTTCCAAGCTGGTTCTTCCAAGTTGTCATTTCTAATGGCTTCTTTCTGTTTTTCTCCCTTTTCTCTTGAAAGTCTCTTTTCTCTTGTTTTTAATGGTCAGTTTCTGTCTCTAAAATCTAAATAATGTAATGGTTTTTGGAAAGTTACTGAAGCTGAAGACTTTTTCTACAAGAGAACCAAGAAATAAAATTTTCTCTACACCAAAACCCCTTTTCTTTCTATAAGAGAAAGTGAAATTCGTGTATACTTACTGTTAATTGAGGCGTGCTTTAAAAGACTTTGGATGCAAAAATGCTAATTAGATGAACTTACATACATGTATGCAATATAGTCAAGACATACACAACTGGGTCTTGGCCAGTTTTGGGTGCTCGTAAAAATTACGATGACCACTTAAAAGCTTTTGTGTTTTCTGCACTTTTAATACAGAAGCTATTTTAGTTACCAAAAAAAAAAGGCCTAAATTTTGTGCTTAAATATATATACTGTATATAGAGAGAGTGCTTTTAGATCTTCTTAGAAACCTGAAGTACATTAATATTTTATAGTTCAAAATGACCATTCCATTTACTTGTTTGTATTTCTCTCTTTTCTATATATTATTACATTAGCTTTTTTTTTGGATGATCTTTTATTGCTCCACCATGTTATATATCAGCATTATAGAAAAGAATCTGAACCATAGAGAAACCATTAAAAACTATAATATTAATTGAGAATGACTTACACATTCATTATTGTTTATTTGCTAGAAAAGCAATTATAAATAACCTTATTGGATTGAAAAAACACGGCTGTTGCTAATTCTGAGAATTATTCCTGAAATCTGTGGTTGTTCATTAATTACTAAAGTCCAACAATAGCTAAAATCTGTGAACTTAAATGTCTAATGATTATTATTATTTGTATTAGAAGGATATTTGCATATTTAAACTGGTTTTATTCTTCTGCTGAATGTTATAGGAATAAAATGTGAAATCTTTTCTCTATATGTCGTTAATTTTATTGCATTAAAGATCAAAGTTTTACTTTTTAATGTGAAGAAATATTTTAGCTATATATAACCTATAAATAAATAAATATTGACCCCCGTTTGTGTTTTTTTTTAAATTGCATATTAAACATTTATTTTATCAGGACTTGTAATTGATAAAATGAATTTTTTAAAGTGTTAAAATTATACTGATTTTGTACAAGTATGTTTGTGTAGGCCTATACATTATAAGTACTGTATTTCAACCATTACAATTTATGTAATTACTACATCCGTATAAATTTTAACATAATGACACCTTGTATAGGTATAGGTATACTGTTATTTTTTAAAATTTATATGGATAGTAAAAATGTTCAACATATTGCAATACATAAATGTCACTAAAAACGTATACGGATAGATCTAAATGTACAGTAGATCTAAGAATGAATTCTTATTGATTAGGTCTTTACTTATTCATAGGTCCTACAGCTGGGTTTGAAGGATTTTTTCAATTTTCTATTTTAAATTTCATGCTGACTTTTTTTTTAATTGTTATTCAAAATTTATATATTTTCTACGTGTACAACAAACATGTTAGGTACATACTGTATATGTACAATTCTAAAGTCCCTGGTTCTTTTAGTCAGTACTCTAGTAGTTGTTTTATTAGACATTAAAATCAAAACGGTGGCGCTAATCTGGCACCAAATTAAATAAACGTCAAACTGCTCAATCGCCAAACTGATAAATCGCCAAATCTTCATAAGGTTATCTAAAACAACCAAAAATAGTAATCATTTTGCCTATAATATAGGTAAGGCGCGTGAGCACTGCCTTGGCGAAGGCGCACAATAAGGCAAAATGTTGTACATAAAAATTAATATAAACTGAATGAAAATTTGCAACGCAAACGCCAACTTGAATAGCCACCAAATTTTTGGCGTTTGTTTAGTTTGGCACAGAACCAGATGTGAAAGCAAGTATCAAATATATACACACACACAAACACTTTGACCCTTATGACGACCTAAAATTAATGCTATTTCGAAGGAACCGTACTAGTTTCGCTTGAAAATATTGAATAAGGTGATTGCAAACTTGGTTCCCATGTTCAAATACCATCATCATGTTTGTATGTTTGCCAATATTTTTCTTGTTAAGAAAGTTTTGCAGAAATCTCATCTACATTTCTATTTCATATTTAGATTAATTTTTAAATAAATTTGCATTTCATCGTGATGCAGATAAAATGCCATTAGTTATTTATCAACATTAAAAGAATTGTTATTTGTTATTTCTAGTTCAGTAGTTGTACATTTATATAGCCTGTGTTATATCAACTTATCAGTAATCTAAAGAAAAGAGCCTAAAAAAAAGATTTGCATAGAATTTTTTTAACCATGCAAATTTAAAAATTCTCACGGAACAAGAAATGTATTATCTTGAAAAACCCTTTTCGTTGAAATGGCTTTTTTTAGTTTGGAAAGTTCAAGAATATTCAAATTTTCTGAGCTCTCTTATTTGATGTAAATCTTTTTTTTTAGGTCTAATAATGCTTTATATTATGGTGGGCATATATATATATATATAGACAATATATATAATAGTGGTCATGATATATGGTTATAGTTAGGTCAGAGGGCTTTATGGATAAAGCAGTGAGATTAGGTTTGCATTGTAAATGTATATTTTAGCCAATGGTCAAGTTCTTGAAGACCATATCCAAATGTATGGGTTGTGATTTATTGATATAAAAAACCTACTCTGCATTTTGGTATAGATAGATTTTTGTATTTTGAAAATGTACTGTATATATGATATATATAAAAAAAGAAATATTTGCGTTTCTGTTGTTGTTGTTGTTGTTGGAAGCTCAGAATATATATATTTTTTTGGGGTTGTTGTTGCCCTTCTGAAAACGTACAAAACGCGTTAAAACATAATTTATGCCAGTTTCACGATGACATGCAATTGGGACAACTTTTTAAAAAAATATCCACATGAATAGCTTTAGAATTTATTTTTTTTTATACTTCTTCTCTCAAAGACTTGCTCTTCAAATCTTCAATTCTTTTCTTTTGCTTTTTCTGTTATGCATAAACTCGTTTTCTTGGACAACAGATGACCAAAAGGGTTGAACTTTTAGTTTAAGGTGGCCACTATAACATGCATGAGTACACTGCTCGACCACTGTACTAGTAAATTATACATATATAATTATAGACGAGCTAATTTTATTAAATTAAACTCGGAACATTTTTTTGTAATTAGTGATGAGATATAATTATGTCACAATTTAAGTTCGACTTTCAAGCCAATTTGAAAAAAAAATTTTTTTTTCAGAATATTATTATCATTAGCGACAACGCGGAGAGATTTTCTTCCTGTTCTTATTTTAGAACAAAAAAAAAATGATGTCTGGTGATTTTGTATTTTAATTTGTTATAATGAAGTCACTCCACTTGGAGATAATAATTTAATAGCTGGCCAATGTTAGAAATTGGTATTCACTTTTATGATTAAAAATGACCTATTAAATATAAGTAACGGTTTATTTTTAGAATATTATGGTGTTAATGGATAGTTTGGTCATTAGGAGTAGATTGGTCAGGAAACGTCACCACCATATTATTTTTCAGAATTCTGATATTTATATTAAAATAGTACAGTTTTATGTATAATAGACGGCAGTGTTGAGACAAATTACTTTTCAAAGTAATTAATTACAAGATATAGAACTCTTTTTGGTAGAAGCCTAAAGTAATAGTAAAAGGCAAGAAGCCAAACTGTAAACACATAGTTATTTACTAATTTATTCTAGAAATATTATGATATAAAGCAAAAAAGTATGACCTCTTTACTAATTTTTTTTATAAAAATAAAATATGTATCTTTTGCTTTATTTGTTACCTTTTACTATTATTGAAGGCTTTTGAATTAATTTTTAATTACAAATTAGGTGACAAAGAAGGAGTAAGGCATAAAATGCAAAAACAGAAATTGCAAAACTGAATATAAAAAAGTAACGCTCAAATGCACATCCAAATGAATGTTTAACAATAATTAGATATAGTTAATGCACGTTCTGAATAGTTTTGAGAATAAAAAAAATAGTTCAAAATACACAAACAAACGTTATTTGGAAAGTAATCAAAAGTAACGACATTTTTCATTAGAATAGGTAATGCAATTTTAAATTTAAAAGTCTCAAATGTAATGTGTTACACAGAGTAGGCCTATTTCATTACTTTTGGCAAGTTACGTCTTTATTTGCATTATATTTATTAAATTTATCTATTTCCTAAGAGTGATATTCAAATGCATAAGGTATAGACTTATTAGTATAACAACCCCAAGTAGGCCTACTTGTATGAATCTTTATAAAGTTATCAACTTTTATCATATGTGAATTTTTGTCAAATTGAATAGTAGGTAGAATCTTTTCAAATTTCTGATGATACAATCATATACGTATTTGCTTGTCCTATATCCTATCTATTGATAAGTGGACATCTTTTTTTAAATTTAAAGAAAGGAATAATAATAATGGAGTGAATGGGAAGGCCCAGAATGGGATGAACCTGTAGGGAGTAGCTATATAATATTATATTGACCTACCCACATGTATACGTTTATGTTGCACTGTGTATATATGCAAAGAGTTGCAAGCCTAAATCATTTATGACATATTGTTTGATGAGAACACAGGACGAGGCTATTTGCCTGTTTCTGCGTTTTTTTTTTCATTTTTCTTCTACTTCTTTCCAAAGCTTGCTTTTGCATAATGAGTCATGACCAGAAAAACCTGGAGCTATATATACTACTTATAAGCCTATATATAGCTAAGTCATATGATGTTGACCATTTGAGCCAAAAAGAGTGAATGCAAAACAGGAGTTGAGGACAATGGTTGAGAAGTAGCCTTACTCTTATTCTCTCCAGAGCGAGAAGAAAAAAAAATCCCACCTCATTTTTTTATATTAATGTAAACTGAATCTTTTGTGCTCTTGCTGAACTGACCGAGGCTACCAAATACATCTTGACCGCTTTGGACTTTTCATTTCTGTTTAGTTAAGATGAGTAGAAAAAAAAGGGTTGAAGCTGCATAAACCTGTGTATAGGTTATTTGCCGGCCTTTTCGTGTGAATCCAGTGACCAGAGAGAGAGAGAGTCTTCTGTGTTTGTATGACTGACCCAACCCCCTTCTTATTTTTATCAGGCAGGACCTAAGAGAGGTACACACCAAAGGTAAGCATTTGTTGCTTTGATGGTCAAAGGGTTATTTGACCTTTTCTTATGACCCTATGTGATTACTTTCACACAGGGCACGTATGAGTTTTTTTCTTAATAATTTCTTAAGTCAGATATATTATTATGAATATGATTTTTTTTTTGGTGATTGTGACCACCACCATATATATATGTATGTATGTATGTGTGTGTTAAGGCCTGTGCGTTTCACTATTTTTGCATGTTTCTTTCTACATTATATTATAAAATATATAAAGTATATATACTCAAATGTGTGCATTTGTATTACACAATTGGCCTTCTTGTATTATCCCAACCCGTTTATTGCTGGGCACGTACATGCCACTTTAATTTTATTTTAACACACACAAAAAAATATTATCCTTCTAAATGTCTATAGAAAATCTTATTGTCCATACATGAGAAAAGGTTTTTCAGTGCCTTATAAAGAAAGGCACACAGATTATAGAAAAAAAAAGTCTACATTATTATTGGTAGGATTTAAATTTTCAGGTAAATTGAAACTCTTAAAAGATTCAATTTTTTTTAGAGCATAAACCTATTTATTTAGACTATATTCGTTATTTAGGTAGGTAATAATTAAGATTTGTGTTCTAAAAGTTCGCATTGGTAATAAATATACAAATGAATGGACCTAATTTTAAATGTTTAAATTCTAATGAATGGACCTTTTTCTTCAAGACTATAAGCAACATGGTTAATGAATAACAGTGGATTTTCTCAAAATAAATCACTTGAAGAACCATGTTTTATCTTAATATTAATAATAATAATTGCTTAAAAAATCAGTGTTTAATTAAATTGATATTTTCCTATACTATACATTAATTATGAAACAGAATTTCATTATTCTGTGTTCGTATAGGGAAAGGGCTATAATATTGAATAACAATTGTATGATAATTATGAATCGAGATTTGTCTTTTGATATATGATCTTCTGAAGAATTAAGTTATATTCATATTGTAATTTTATAACTCTGCTAGTATATAGTATATTTAATTATTATTATTGCTTTTAACTCTATTTAATATTTTCTTGTATATTTTTCTGATGAACAATTGGTCCATTCTTCTTTGTTGTATTTTCATATTGGGTCCTATATACAATAAATGGCCCTTTAGATTTTATCTTGTTCATAATTTAAATGCATATATTGTATATAAACACAGAAGAGATGGCATTCTTAATTATCGATTACTTAATTCTTCCCGATTGTAATAACTGCAGTTGGCCCAATATGGCTGCTTTTTAGAAACAGAAGGTTAGTCAACTTGCCTATGCATGTAATTTGAAACAATGATAATTAGCAAATAATGGTGTCTTCAATTAATAACACTTTTAATCTTCATATTGTTAAGGTGGTAGAACTTGCTTAACATAAGATTAAATAATTAATTTAGTGTGACAATTATTTTTCTTAATAAAAATCTAAAATTATATTTAAATATGTGTTTATAATAAACATTTGTAGATAAGAATTTTATGATATTATAATGTAGTGACAGTTTGTGAACCGATAGGTTGCAGTAGACCAACATGTATATAAATTTTGATTGCTTGGAATTTTAAGAGAAATTATATTTTTAATAATTTCATGGCATTTTTAAAAATAACAAAAAATAATGGTTTTTATAAAAAAAACTCATTTTTTTATAATTTTTTTTACCAAACAAAGTCCTTCTTTCTTTAATGAGTATAATGGTCTGTAATCTCGGTGTTAGATGAATACGTAGGACCTAATGTATAATACAAATAATCAATGTTATAATCATTAATAATTTACCAATTAGAATGAAATATAAAAAGTAACCATGATAAAAGATTTTATTTCATATTTGTCAATTTCACAGGTATTTTTTCTACACCTGTTTATTTGAGGTGTTTTTGGATGGAGAAATTTTATTTAATCACCATGTCGGAAATGAGATTTTTATTAATAATTTTTAATTATAGTTATGGTTCTGCATTTAATAATTGTTATAAATATACATATAACATTGTTGAAAAAATTACCAGGGGCCTATATTTATATCGATATATATATATATATATATATCGTGAATAAAAAGAAAATATTTTCGTATATTGTAGACAATTTGAAATTCAATTTCAATCATAAATATAATGAACATATTTATCGTAGAAAATAATCTACATAAGATACCATTAGTTTTCGAATTTATTGTTTTAAAGCTTAAAACACTAATAAAATTACATTGCGAATCCTGTTTTTATTAGATGTAATCAAGAATTAGCATCCTGATTTGCATTTGATTAATATCGACATTAATCTTTTATTGTTTACAATTTTACATGTTTACTGTAATTAAGTAGTTTGATGATTATACCTGATGGAAAAGATGAATGTGTTAATTTTAGAGAAAAAAAAAATACATCTGAAATTATATTCGAAAAGAGAAATGTTAAATGTAACCAATTCATGGTTTTTTTTTTTTCTTCCAATCTAAGATGTGCAAGATATTTTATATTTCGTATATAAATTCATATGTATTTTGTTGCCTAGGATTTGCCTACACATGATGTCTCTGAAGTCAGATTTCATAAAAACAATATAAGGCCGATTTTATAATAAAATGCGAAAAAAGTTAAAAATCGTTCAAAAAATGGACATGAAACTAATGTTTTTTTTTTTTTAATAGAAAGGGAAGAAAAGTAAGAAAGAAGGAAAATATTTGAGAAAGAAAAATAATAAAAAATGCAAACAGTGAAATTTTTTTTAAAAAAGATACGTTCACATTTAAACGGTTGCAGGGTTTTAGGCATTTTTGGATTTCCTTAGGGCCGGGCAAATAATTTGTTTTCGAGCTGTTTTTTCTTCCAGTATGTTCCTGGTCATTCACAGAACTTGCTCAATGGCCTATATGTCCAGTTTTACAGGACATCTTGTAGTATCCTGATATCACGGGTGTAGCTATGGGTTTTGGCGGCAGGAACAAAAATTTTGAGTGTGCTCCTTGAACATTTTTTTACAATAGAAATTCATAAATAAATAAAAACAAATAGCGAAAATTATTAATATTAATAAGGAAAACTTTTAAATAAAAATGGGATTTGAATGCGTCCTTTTGGAGACTGGCGCCGGGAGCATATTTGATCTGATCTACAAGGTCCAGGTATGTGTGAAGTTTGGAACACACAAAGCAAAAATCCAAGCATGAAATTAATCACTTGCATAATTTCCGAGCAAAGTTCCAATTATTTAAAAAAAAAAAAGAAAGAAAACTGTTCAAGAGTACTCAATAATAATTACAACATGATTTTACTTCAGTATGTTGAAATCCTGTTGAAAGTGTTGAAGTTACAGTTCAAGCGCCAATCTGCTAAATTTTTCTTCTTGAATTTGGGTATTAGTTTTCTGTGTAGAAAATTGCATTTTCTTCCATATCTATATCTCTTTTGAATTTTTGACACTGGTTGATTTACATTTTTTTTTAAAGTTTCCTTCTAGTGTTTGTAGTGTTATTTGAATGTAATGTGTGCCGTGACTGTTAATCTTGCTCTATCATGCTCTAACTTCTATAGTAATTTTAGAAGGTGGTGGTGGCACCTTTGTGTGATAAGACAGAATATGCAAATACATGTATACTTGGACTAGTGAAATCTTTTTTGTTGGTGCAATACAGTAACATGCACAAATGATGGGGATTTTTTTTTCTATTTCCAATGTCCCAGTTTGTTTTTGTTATTTTTTTGGCAAGCATCGTTTTTTTTTACTAATTTCATTCCTAATTAGACATCTTTAGATATTGAGTTTGTATATTTTGTTTCCTTAATGTAAAATGACCTTTTTTTTTCCTTAAGACAATTTTTCATTTCATAGAATTTATACATAAAATCGGAGAAAATTGGGCAATGTGGGGGATGATGATAGTTTCTTTCAGTTGTTTTTTGTTCGTTTAGTTTTTGCGACAACGATGGATGTGTGGCCTTTAGAAATATCCTTCTCTCTAGATAAATTATATAATAGTTGTGCCAAGTCATTTTGTTGGCTCGATTTGATCAAATGTCCATTCATTTATCATGAACATTGCAAGACATTTTTTGTGTGTTCAATTCATATAAGAATCAGTGGCGTACCTCTACAGAGAGCAATGGGAGCAGTTTGCTCCTGGCGCCAGTCTCCAAAAGGGGTGCCTTCAAATTTCATTTTATTTTTTAAATTTTATTTAGACCTCTACATGTTTTCTTATTAATACTAATTTTATATTAATTAGTTAAGGAAACCAGAAAACTTAACTTTAAGGCTTGATGAGGTTATGCTCATGCGAATTTCACCTCTGAAAAACGCATTTTTTTATGGGTTTACTTATGAATTTTTACTTTTAAAAACATTTTTGGTGGATGGCGCGCTTAAGATTTTTTTTTTTGCTTCTGGCGCAAAAAAAACTACCTAGTTACGCCACTGATAAGAATTTATTATTATCATTGTCACATGATTATAGCTCTCGGTTATAACTTATAACAATCTTTAGTTAGTGTTATCTAGGCAACACGTCATTAAAAACTAGAGTGCACTAAGTGTAGTAAGCTTATAAACCAATGCCAAAGATAGTCACATTATACCTTTATTGCAACTGAAATACAAAATATAGGGCTCGACCGATACTATAATTTTGCCGATATGCTGATTGTTCAGTAAAAACAATCGGCTGATTTTTTAATTTTTTTTTCAAAAATTGATATTTAATAACTTTATTAAGTACTAAAGTGCATTGCAAAAGGCTGTATATATATACAGCTGGAACGACTTTTTTGGGACGATTCTAACTGGGACGACGCCAAGGGTTTGAGGTGGAGGCTAGCAGTGACGTGGAGTATACACAAATGAGCGGTTAAATTGCAAAACCCATGCAATTGTAGCAGATTACAGAAGTGGAATGGAGTGCAGAAAAGAAGCTAGATTAAAAACACTACTAATTTATCGCAGTATTTTTGCGATTTAAAATAAACTATTTCAATTTAAATTCTTTTTTTTTCAAATGTGTAAATTGCACTCCATTCCGCTCGAAATGCATATATGTTATTTGCTATTTAACAGCTTGTTTGTTTGTTCCTTTTTTAGTACCTTCAGGTCACTGTTAGCCTCCACCTCCAATCCTCGATGTCGTTCCAGCTGGAACACATCTTGCAAAACTCCCTGGCCTTAAATTTGCCTTTGTTATTGATTTACACACAAAAAAAAATTTACAGATTAGTAGAAAATAATTTTAAAAATGCAATAATGAGAAATATGAAAATGAAATGTAATATTACAAAAAATTACGAATTTTTGTGAAAAAACTTACTTTTTTGTACCAAAGAGGTTTGCATTGAAAAAAGTAAAAAAAAACAATCCACCCTCACTGATTGGATATGTTCTTTTAGGTTGTGTTGTTCCAATTTGTATGTTTTGTTGCACTTCTAAAAGCATCGGCTTTTTAAAAAAATACCAATGCCGATTTATTAAAAACCTTAACTATTTGCACCGATACAATCGGTTTGCCTATGTATCGGTGGTCTAGGGGTTCAAAATACAACTAAACCATGTGTTTCCAATACATTTTAATATTTACAATCGTAAGATGCATGAATGATGATAATTCAAGGAAATATCATGTAAATATTTTAATATTAACTTATTAAATTAATATGTTTAGTTATTATATTTTATATTATGCTCAGTTCTGAGCAGTGGGGCCAGTAAATGTGTACAGTGTATTAATTTTTTTGGCAGTTTGGTAACTTGGCATGTTGTCTAGCGAGATGTCAAAGGCGGCCTTCGATAATAGGCCTGGACTCTTCATGAAATAACAATTTTCTGAAATAGTTTTAATTATATATTAGTTTCATTATAACTTTTGATTCTTATAATGAAAATCGTTATATATATTTCAAAAAAGAAAGAAATTGCTTTTGTTGTTAAACAACCAAAAGTTATTTCTAGTATCAATAGTTAATTGAATCATAAAAAATATAGCTGGTAACAATGATTGGCGTTTGTATGTAAATTATTTTATTGCTTTAAGGTGGTTTAAAAGTGTAAACGACCCTCACAGACTGTGGTTAATTCTGTCTTTCAGAAGAAGAAAAAATTAAGAGAAACTTGAAAGTGTTTTAGAAACTAAAAGGAAATATACTTTTAGCAATCTATAGCTAAATCGCTTAAATTAAGGGTACTATTTTTATGTCGATATATATATTTTAAAATACTAAGTTTTTTTTATGTAAATTTGAAAATCTCCCAACTTTTAAGCAGACAATGCTTTGAACACAGTATTTTTTAATTTTTTCTTATCGTTCAACTATCGTTCTAGTTTTTAAGACACTTTCAATTTCACTATAGTGACATTGCACTTCTGAAACTCAGAAATCACACAAACTTTAAAAAGTATAATTTTAAATTATAATTGTACCAATGTGTTTTTTTTAAATATGGAAGGAAAGAGAAAACTTGATTTTGTATTTTATACCCAGTTGGGCGTTTACCTGTGTGTGGTAATAATTTCTTTTGAAAAAGAGTTTTAGTTTTAGCTTTAACATACATATTGTAGGCTACCTTTTATGCCATTCAGACAATTTTCAAGGTAAATGAAATTGGCAAAGTTGTTTCCATGTACAGAGATAGAAAAAGTTGTTCTTGGTAATATTATATATTATATATTATATATACAATATAATATGACTTAGGTGACAGTAGAACTTATAATGGAGATACAAAGATAAAAAAAAAATCAGTTTTGAGAAGTTAAAATTACTCTTGTTGCTAACCGAGTTGTGTGTGTGGAGAGAGCATTGCCCTTCAAGAACAAGCTAAGTAATAGGCGACTGACTAATATTACCAACGATTTGACATTTTAAAATAAATCTATGAAAGAAGTCTGTAATTAATTTAGATTTTTTTTTGTAACCGTCATGAAAAGTTTTTTTTTAATAAGAAATGTGTTTAAAATATCTAAATATTGTTTGCGATTTCAAGTAATATTATTACCTTTATCAAGAATTTACAATTCATATTTTAATGAACAGATTTGCTTTCTAGATTTATTTTTTATGAATTTCTAACTCTTTGATTATTCTGCATTCATGGAGGAACATCGAGGAAAAAATTGTAAGTGCGTTTAGTAAATAAAACGATAGGTGAGAATTGCTTAATTAGTATTTTCATGCTTCATATCTTTCAAAATAAACCTTTTATGAATAAAAATTAAAAAAATAACGTCTGTTTAAAGTTGAACCATTTTCAAACTGTCAAAAAAGCTTATTAAAAAAAAATTATCATCATTATATGAGCTCTTGATTTGAGCTACCATTCTAGTTTCTAAAACACTTTTCAAGTTTTTTTAAATTCTGCTCTTGAAAGACAGAATAAGTTTTTTCAATCAAAAAGACTGATTAGAGGCTAGAGTTTTCTAATCACTAGCCAAATTAGTGTTTGTCAACTCGAGTACTCTTCTAGTCTATTTGCAGCCTTTTTTATTAAAAAAAAAAACATAATTATTATATTAAGACTTGGATTTTTATGCAATATCAAGCAAATGTTTCTCAATCTGTGGCTCAAGTGCTAATTGTAAAGTACAAATCCCGTTTAGATAAAGCAACAATTTTGGCTTTTCAATCAAAAAACACTGGTTAGAGGCTAGAACTCTAGTTGACAACTGATAGTAACCAGAGACGTTCATCCTCTAAGATTATTAGAAAAATCATAATTGCAGTTGCTCTAATGATACAATTGGCACTTGGGCCCACAAATTGAGAAACATTTGCTTGATATTGCGTAAAAATCCGAGCCCTATTAATTATGCTTTACTAATTAGTGATAACATTACTAAACTAAATATTTTTTTTTTGCAAGTTAGTCCAGCATTATAAATATAGTACATGGGAGCTAAGTAACCAAGCGAAACGTCAATTTCACCCATAGTTGAGGCAATGTTGAAAGTACATGGACCCCCTGAAGGATAAAATTGCTCCAGGCTACAATTTCCCTTTCTTACACTTGTGTATTATTATTATTATTATTTTTGGGGGTTGGTGTAAATTCAAAAGGGTTAGATGTAGGCTACTTGCATACAGAATAACTTTAACAAATTTTTTGTTAATACATAATTGTAGTTTGTTGAGTTATTTATGAAACGTTTTCCTGCATTCAATACCGTTTCTAGGCGCTAAGTCGCCCAGTGCAAAACGTTTAGTGTTGTCTTCCTCCCACCACCAAAATACAAGATTGATTTTAAAAATAGGTAAATTTTCAAGTCATCCACTTTTAGCCATTCTATCTATCTGATGAAATTTTAATTTTCTGCTTTATTTTCTTAAACCATTTTATTATTGGTCCTTTTTGACGCCCTTCGTGGCGTCTCAGCACTCCGTGCAAATTACACGTCTCTAAAAAACGGTTCTTCTTGCATTGCGTTTTTATTAGACAATATTTAATATTGTTTAATTTTTGTGTTTTTATTTTTTAAAAAATATATATTATTATTATTATTATTATTATTCGGCCTTGACGTGTCTGGATGATTATTATGCTACAGTTTTGTCTTGTTTGTGCTTTTATCTTCATCTATACAATTGTAATTCCCCAATCAAAATGCAATGGTAGTTTTTTTTCCCTCTCTCTTCTCATTTCCTCGTGTGGCCGTGAGTCACTTTATCAAGTTGAAATTGTGTGTTAAGTCCTACTAGATTTTTTTTTTTTGAAAGTCTAGAGAGAAGAACAACTAGAACTTTAAAGTGCAATTTCTAAAATTTCAATTTTGCAAAATTTGCAGATTTTTATAACTTTAGAAAATTTGCAAGTAAAAAATGAGGAGAGTACAAAAATAGTGTTATACAATCTGTGCAGCTTATTGTATTATTTTTAATGAATTTGTATGTCTTTCAATTATTTTCCTATTTTTCTAATTCTAAAAACAATATCATTGATGATTGTTTACATATAATAATATTCATATTTACAATCTGATGCATGACTATTATACAGGTGTGTGTAATATATATAGATAGATATACAGTACAGTATATATGGTAAATTGATAGGTGTCACGTCACCATAGAAAAAATATATTTGTGGCGAGTGGTTCTCAACATTTTAATATGTAAATCATTGAAGGAGCCACGAATATCTTTATAAGCTGTTGTGGCTCATCATATACTGAGGCTTTTTTTGTGAGTATATTTCATTTTTAATCATTTTAAATTGCATTTTATCTATAGGTGCTCGCTAAAAAAAATCTGAGGCTACACTTCAGGTGTGGGGGGTGATCACTTCCAGGTGTGGCCACCACACTTTTTAACAGTTGAGAAACCACTGTTTTACGTGTATTTGATTATTTTATATATGTATTCCATTTGCCTTATATAACACCATTGAAGCTTTGCTTTTGTATTGGTTGTTGGTTGGTTGGTGCTTGATAATGATTATTCCTTTTTTTTTTTTTTTGGCTATTTTTTGAGTCATCATCATCCATGCAGTCAGTGTATGTGTGGTGTATTCGTGAGAGCGTTTAGAGTGATGAGAGCAAGCTCCATCTTTTTTTTTTACCATATATAATATAACATGCATATTAAGTAGTTCCGTTTTAAATATATATAGCTAAAGGTTTGCATATGTGAATAATTGTTTGCCAGTGTAGATGTGTGTATTTTTCCGAGGAAAAAAGGATAGGAGCTCTGAGAGCAGCTCTGAGAGTTTTATTCGGTGTCCATCTCTTGAACTCGAGAGAGAGAGAGAGTACAGAAAAGAGAAGGGGAATGAAAGAGAGATAGAGAGAGAGAGAGACCACTTTAGGTTGGCCTTTCACTTTGCTTTTGGCCAGGTCTTGAATGTCTTCTATTTCAGTTTTTTTTTTTTTTTTTAAAAAATTTTAGAAAAATTTTCTATGCACACAAATGGATGAAAAATGGTGAAAAGAAAAGGGGAGAGAGAAAAGAGTTGAGTTTGAACTACACATAACACACATACAAAAAAAAGACATTTGAATAAGGTTGTATTATGTGAATTTGAAAAGCTTTGGTCACCACCACCACCACCAAACTCAACTCAACTCTCTCTCCCTTTTTCTGAACCAAGTTTAACCCTTTTCATTTTTGTGACAAGTTGTTGCTTTCTAGTGACCAGTTGGACCACTTGGTTAATGCAAAATAGAAAATGGTCATATCATATTATATTTTAAATTTATCTCAAGTTGGAAGTTATTCTTTTTTTTTTTTTTTGTAAGCTTTTTCTTGAACTTCTTTTAAGTTCGTAAAACTCACAGAATTCAACTTTTGAAATACAAGTTTGAATTGTGTGAACAATGTGTGTCTGTTTTTTTTAGCAATATAGATTTTTTTTTGTAACTCAAGGTTTGAAATGTTGCATTTATTTTTTTTTTGTAGACTTTTTAGTTACATCTTGCTGCATTTTGTGATTTTTTTTCTTCTCCCTGATAGTTTCTAGTGTTTGTTAATTTTGTTTGTTATTATTGTTGAATTTATTGTTTTAATAATTTTTATTTCATTTGTTTTGTGTGTGTTTGTCTTTTTTTATAGTTAGAGGTGGTTCCTTGCAACGCTGAAGGTAAAGAGTACACTGAAAATGATGATATGTTCGTGGATAAACCTGATGATCTAATCGGTCGAGATATTCATTTCATCGTGAAAATTCTCAGTGCTCGTGGACTACCCAACAGATACACTGTTTGTATACTATTTATTATTATTTATATCTATATATTTATATGTTATTCTTAATTATTATAAATAATTATTTATTATTAAGGCTAAAAGTGTGCAAAATACTATTAAGTTTAACTTTTTTTTTAACGTTCGAATTGCATAATATTTGGAAATTTGTATAAAGTCGCATAATTTCATTTATTTCTTTAACAAAATTAATGTTCTATAATTTTCAACGTTATACATGTATATGCAATTCTGAATTTATTATTCTGTTTCGTTCTCGTATCATTTCAGGACATTTGCTGTAGATTTCGCATTTTTCTGGACACTGAAGATTCTCAAACTAAACTGGTTCCAGATGCGAGTAATCCTAAGTTTAATTTTGCTCGAATGGTTTCTTTTTCATCCGCAACAAAGGAGGTAAGAAAAGAAATTGATTGCTATTGTATTCACTATTCAAAGGACCCCCCCCCCCTCTCCAATTCCTTTTTTTTGTGTGTGTTTGCTTCTTATTATTAGTAGTCAGTACAAGTTCATAATAATTATTATATGGACAGTTTTGTAGCTTGGTGAAATTGTAGGGACACTTTATAAAATACTTTCAAGTAGTATTTTAGAAGAAGAAAAAATAAAAGTGTGAGGGGTTGCGTTCAAATGGAAAGAAAACAAAAATACTGGTTATTTTTGTGTGTTATTTTATAGAAACGCTATGGGAGGGAGTGTTAATTGGAGAACTAACTAAATGATAACAAAAACATTTGTTAAAAAAAAAATATCCATTTTATATTCACTAAAATCTAGTTAAAGATGTTTTATAAATATGTAGGCCTACAAATCTTGATTTATTTATTTTTTGTGATTTTAAAAGCCCTAATTTTAAATAGTTAACGCCTCCTCGAACTCTGGTTATTATGTGATTCTCAAGAGCAGAATTAAGATAAACGTGAAAGTGTTTAGAAACTAGAAGGTCAGTCATGCACTTAAAGGTGGTTTTCATGTTGACATATTTTAAAACGTCAGCTAGCAAATGATCCAATTTTAAGCAGACAATTTTTTTTTTTTAAATTTTTGTTAATGAAAATTTTATTTTGAAAGATAAAATCAGCATGAAAATACATTGATTGAGCTACCGTTCTAGTTTCTAGCACACTTTCAATTTTTCTTTAGTGTTGCTCATGCAACACGAGAATAACGAAAGAAATTCTTGAATTTTTTGAAAATGATTTTAATTTTTCCTATTTGTTGACGGTGTAATGAATGATATATTCAAACGTTAAATAAACATTAATTTCAATTTTTCTTTTTATTCTGTTTTTATTGTTTTTGTTGTTTTAAAGGTAGTGTCTTATTTACACGATGGTTTCTTTGTGATTCACGTATTGGGAAAACAGTGTCCTCGCAAATCGGCCATGCTTTTTGCTCGAGGCAAAAACACTCGAGAGATGCTCAAGAATGACCAACACATCTT
This sequence comes from Brachycybe producta, assembly GCA_036925085.1. Lineage (NCBI taxonomy): Eukaryota > Metazoa > Arthropoda > Diplopoda > Playtdesmida > Andrognathidae > Brachycybe > Brachycybe producta. The sequence goes on from JAUPFP010000070.1 coordinate 821,637, forward strand.
GGTCAAGACAAAGACTCTTTTGACTGGCTTCAATTTGAATGGACGGGTAACAAAAATTACCATCTCCTTGATAGATGTCGTATGTTTAAATATTAATTAAGTAAACGTTGGCCACTTTGCTTTTTTCGTTAACATTTATCATAACAGAAGTGGTCGGTGGTCACTCATTTTTCATAAACAAAGTACCTTGTCTGTTGCACCCAATTATACCTGTATTTTTAACCCCCTTTTTTCTATTCCCCTTCATCTGTTTCTTATCTCTTGTGTCCAGTGTTTCTGTGTGTGTGTACTACTTCACTGTCCAGCATGGATTATTTATTATTTAAAACTGACCTGCAACTTCAAGTAGATATTGACCACAATGATTTGCTTAAAGAGTCATTTTTACTGTTAACTTAAAACTAAAAATCTCGCTATAACTCTTGGATGTTCTGCATTTTGAAATCAACTTTTTAAGTCCTCTTTTTATTTTTGTTTGTTCAGGTTCCAACACTAAGAAGACATTAAAACCGAAATGTGTCTTGGAAACTAGAACGACATTTGAATTACTTAATTGTATTTCATTGTTGGTATCTTGAAAATTATTTGTATCTTGTCTTGTCATCATGAAAATAACCATAAGTTATTGAGATACCCTTCTAGTTTCTAAAACACACATTTTTCTTAATATTTGGTCTTGAAAGACAGAATAATGAGTGTTCAAGATTCGGTTTTGCCTTTTTTAATATTGATAAAACCAAATTTTTCCTTTTTGAACGCTTTTTGTCACAACTATAGAGGAGAAAATTATAATTCAATAATTTCAAATTGCCAGAAAAATATTTAATCAAATTTTTAAAAATATCAACATTAAAATTCACTCCAAAACACTTAAATTGCTTCCTTAATGTTGTTTCTGAAATACAGACTATAATCAGGTTCTTATTTAGTAGTTTCACCTTCATTACAATCTTAGATATGGCAATTTACTGTCACATAGCAGTCTTATTTCATTTGTGTAATGAGACTGTATTTTTATTCATTTGTAATTTTCATTCGAGTCTTTTTTTCTTTGATTTCTAACTATTTCTAGGCAATTGATCCTCAAAGACAAAGTATGGTCGTTGAGTTACTTTTGATGAAGAAGCAACAAACCAGACTTCAACAGAGAGTAGTCAGTATTATAGGAAATATTACTGGGCGCAATTGGAAACTAAAGACTTTGAATGCTTTGTGCTGTAAGGAATATCTAGAAAGGAGCTTGCTTTTGCCATTATCTGCTCAAATATGAGGCGTTCGAAACCCTTGTATGGCGCAAAAACGACATTACTTATACATATTTTTTGCAATCGAACCTTCAAATCAAAACAAGTTATGCGGATTACATGCTTGCTTTCTTGAGACTGGGTAGATGGAGCTAGCATGGTTCCCGGACATGTCGTTTTTCAATGCTTGTGTTTTCTTTATATAAGCTCGTGGATAACAGATTTTGCTTTAGTTTCTGAATGCGTCTACTACATGTTGTTCAATGATTGATACAATGTGTTATGTGTTTGTTTGATAGGAGGGAGTTAAGAAGCTGATGGACAAATCTCTCAAGTTGGGCCGCAGAACCGTGCCAACATTTTTGCTGAAGGAAGTGTTTAATGCTGGCAACGCGCAAGCCGTGGACAAAGCTCTCGCTCAACTTGAAGGTAATATTTAGGTAATATACAACAAAACAATCATCGTGTATATTGTTCAGAATGTCATATTAAAGTAAATTTCCTAGCACAATTTAAAAGACAAAAAATTACATAATGGAAGTAAACGTTTTTCTCCTTTGAAATACGGCTCTGGAGCTGATTGCGGTAGTATTTGAGTTAAATTGAACTTAAGCACTTCTCGAACTATAGTTATTCTGTCTTTCAGGTTCGAAATTAAGAAGAAATTGAAAGATGTTTAGAAACTAGAAGACTTATTTTTGTTTATCAACATTAAAATACTATTAAATGATTCAGCTACCGTTCTACATTAGTTTCTAACGTACAATTTCACTTGAGTGTTTGTTGCTCATGATTCATGAAACATAGAATAATTTAAGAGCTTCAAAATCAATTCTTCACAAAACATCACAAAAAGGGAAAAAAGAATGTTTGTTAGAAACTAGAATAGTAAATAAATTCTAAAGTAATTTTTATAACAATATTTTTTTTAAAATACACATTTTATAAAAATTAATTTATTAACATTAAATTGGATAATTTTTAAAACTATTTTCAAAAAATTTATTTTTAAATATATTTTTATGAAAATAATTTTATGATATCCGTTTAGTTTTCTAATTTCTTGCACACTTTTGAATTTTTCTTTCTGTTCGCATTATATACCTTAATGCCACCACAAACCTCCAACAAAAATTGCATTGCCTGAATTTTCTTATTATTCGGTATTGTGTCCACATATACATAGTGTGAGGGCCGAATTATGATTCTCCCTTCCCCCTGTTTTTTTTTTAAAGTATAAGTGGGGGGCTAATTGATGGTTTAATGTAATACGTGTGACTCTATTATTCCTCTGTTATCCCCTATCCCCTCTTTTTTTTGCTTTCAATGGGTAAAGGGGATAAAAAAAGATGGGGGTATCTGAATTGTTGAACACACACACAAAAAAAGAACAGGTTGTAGTTTATCCCCTACCCTTCTTATTCAGTTATTATTAGGGCTCGAATTTTTATGTTATATCAAGCAAATATTTCTCAATCTGTGGCCCAAGAGTCAATTGTGAAGTAACAATCCCAAATTTAGATCTTTTTTTAAACAAAAATATTGGTTAGAGGCTAGAGCTTTTATTTGACAACTGATAGATATATCCAGATATCTAGCCTCTCTAACCGGCTTTTTTTTTATTAGAAACAAACAATTGGAGACTTGGAGTTGCTCTAATGATAATGTATTAATGATGATTACTTTACGATTGGCACGTGGGCCACAAATTGAGAAACATTTACTTGATATTGCATAAAAATCCGAGCTCTACTTATTATGCAACAACTCTCAGCAAAAAAAAAACTTCAGAAAAACACATTTCTTCGACTTTATTCTTTCTTATTGCAGTCTTTTTGCCATTTAAACTTGTCTGAATGGTTGTGTCATAAAATTTCACACTTTAACCCACTAAGTTTGAGGGGGTTGTTGTCTATATTATTGTTATTATATGCCACGTCTTCACCTGTCTGTCATTCTTAGTTCTTTCTTTATACCTGTTTGAAAAGTGAAGGGGGAAATGGAGGTTTTGACTGTTAAAACAACAATGAAGTGTTTGATAAACAGAACAAAAAAGAGAGGTGTTGGGGAGGGGATGAATACTTAAAAGTTATAACAATATATATATATATATATGGACCACACATAACTTTATATATCTACCCTTTTCTTATGAAAAATTCATTTATTTATTTATTGGTATGAAAAATCCTACTTTTTGAGTGGTTCAACATAAAATAAACGGCATTTTTATTTTCAGTAACGAATTTAAACTAGTTTTTTTATGTGTAAAAAAAACGGTCCTCCAAACTCTTTATTTTTTCTGTCTTTCAGGATCAAAATTAAGAAAAGCATGAAAAGGTGTTAGTAACTAAGTAGATAGCTCAATCACTTACGGGTAATTTTATGTTGATATCTTTTAAAATAAGCTTTTTATGTCAGTTTGTATATGATCATACTTTATATCAACACGAAAAATATTATTAAGTGATTCAGCTACCGTTCTAGTTTCTAACACACTTTCAATTTCTTGTTCGTGTTGCTCCTGAAGGGCTCCAGAGATCGAAAGTAGGCTTTTCATAAAACATCAAAAAATAGTTCATAGTTTGTTAGAAACTATAGAATAATATAATAAAGTTAACCAGCTGTTCTTTTGTATTTAGAGCAATTTGAAAATGATATTTTACATTTGCAATATTTTGCATCAATATTTAGTGAAAAATGACTTTCAAATTAACTTATAAATAATTGTTGGTTATTTAATATTATAATACATATAACCCATTCATGATACAACTCTAATCTAAAGAACTTAAATTCCTTTTACATTTTCGTTTGTTTTTCTGGTTTTGGGCACATTTTTTGTTTCTCGAAGTTACTTCTGAAAATATTTTGCATCAGTTATGTAAATTTTTGTTTGAAATGTGTTTAGAAATTTACTGATAAATACGGTAGCAAATTATGCTTTTTAAAATAAAAAGGCTAATTTATTGGCTGATTTTCTACGATCAAACATGTAACCAAGAGTTTCTTTAAATTGTAGCCTTTAAATAGTTTTTTTAAGAGAAAAAAGTATAATTTTTTTGCGTTACCGATAAATAATGCCAAAAGTTTGCACAAAACACATAATTATGGTTCCAAGCCCTTTTGTGTACATTATGAGAGTCATATGTACAACAGTAATTAGTTTAATTTGAAATAAAAATGCATAATTTTTGAAAATTTGCATAATTTCACTTATTTCTTTTGGTTTGAAAAACAAGTCTGCAAATTATTTCTGAAATCAAATCGTTTTGATTTTGAATTGTCTGTTGTTGTTTCTGTTGATTGTAACTATTAATTACTTCAGGCAATCCATTTTTTGTGCTATATAATATATATTTTTTATTTGCATAAAACGAATAATTGTCTTGCATATTTTGAATTTATTTTTGGAGTTTATTTGCTATTTGCGTAATTGTATCAAATTTTTGGCATTATTTGATAAGCTCAGATTAGGTTGGATTAGATTGTTTTCACGTTGTGGTCTTGTTGTTTGGTTTGTTTTGTTATATTTGTTTTTTGGCTTAACTTTTATTATCATTATTAATATGATTTTTTTTCTCCCCTAAAATTCTCAGATACTCCAGATGATGTACAAGAATACAATCATATTAAGAAAGTTCACACTACTAATTCTTCAACGTGTGCCCTTTTATAAGAGGTGCACTAGTTTTCTATTATTTTGTTAACTATGCCCTAACTAAATATATTAGCCTGTTTTTATGCCTCCTAAATGGTTATTTTTCTCCTCCCTCTCATAAGTTTTTAACCATTTCTCTCTTTGTTGAATAATTGTCCTTCCTATTGGTTAGTAATTCCCCTCCTTATAGCTCCTCACTTGTCTAAGTTCTAAGTAGGGGTTTAAATTTAAAGGGGGGTTTTACTTTATGACATGGGTTCTCACTTATTTCAACCCTCCTTCCTCTAACTTTCTACCCTCTACCCCTCTATTTTTACCCTTATATGTCTATTAGACACCCTCACGCCCAAGTGTGTTTTGCTCACTTTACCAATAAGATTTGGTTAATAAATCAAAAAAGGCCCTAATAGCTTGCTTGCTATTGGTTTCTTCAACATGTTTTATTATCTTTAGGGTCTTTTGTGTGGAGACATCCCTCTCAAATGTAAACCCAGTGTTATAAAAACCACACAGGTTACACTAAGCTTTTGATCTTTTAACATAAGTTCTTGAAAAGTATACAATGTTAGAATGAAGTAAATATTTCTAGTAATTGTATATTTTAAAAAAAGAAGGGGAGGGGGAGGGAATAAGATTTGGATGGAGTTAAGAAAGAAAATTGAAAGATGTTTAGATGATGCGTGCCAAACGCTTGACATTATTTTAACCAATCAATGTAAATAATTAATTTTAATTTGGAAATTACATAGAAATGAAAATGTAGATTTATAATTATAAATTTTTAAAAAATTTCACGTTTATATGAAAAAAATTTCAAGAGATAAATGTTAGCTCAAGACTACAATTTTGAGGAGCATTTTGGTTTGCCAAAGATTGCATTTTTATTTTACAAGATGATAAAAAATACAAATTTTAAATTTTGAAATAATTTCAATTGTGAAATTTGAATCATTTAATTTTTGTCTATTACTCTTGGAAGTTTTTTTAAAAAAAACTCTTGTAATTTATTTTTTATAATGTATATCCAAAGATAAAAATGGATCACACTCATAATTGGCATTATGATTATAAATATTATTGCTGCCATATTTGAGCTAAAATGATCTCAAAATGTTTCACTAAAATAAAATTGATTTTTATTTAGATTTGAATTTTTTTTTAATCTAATGAAACGTTTCTTATCTTGTTCGAAATGTTTTAATTATTATAGATTTAAATAATATTTATTTTTTTTGCTTATATTATATGCCAATTTAATTCTTAAATATTGTGACCACAACTGGTCCTAAGTTTTTTTTATAATGTAGGCCTTTTGACCCTGTCTTATTTTGAGTTAAGCTGGTTTTAAAGTGTAAATGCATCTCGAACTCTTGTCTATTCTGTCTTTCAGAAACAAAATTATGAGAAACTTGAAAGTGTTTCATTGAAGTTAGAAGGGTATATCACAATCAATTAAGGGTAATTTCATGTTGGCATTTTTTTAAAGTGGCTGAATAGATATTTAATTTGTTTTTTGTCATTCCGAATGACGCCACTGCAGTGGCTAATGCTAAGCTCCATATAGATCTAGATGTTTTTGGGAAATTTGGACGCAGAAACGTCTATAGTGAACTTTTTTTAGAAACAATATTATAAAAAAATTTAAAACTGTTTTCAAAATTACGTGGTAGAAGATTAGATCTATGTTGAAAGTTTTTTCATTATTATAGCAGTTGGATAATGACCCGTTTTTAGGTTTTTTCATTAACATTTCATAAAAAACTATTTTTCAAACTATCATAAAAAGTTTATTTTTTAAAGATATCAACATGATAAAACTTTTAACATTATCACCAACTATTCTAGTTTCTAAAACACTTTGAATTTTTTTTTTTATAATATTTCTCATGAAAAACGTTTGTCTGAAACATAAATTTTCTCAAAATCGCGGGTGGACCTCATATAGAACATAGACTAATAGCTACTGCAGTAGCGCCATCGGAGGAACAAAAACAAAATAAATATCGATACAGCCACCTTAAAATACGCTTTCAGGTCAGTTTCCAAATGACCTATCTCTTAAGTAGATGAACTTTTTTAGTTTTTGGGTAACAAAAGTTAATTTTGAAAGAGTATCACCTATGAAAATATTATTAAGTGATTCAGCTACCATTCTAGTTTCTAAGATACTTTTTAATTTCTTCTTATTGTTGCTTCTGAAATGCAAAATCACCATGAGTTCGAGAATCAGCTGTTTATAAAATGTGTTAATTTTGTAGTATATGCGTAAAATTGCTTCTCCTCAAGATTTTTTAGTCAATAAGTGAAACATTTCTTGTTTATATTTTTGTTCTTATTAGTTTTTTTTTTGGCCTCTGTAGATTTATGTGGTCACATTATTTTAATTTTAATCTTAATATTTTTTTTCTCTTCTTCTGTTTGGTTAATTATCAATTATTAATTATAGTTAACGGTGGTGCAAATAAATACACACCCAGCTTATCAAAGTCAAGGCTGTGATAGCTGCCCACTTCCCATTCAAAGTTGTCCAAAAATGCAGTGGCATTTCTAATATATATTGTAAAATCCGTGTTTTCAAACTTTTTTTTAAAAAAAAGTGATTGTTGTTTATATCAGTTTACATGTAAAAACATGTGTAATCTTTATATGTAGATTCCACTTAATTAGCATATAAAACTGGGGGTGGCAGTCTTAATTTCTGTCCGTAAACCATTTATTGTTTAATTTCACTTTATATGATTTTAACAAAAAAAAATTTGAGATGCATTTTTCTTAAATATTTTTTTGTTATAAATTAATCCGAGATGCATTTTGTCAAATTGACTCATAAATTGCAATGAATTTCTTTCTAGTTAAGTGTTTCAAAAATCAATTTCTTTATTCTGTCGTTTCCTTACAAATGTGCTGTTGTGGATGTCACTCTTAAAAATACTTTCCCTGGCTAATTATTAATTAATGTTCATGTAAACTTTTATTAATCATTGTAATTAATATAGTATTTGCTACAAACAAAATAGGTTAATTTGTATCCCTCCTCTTAATTCTTGAAAACAAAATCAAACTGTATGCATATTAAAATTAATTGTCCTTAATTGTGTAGATATTATAACCATCTATTGTTGAAATATGAAAAGCCTATAAATAGAAATATTTAATAAAGGCCAGATATTTTCAAAAAAAAAATGATAGAAAGGGTTATACTAGATTTATATTTACGAAAAAACGACTTTTAAGTTTTTTTGTTTATAAGGCATTCTGCATATTGCAATCAATTAATTAATTATTATAGAATAGTACCCGAGAATGATTAATTTGAAGAAGAAAAATTAATCCTTGAAGTATTGAATTTACTTGATCTCAATTAAGTGTTTTATAAATTCGATGTTGATGAGAAGTAATTTGATTTAAATGTTTTATTTGGAATTTTACAACTTTTATTAGTATAGAAAGTTTGGTTCAATTTTTTTTATGTTAGTAATTAATTTGTTAAAAGTGGTATAGTAAGTAAGATAAAGTATGTTTAAATTATGTATTGAAAAAGAAATGTGAAATTATGTTTTGTGTAGTTAAAATTGTTTGTGTGTGTGTATATATATATATAATTTGCCCTTGTCAAAGAATTCATTGTGTGCTAATTGTTTTGTTTTAAATGTTGTGTTAATACTTGAAAAGTGTTAGTTGGACTTTTCGTTTTATGAAATAATTATAGATGTGAAAATTAGTAAGGCTTACACGTAGTAAAATTGAATTTCCTTTAATTATATTACGAATATGGTATGAGTATTTGTGCTTGAAAGGGTTAACTTAAAAACTAAAATTTTTTTGTTTGATAAACATTTAATTTTTACATCTTTGGTTAAATTAATAGTTGAGAAATGTTTGTTTTTTTTCAATTACATCTGAAACAAAATTAATTAGTTATTATTTTAATTTTATTATTATAATTATTAATTATTTATGCAGATTTGTAACGTTTTATTTAGTTGAAAAAATAAATAATAATGTCCAAATCTAATTTTTTTTAATGAGAATGAAAAAAAAAATGATTTTTAAATTGTTTGACACTCGAAATGAGAAGCATAAATTACTTGATCTTGTGTTAGACAAAAAATCACCATCTGTGCCTTAATTGACACAAAATATCAAAAGAATTTCATTTTTACTTGAATTCGTTTAAATTCTTCTTTTTTTATATATATATATTATATACATATATAAAACAATAAGCACCCTTTCTGTACAACTACAAACATTACAATAGTTAATTAGAAATAGTGAGTCCAATTAATTAATCATTTTAGAAAATCTAGGCTTATTTAACCTGCGATTGTCTTGTGTGTGTGAATTTTGTGTGATGTGTATTTTTCTTTAATATGTATATGTTTGTAGGACCTATTTAATTATTTTTGGTGCTGAAAACTGCACATAAATGGTTGTGGAAATTGGTCACTTGTCAATTTGAGTAGTAATAAATTATTGAATTTGCAAAATTTGTCTTATTTGTTGGGGGGGGGGGGGGTTGGGGTTGTTTGTAACTATTGTATAGATATAACTAGGGGCTTACTATGCTCGTATATAAAAATATGTCAGCTTATTAGAAACTAGAAAAGTAATAATAGGTGAATGTGCTAAAATCAGGAAATAATGACAATTTTAAAATTATTTCAAAAAATTATTAGAAAAAACTATAAATTATAGAAAGTTTGAATATATTAAAAATTGAAATATTTATATAAAATTTGAATATATTCAAGCTGTTATGTGTACGGTAGTTAATATAAAATTACTTTTAAAATCATATCTAATTATTTATTTATATAATTAAATTAATTATTTATAACTAAACGATTTTTTTAATAATACAGGGTGGTGAAACGAATCTAAGAATTTAATCTTAGATTAATTTTACAGGCTAATCTTTAATATTTTGCTATGCGTAATTTTGATCATCCTGTATTTCAATTGGCATTCCGTTTGATAAGTAACGTCTTTTATAAAGAGCGCTTTTGTTTCTGGTCACTAGATGGCAGTATGTTATCCACTTCTCACAGTCACGAGGCTTATTTATAAATAAACCAATCAGCGTTGTCCACGTGTTTAAATTCATTAAAGTGGCCATGTGAGTTTTTGTGTTATTTTTCTTCTCGTTTCGTGGCCGGTTTTTTTTTTAACGGAAGATTTGGTTCGTTTTTTTCCCCCCTAATTTTTGCTTCTAAAAAGACGGGTTTTTTGAAAATTTATTTGGTATTTTAACCGGTGATTCTGATTTCAACAATGATCTCCACTTATTTTAATTTTTTCAACATCGTTTTATGTCTGTATTTAAGTTTTTTGAGTTCATGTTTAGCTGACAAGGAACTTCTATGTCTTGGTTTGTTCGCATTTTATATGTTTCCGATTATAAAAAAACCTTCATTAGAATTGTAAGCTATGTCAACACCCCCCCTCCTCGAACTCTGATTATTCTGGCTTTCAGATGTAAAATTAAGAGAAATTTGAAAGTGTTTTAGAAACTAGAAGGGTAGCCCAATCACTTAAGGTTATTTTCATGTCGATATCTTTTAAAATAAACTTTTTATGAAATGACGTAACTTTTAAGCAGACGATATTTTATTAAATTTTTGTCTATAAAACGTTTATTTTGAAAGATATCAATATGAAAATGCTAATTAAGTGATTCATTCAACTACCATTCTAGTTTCTTACACACTTTCAATTTCTTATCAGTCTTAATTGCTTCCGAAATGGCAGAAATAATTAACCAGAGTGTTCGAATATCACCTGTTCTTAAAGCAACTTAAGTTTTAAAAAGTTGAAAAATCTTTTAGAAACTAGAGAAGAGTAAATGAAATTATTTTCTGTTGATATTTTTTTAAAAAAATAAACTTTTTTATGTCAGTTTTATGTTAATTTCAATCGTTTCTTTCGTGTTTGGCTGTAAAGTTTCCATGCAACTACGATAAAAAGTTTATTTTGAAAGATATCAACATGAAAAAAATACTATTAAGTGAGTGGTTCATCTGCTTTTCTAGTTTCTAAAGGACTTTCGATTTTGTTCTATTGTTGCTTCCAAAAATTGGAGAATAACAAAGATTTCTGTTTCCGTTGTGCATTTTTGTAACTTGTGTTTGGTGTTATTGTAATGGCAATTTTTAATTTAGTTTGCAATGCGGTTGTGGACGAGTTAAACGATGAGATCAGCAAAGTAAATCCATCGAAAAAGGTTCAAATCGGAAGTTATCGAATCGATCCGAACGGAGATCAACGTAAATCGGAGGTTTTTTTTCTTCTTCGTTGTTTTAACTTTTAATAAATATATTACTAGGCCTATATCGTAAATCATCGATCATCATCATCATCATCACCAAAACGAGATTCCGTTCTAATATATATGATTATTAATTTATTATAAACTAGATTACGTGATATCTTTCAAAATAAATTTTTAATACACAAAAATTTAAAAAAATATAGTCTGTTTAAAGTTGGGTCATTTTAAAACTGACATAAATAACCTTAAGGTGAATCGAGCTACCAGTCTAGTTTCGAAAACGCTTTCAAGGTTCTCCTAATTTTGCAACTATGATACAGAATATCCAGAGTTCAAGAGATATGTTAACACTTTTAAAATGTGTTTACAGATACAATATGCAAGATCAGACATGCATCTTAACGAAGTTTTAGAAGAACTTTGTGCGAAAATGGAGGATTACGCTGAAGCTCACTACAAGGAAAGCGGTGAGAGAACCATTCTGAAATTGACCGGTTCAGATGGATCGATGCATCCGGATATGGGAAAAGTTGATTTCGTTCAAGATGGAGAACTCAACAAGAAGTTGAAGTTTTACGTAAGTTCTTTCTCTCTCTCTCTCTTACACACACTTTTCGAATCCGTTTCTTATGATAGTTGAGAACTATCGACGTATCTTTCGTTTTGTGTTTTCAGTGCGAGACGATCGTCGAAGATTACGAAGACGACATCATGAGAATCTTCAAAAAAGAAGTGAAAAGTGAGGAAGCAGCTTCGCAGTTGTGTTCTCAGGCAACCGGTAATGACAACAAGGAAGCCGAGAAAGGGCCATTTATTAATAAAGTGTCTTTAAGATGTTTTATGAACAGCTGTGATTTTTGAACTTTTTATTTCTGCCGTTTCAGGAGAGCAACATTAAGGAGAAATTGAAAGTGTGTTAGAAACTAGAAAGACAGCTGAATCACTGAAATCAAAATAAACTTTATTTAGACAAAAATTAAGAATTATCGTCTGCTTAAAGTTCGATCATTTTCAAACTCTCATAAAAAGCTTATGTTGAGAGATATCAACATGAGAATACTCGTCAGTGATTGAGCTACCTTTCTAATTTCAAAAAACACTTGATTTGTTCCTTAATTTTGCTCTCGAAATTCAGAAAGAAATAAGAGTTCGAGTGGCGTTTACACTTTAAAACGAGCTTAATTCAGGTTGAATTTCATGTTTCCATTTTGAAGGTTTTTGTCCAATTGGATCCGAAGAACGAGACGATTACGAATTCGAAAAAAGAGAAGAACTCTAACAACAATTTTCGTTGTTGTACAAAGATAAGGTTTTTTTTTAATCATTCATGTTATTTATAACGACTTCTGTAAAAAAAAATTATCATCAAAAACAAACAAAAAAACGAGAACAGTTAATAAATTTCTTTTTTTTTTCGACAACTAAACATAAGTGTTAATTGGAATGGTTAGAGATCTTTTAACAGCGGAATAACGCATATGCGATATACATTTTCACATTCTTTCGAAACATTCACGCAGATTCTGCCAATGATTCAAAGCCTGAAATGATAGAGAACAAATTAAGTATGTTAGTTAAGTGTATTTTCAGTTTACGTTTGGAATTCGAAGCAAATTTCAATGTGCGAGAATGTCTTGTAAATCGTTCGACATTCAAACAAATCGAAAAACAGCCGTCACTTTCTTTCAACATTTAAAACAATGTTCTTAGAAGCAGAACCACTTTGTGGCGTTACATAAACAAGACATCAACAGACACTAACCAGAAACAGGAGAGTTTGAAAGTATTTCGATCTCGGTGATCAGAATACTTTCAATTAATCTATTGGTGAAGGTTTTCTCTTTCTGGTTTTGTAAAAACGTCCGAACTCCGAATGCTATCGCCATCGGACACCAATTATTCTCTCGTTAGTGGGTCAATTTCTTTCTTGGAGCTCTTCTTTCACTGATAGTGTTGTTTTTTCTATTAGTCTCACTGACTAATAGAAAAAACAAGTGAGCTTTGCCTCAAGTTCTCTTTATAAAATCAATCTATTTTACATTGAAATTTGCCGATTTCTTTTGTTAAAAATTGCTTTTGACCTTTTTGCACATTTTGATCTGCAAAATGGCATAAAGCAAAAGAGTCTCCTTGAGATCTTTAACTTTCTGTAGTTGAAACGATTCAATGTCTTTTTGTGCGTTTTCCACGAATGTACTATAGATACATAATAAATTAACAAATTAATTAGCAAAAGTTCTTCCTTTCAACTTTATCTTTCTCCATCTCTAAAACAAAAGAACTTATTCCCATTACTTTGCATCTTCCGACGATTGTCTGCATTGATTTTCAGCATCAAGTAACTGCGTTTCGATTTGTTGCAACTTGGTATCTCGAACTTCGTCCGTATCGACAGTTGCAAACCAGCGTGACATAAAGCTTTTCTTTCCCTGCAACTAATTTTTTAAAAAAATGTCTTTAAGATGTTTTATGAACGCTGATTTTCAAATTCTGGTTATTCTTTGTTTAGAACTCATCTTTCGAAATACCTTTCTAGTTTCTAAAACACTTTCAAGTTTCTTTTAATTTCGCTCTTGAAAGGCAGAATAACCAGAGTTCAAGAGGGTCGTTTACACTTTAAAGCGAGCTTAAAACATAGAAATGTGAACAAACCAAGTTCTCGCGCTGCAACGATTTAGCGGCCAGATTCTCGTCGGACCGTTCAACTTCGTACTGAATCATTTCTTGCTGTTTACAAACGGACCTTTTATTTGTCATGTCAAGAAAAAACGGAGTTTGTTAGTAAATTTTCAAAAACATGTATCGATTAGTTTTGTTAAGAGCCTAGAACACTTTTGTGCACATGCTGCGTGAAGAAATAGATGCAATGTTTCCAAAAATATAGTCTCGATTCTAACTACAAATCTCTCTTGAAAATGAGTTTTGAACAATAATTAAAGTTGCAATCGCTTCCTAAATGTTGTGGGCAGGTGGTTTTAAGGTATATGCTAATTATGCTAATTTGCTAAAACCATGTTAAAGGGCATTGACCTCAAAAAGGTCAATTTTGCTAACAATCTTTCTGTTCTTCAGAATCCTCTTTGAGCTTTAAGAAAATTTGCATGTATTCTTCAGGTTTTAAGGTAATTTCATGACGTTTCGGTTCCAAAAAGTTACTCGAATGGCTCTACCATTTGGGTAACTTTTGGAACCGCAAAATTGACCATGTCTCGTAGCACGTGCAACTCTGGAAGTGTCTTAGGTGATATAATTAAAAGAACCTCATAGAATCCGAAAAGAACAGATATTCCTTCATTTGATCGGCAAACTGTTCTTCTTCGTCTAAACACTCAGAAAGTGAAGCATATCTAAAACAATTAATATTGGGGATAACGTAACGTTCTTACTGTATCAAAACGATCAATATTACGCATGAAACAAATGCGACGCTTTCTCAAGCTGTGGACCGATTTCTTTTTCTGCTGGACCCCAACTAGAACAGACACGACCGTAATTGGCATGCAGTTTATGGATTCCATAGATGCGATCGGCTAGTTTCTACGATAAGAAAGATAAAAAAAAATCGAAAGGTTGGTTTTGGAATCTCAAATCTTTCTATTTTTTTTTTCTTTTTCTTCTTTACGACTCAACTGCGCGAACTTTCAGCACGTTTGAAATGTTGTTGTATAACTCGTTGCTGTAGTTTTTGATTTCTTCGAATCTTCTAATAAATTCAATTTAATTATATTAATAAAGCAAGCTCGTTTAGCATAATTGTGTTTTAAAATTCTTGTATGAAAAATAATGTACTTGTCGGGTTTCTTTAGCATGAACGACACACTTAACGACTTCAATTTAGCATCGGCCTGCAAACAAACAAAAAACCCAATGAAACAATTTTCCATTTTAATTTTACAATTTTTGCGCTACTTTTCCAATGTATCCGACGGCCGAAACTGGATCGCTTCCGTTGTCTTCCTGTATTTAAAATAAAACGAAGCTAAAATGTTAATTCTCTAAACTTCAAAGTAAGTAAAATACTTGTTGAAGGAATCGTATGAAGACTTTATTGAAGGAAAGAACTTTGTGCGAAGCAACACGAAGAAGAAAATTCTGTTTAAAAAATAACACGAAGAAGAAAATATATTTTAGTAAAACAAACATTTGTCTTCGTCTTTTTTTGTAGTGATTTTTACTTCTAAACCCGCTTTACGACGATCAACGAAATCTGGATGAAATGGATCCGTCGTTGTGATTTGCCACGGAAACAAAGCCTTTTGAAAAATGGGTATCGTTAAGATCTCCATTCCTTTAAATTCGACACATGACTGATTTATGTTTCTTACTCTCTTTTCAGGTAACGGAGGTATAACAACGTAAGGATATGTTATCTGTAAGTAACTCTTTAATGTTTCGAACTCGCTGTATCTTCTCCAAATGCCACTGAAACCTTCTAAATTATCCGGTTTAGAATCGGACGAAACATTCTCCTTTTCCCTGTGTGGGTTTTTCACACACAGATATTAAATAAAAAAAAAGTTACCGATTTATCATTTTTATGGAAAACGTGATTTTTTTTAGAAGAAATTCAAACTTGATTATGAACTAGAAACGTAAGAATATGTCACTTAAAAGTAATTTCATAACTGATATCACAGCATGTTGGTAATTTTTAAGCTGGGATAAATCAGATATAACACAAAATGGAAAGGATCTGAGTATTGTTTCATGTTAAGGTTGTGGTTTTAAAGTGCAAATGCCTCTAGAATTCTAATTATTTTGTCTTTCAGGTGTAAAATGAAGAGAAACTTGAATGCGTTTAGAAACTAGAAGGTGGAGCTCAGTCACTTAAAAGGTATTTTCATGTTGATATCTTTCAAAATAAACTTTTTATGTTAATTTCTAAAAAAAAAACCCAATACAAATTTTATTTTGAAAGATATCAACATGAAAATTGATGAAAAATGATTGAGCTTCCCTTCCAGTGTGTAAAATACTTTCTAGTTTCTCGTAACTTTGCTCCTGAAAGAATAATTAGCTGTTCATAAAAAAATCTGGGAAGGACAAGCCAGAATTGATCGTCTGTATCCAGCTTTATAATTTCTAAACCAACTTTGATTTTCTTATAAAAAATACTTCTGATAAATTAATCAGAAGATTAATTCTAGGTCATAATGTAAATTTAACGCCAGTTAATCACTTTGTTTCGATGAAATAAACGGTGTAGGAATCTCTTAAATTAACCGTTCCAGTATTAAGTCGCTTCTCAGTGTCCGATATCGTAATTTCAAGAAAATCTAAAAGGCATTTCGTCTTGAAATATAAATGATAAAAAATACAAGAATTATTAATATTAATATTTACACTTTAAGGTGGTTTTAAAGTGTAAACGCCTCTCTCAAATTCGTGATGTTTGCATCTTTAAAGTTCAAAATGAAGAAAAACGTCAACGCGTTTTAGAAACTGGAAGGGCAACTCAATCACTTAAGAATATTTTCATGTTGATATATTTCAAAATACACTTTTTATGGTTTATTTGTGGTCTATAAAAGTTTACTTTGAAAGATATTTACATGAAAATATCCTTAAGTGATTGAGCTACCTACCGTTCTATAGTTTCTAAAAGACTTTACAGTTTCTCTTAATTTTGCTTCTAAAAGATAGAATAATCAAGAGTTAAAAAAAATCAGCTGATTGTAAACCGTTTAATAGAATTAAATTATAATGTTTTCATTTCCGTACGTTTGAAGAATCCTTGTGAAACGAATTATTTGCATTTTCTTGTTCAGCAGCTAAAGATTTTTCTCTTTCCATATTTTCCATCAGGTCTCTCTATCTTTAAGAAAAATAAGAAATTATAATTAATTTAAGTGTTAATTTGATGTAATACATTTATGACGTCATTATTCTGGGGTACGTTCAGTTTTTTTCTTCTTTTAATTATTTAACACAAAATTATTCAATTTATTAGTTTCTGAAATGTGCTATTGAGTCTACGTGGTCTTATTTAGCATACGATATAGAACACATTTGCATAAAATTAATTAAAATAAGCGTTCTAAACGATACAAATCCTTTACTTACCGCAAAGTTTTAATATGGAGCGACCATTCACGTTCCTTTATTCGTAAAAACGACCTCAACATTACGTCACGATAATAAAATATACACAACAGAACATCGATTATCCGAACAACTATTATCCGAACACCTATTTATCTTAACGAGTCATTAAAATAAATAATATATACATACAAAATGTATATTTTGTTTCCGCTTTCGTTGTCGTTTTTATATTTAAAATCTATTATTTGAAAAATTGATTATCCGAACCTATATCTTGATCTCACGTTGTTCGGATAATCGATTTTCTACAAAAGGGATGATATAAAAGAAAATCATGTACGAGATTCACTTAGATTCACAAAGATTCAGAACAAAGTATATGTATGGCAAGCTGTTTTAATTTTTATTTGCGGTTTACTGGATACCGAGAATAAAAATTAATTATGAAAATTTAGTGAAAAAGCGTATAAAAAGTAAACCGGGTTGCCATACTGTATGAGATTCATTCACTGTGTCGTCCCCCTTGTTATCTACTATAATCTTTTAAAGAAAAAATATGACGTCATAGTACATCGATATATCGATAATTTATTTAAGACATTATGCCGACAAAAGATTGCCAGTTATGCTATGACGTACAATTATTGATACTAAATGTTGGTTGTACTAGTATGGCGTTGATTTCATAGTTACTCGTTGAAAGCAACTGTTGGCGCGTGGAAGGTTTCTGATGAAGCATTCCGTAGGCAAGGCCGGTTGGTTTGAAGAGACTGTTAATATTGTTGTGCTTCAATATATCACTATGATATGATTTGTAGGTGTCTTTTCTGTTCGGTTTACGGATTGTAACTGACATTACATTTTGAAATCTTCCCACCAAATCGTCAACGACAACGAAATTCATTCATTTTCTTTGCAAAGATCTTTTGTTTCTGATTTTTTTCTAATTACATAAAGAATCGATTTGTCGGAGAAGTTGACCTGAAGCAGGCCTCAACTGAGAAACAATGAAAACACAGTGAGTTTCGCTTATAATTACATTGTTTTTTTGTTTTTTTATGTGTCTTTAACGAGCCGACAATAATTTATAAAAGCGAACCAAAAAAAAAACAAGCCGATTGTAAACAAATTTCATAAGAAAACTGCAAATATATACCGGAAACTTCAGAGATATACGTTAAATTTATTTGAAAATTGCAAAAACTAAGCACTAAAGTAGAAAAATGTACAAGAAACTCTAGAAATCTGAGGGAAATTGTAAAAATTCTTTAGGAATTTGTCAAAAAACAAAGAGAAATTGCAAAATTACGCGCCAAAATTAGTCAAATTTCATTGGAAAACTCTAAATATATGCAGGGATACTCTTAAAAATCTGTGGAAATTACGGATTTTTTTTTTCGATTAGGAGCTGCTTGCTTCCAATCTAAGTTCGTGGAGTTGCTAACTTGCTATCTAGATTACTAAATGTGTAATTTACTTTTAATTTTTCAGACGTAATCGTATCGTAAATCGTAAACCACCGCCGTTACCACAAAAAACACCAAAATCGTCATCAAAACTGAAAGATCCCGTTGAAGTTTACTGCCGACTGAGACCTTTAAGAGATCCAAATGAAAGCGTGTGCGCCATTCCAATTACAAACACAGTTATTCAGCTGACTCCATCCGATTCGGCACCATTATTACGAAATGGAACCGTCAAAGAGGTTTAGTTTTAAAACCGATCTAATTCAAATCAAAATCTAAAAGATTCGCTTCTTTTTCTTCTTATCTTTTCAAACACGTATAGACTCAGTACACTTTCAAGTTTGTGTTCGACGAGAAGACGTCTCAAAAAGGTCTTTTCGATCACGTTGCTTTACCGCTCGTCAGCGATTTACTTTCGGGACGCAACGGTCTCCTCTTTACTTACGGAGTTACGGGATCGGGAAAGACTTTTACTATGACCGGAACACCGCAGAACGGAGGAATTCTGCCGAGAAGTCTGGACGTTCTCTTTAATAGCATCGGAGAATTGCAAGCAAAGAAATATGTCAGTTCTTAAAATGGTCTAAAACGAAAATCGGTTTATTTTTTCTGCAAGGAAAAAATTTTTTAACGAATTTCTAGTTTGATTTGAAACTAGAAGAGTAAATTAAGTTTTTTTTTTTTTAAAAGTGCAAACGCCTGTTGCTCAGTCACTTAAGGGTATTATCAATTTATCATGTTGATATCTTTTTTTCAAAATAAGCTTTTTATGGCAGTTTGTAAATGGCTCAGCTTTAAGCAGACAATATTTTTTAATTTTTTCTTTAGAAAAAGTTTATTTTGCAAGATATCAACATGATAATACTATTTAAATTATTCAATTACCATTCTAGTTTCTAACACTTTCAATTTCTTGAAACTTTCAAAGTGTTTTAGAAACATAGAAGGGTAGCTCAATTAATTAAGAGTGTAATTTCATGTTGATATATTTTAAAATAAACTTTTTATGTTAGTTTGAACTTTGAAAACGACTCAACTTTAACTTTCTTTTGTCTTGTTTTTCTGAAACGCAGAAAAAAAACAAGAATTCAAAAATCAGCTGCTCATAAAACATAAGTTAATTGAGTAATTTTCAAAATCATAACTTTACAAATAAACTTGTTATGACGAGATAGAAAAAAGTTTAAATTTCACGTTTTTTATTTTAAATTCTTATAACTTATTTTTACTTTTCTAGTTTCAAACAAATCTGGAAACAAAGCGTTCCTTCAACTAAAAGAATGCTCTTGTCGCTTTTTACATCACATTTAAATAAAATAGACCCTTAGGTCTAAATCTGTTTTAAAAAATATCTGGGTCGTTTCATTTTTCAGGTTTTAAAACCGGATCGGATGAACGGTTTTGACATTCAGAGTGAAGCCGATGCGATGTTAGATCGGCAGAAAGATTTGAGTTTGAGCACATCGAACCGACCGTTGAAGACTCCTCGTAAGAGAGACTTTCCCGAGCTTGAAGAACGCGTTCAGGACACCACTAAAGTCAAAGGAGTCGATGAAGACAACAGTTTTGCAGTTTTTGTTTCTTATGTCGAAATATATAACAATTATGTTTACGATCTTTTGGAAGACGTTAACGTTGATCCTGTGAAGCCAAAGTTTGTTGTTTGTTTCTTTCACGGAATCGTTGAACATTAATAACATCTCGAATTTCTCCTTTCGTCGTGTTTTTTTTTAGGCCTCTGCAGTCGAAGATTCTTCGAGAAGACGCAAATCACAATATGTACATTCACGGATGCACAGAAATCGAAGTGAAATCGACAGAAGATGCTTTTGACGTCTTTTACAAAGGTGTTTTTTTAAAGGTTTACTGGAATTTTAAAAGACTTAGGCGTTAAATTATTCTATTTTTTTGTTATAGGTCAAAGACGAAGACGTGTGGCTCACACGACACTAAACACAGAATCGAGTCGAAGCCACAGCGTTTTTACGATCCGTTTAGTTCAAGCGCCACTCGACGGTCTCGGCGAAGAAGTTCTTCAGGAGAAAGGAGCCGTTTGTGTCAGTCAGCTTTCGTTGGTTGATTTAGCTGGCAGCGAACGTACGATCCGTACGAAGAATTTCGGAGATCGGTTACGAGAAGCCGGAAACATAAATAACTCGTTGATGGTACTCAGAACTTGTATCGAGATCTTACGTGAGAATCAGTCGAGCACTGGACAGAAGATGGTTCCTTACCGCGATTCCAAGTTGACGCATCTTTTTAAAAACTTCTTCGACGGTGAAGGAAAAGTTCGTATGGTCGTCTGTGTGAATCCTAGCTTAGAAGACTACGATGAAAACTTGGTTACAAAAACAACTCTTTTCGCTGTCTCGTTGTTTTATACGATTTTACCAATGACACGTTTTTTTTGTTAAATAGCACGTAATGAGATTTGCCGAATTAACTCAAGAAGTTCAAATCACTCGTCCGTCGGCTCCACGTCTAGAACTCGGTCTCACTCCGGGACGTCGTAGAGCGAATCTCATCTACAAGGATGCTATCGATAGATTGAACGAAATGAAAGGTAAAGAAAAGTGTGGAGAAATGTTAATAAAAAGTGTAAAAAAAGCTTTAATAAAATGGTTAAAAAGCGCTAAAAACGTAATAATTTTTTTTAACATAAAATCTAGAAAAAAAATTAAAGTAACTTTAAAAACTTTTAAAACAATTAAAAAAAATTAAAAAATCGTAAAACAAACTAAAAAACAAAAGAAAAGATAATTAATAAAAACTTAAAAATTGTAAATAAAACTTGAGAATCTTAAATAATAGAAAACTACTGAAGAAAATTCAAAGACTACAAAACAGAAAAACAACTACAAAAAAGCATCAAAAACATTAAAAACTTACTACAAACTTTTAAGTTTTTATTTAAACTTAAAAAAACAATGGAAACAATTTTTCTAAAAAAAAATATAAATTGTGAAACTGTAAAAATAAAACTACAGCACAAAAAAAACATGGACAAATTAAAGAAATTCCATAAAACTTTCAAAATAAAAAAAAACATAACCAAACCTAGGAACTTAAATATTAGAAAACGTTAAGAAAACTTAAAAACAAATTAAAAACCTACAAAACTTAAAAAAACCAGAATGTTTTAAAAACTTAAGAACTTGAAAATGGTATTTGAGATTTTCGACAAATTTGCCATACTTGCGTATAATTCCAGTGCCTCCTGTTTCGAATCTTGTGTCCAACAATGCTGCTGAATCACAAAAGTTTCCTGGTTGGTGTCTACCTTTTCCTGATCTCGAGTTAACAATGGCCGAAGATGAGACTCTGATTCCGGCTCTAATAGAACACCTACAAGAAAGAAAAAAGAGAAGGCAGGCAAAATTGCAAGAACTCAACGAAAACCGTAAATCTCGTTATTTTAGATTTTCAAAGTGAATGATTGTTTTATAACAGGATTTTTGTTTTTTCATTATTTTTTTTTAGAGACGGAATTCCGTAAGCAGTTATTAGAAATGGAACGGAAACACATTCTAATGCAACAGGTACGTTTATTATTTTGTAAAATTAATTGCAATAACGATTAAAAAAACGAACATTTGCCTTCACCATTTTAGCAAGTGGAGGATCTGAAGTCGCAAGTTGATGCACGCGACCAACAGCTTAAAGCGACTGAACGTAAACTGAACAACACGGAAAACATAAATCAGATCCTTCAACGTAAAGTCAATCAGTACGAAAAGACAAAGAATAACTTAGAACTTGAGGTTCGATGAGCTTTGATTGTAATTTCAAATAACTGATTTTTAAAAGTTGCTTCGAAAAAAGTCGCTTTTCAACACTATTATTCTAAACGATTTGTCTTCTCCCTAAAAACATGAAATAACGAGAGGTTTCTCTTTAGTTGGATGAGAAAGAGATGCTTTTAAACCAAGGTCAATTGGATAAAGTGAAATTAAAAGCACGAATGCAAGATAAGATCATGACGGAAAGAGATCGAATGACCAGAGAGATGGCAAGAAGAATGAAAGCGAAAGAAACAGAGTTAAAAACAAAGATGTGGCAAACGGACGAGAAATTACGTACGCTTAGAGATATCGTCAATGATAAATGGCCCGGGCCTTCTTCAGGAGGACCTGATGAACCGATGACTAAGAAAGCTTCGCGGTCCGATCCAAAACTAAACGTCGAACCGATTAATCCGAGAAGTAGAGTTCAGCGATCGGTATCGCCAACACCTGTGACGACGGTCAACAAAATTTTTTTTTGGAAAATTACGCTTTAAGAGTACTGAACAAAACAAATGTTACTCTTGTTATAGAGCGTTCCGGTTGCGAATCTTCGACACAGGCGTTCTAGATCTGCAAGTGGCGACGTCTGGCTCGATCACAATCCTCCGGGAAACATCGAACTCGGAACGATTCTTCAGCCAAAGTTAAAGAAACGTAAATCCGTTACGAAGTTAACGATGAAGGACGTTACAAAAGAAGCTTCGAAGTATGTCTTAACTCATCAGGAGCAGGACGTTCAAGGAGACATTGCGACACATTATTTCAAGGGAAGCGTCATTCCTTCTGCTGGAGGAGGTGCTCAGGTTGTCTTTAACGATGTTGAGACTCTAAAACAGACATCACCGGGATCTAGGTAAGAAATTTGCCATGAGACATGGTCAGTTTGTCGGTTCCAAAGTTGCTCAAATTACTCTAGGAACCAAAATGACAATTCGAAATGTCCTTAAAATACCTCATTTCTCGAACATATTAAAGAAGAAACAAAATTTTTCTTATGATTGTTAGGAAAATGTACCTTTTTTTTTTTTTTAGGTCAAATGACCTTTAACATGGGTCAAACAAATTTATCATAATTCAAAAGGGTATGAAATAAAAACGCCTTTGTTTAATTTTTATAGGAAACGAAGTGTTGACGGTAACCAGAGTGCCGACAAGCGTAGAAGTGATGTAGACGTTCAGACAAGGGTTAATTTATAGTTAAAATATTTTATTCTGGTTCATTTAATTGATTTTTATTTCTTGTTTTTTTTTTTTTCTAATTTAGTGTTCCATGAGCATCGAAGGGCATAATGCGGGTACAAAGTGAGTAACAGTCTTAAATAAAGACGATCAAAGGGTTATATATTTCCAGGTAAATTCGTTGACCTGTTTCATTTTGTTTGTAGGAAATACAAAATTTGAAGAATTAACTTGGAATTTCTTTGTTGTTGTTTTTTCTCCGGGGACGAAATACACAATTTAATTTGTTTTTTAACTCTTTTAGTGGATACTCTTGTCTTTTAGAATTTGTTTCTTGGTTTAAAATCAAAGCCCATCTCAATAATTAGCATATTTTTTTGTATATTCTATAAGTTAATGCATATTTTTTGTTCTTTGGGTCATAATAATTTTAGGCTTTTTTTTGTAGCTTTCAGTGAAAATTTTTATATTTAACAAAAACTCATTAAAAAGTTATATAGCAGATGTTTGTTTTAATTAAATAGTTAATTCTGCATAAATATGGAATCTGAGTTCCTTTTAGATACTTTTGTGTGCTTCTAAGCTTTTTTTTTAATAAATTAAAGTTACTTTTTTCAACACTTAATGTTTTCTTACAATAATATTAACAAATGGGATTTTTTAAAGTTTTTTGGAATTAAATTTTTTGTTCAGTTTATTATTAATGTTTTAGATTTTGCTTCCATTAACTTTATAAATTTGAAACTCATGGGTCTAATGTGGTTTTAAAACTACGAACGCCTCTCGTACTCTATTGTGTTTTTTCAGGTGCAAAATGAGTGGAAACTTAAGAAAAAACTTTTTTTTAAACGTTTTTTTTTTAATTTGTCTTATTTTCCATTTCCCAATCTTACTAGTGTTGAAAATGAACGTGTTTTTTCTATTATATTTTTTAAGTTTTTATTTTTAAAAATGTTTTTCAGATTTACTATCATATAGTGAAGGTAATTAAAATGACTTAATTCACGAATCTGACATAATCTATATTCTTAATTCATTAATTTGCATTTCACTGCTAATGTAAACATTGTATTTTTCTCTATAGTAGAACTGAAAGGATTCACCACCAACATAACTAACGAAAGGCTTTTTTTTTGCATTTCCTCCCCCACCCCCAGCTTTTTTTTTCTAAATAAACCATGATTTTAAAAAAAACGAGCACGTTTTTTTTTAAATTTGCAACACTAGTAAAAATGACCCAACTTTAAGCAGACGATATTTTTTTTTTAAATTTCTGTATATAAAAAGTTTATTTTGAAAGATGTAAACATGAAAATACCAGTTTCTGAAACACTTTCTAGTTTTTCTTGAATTTGCTCCTGAAAAGACAGAATAATCAGCAGTTTGAAAATAAGCCATCTTAAGGTTAATTCCATGCAACATACATGAACAGATTAT
Organism: Brachycybe producta; assembly: GCA_036925085.1. Taxonomy (NCBI): domain Eukaryota; kingdom Metazoa; phylum Arthropoda; class Diplopoda; order Playtdesmida; family Andrognathidae; genus Brachycybe; species Brachycybe producta. Next base: position 846,725 of record JAUPFP010000070.1, read on the forward strand.
TTTTGAACTATTTCAGAAACAAAATTAAGAGAAACTAGAAAACGTTTAGAAACTAGGTTATATTTTTATGTTTATATCTTTCAAAATAAACTTTTTAGTGCCAATAAAATATATCGTCTGCTAAGAATAATAACAAACTGACATAAAAAGCTTATTTTGAAAGATATCAAACATTAAAATACCCTTCTAGTTTATAAAAATTGGTTGAAAAATTGATTGTCAGTATTTATCACAGAAATAAAGCATTGTCATTACATCATACCATTGTTTGTTTATCATATGCAGTTCGTATTATTGCCACTTTTGTGATGCAATTTTTTGTGGCACATATTTTTAGCGCCATTTATTGTGGCGCCACTTTTTAGCGCCATTTATTGTGGCGCCAAATTTTCAATTTTTACTTTTTTGAATTTATGGGTTTTTATGGTCCTCGGAAGTTTTACCGCCATTTTGGGTCCATTTTCGCCACTAATTTGTGTCCATTTTGCCGCCATTTTGGGTCTATTTTTGCCGTCATTTTGTGTACATTTTCGTCGCCATTTTGTGTTCATTTTTACCGCCATTTTGTGTTCATTTTTACCGCCATTTTGGGTCCATTTCCGCCGCCATTGTGTGTTCATTTGTACCGCCATTTTGGGTCCATTTTCGCCACTAATTTGTCCATTTTGCCGCCATTTTGTGACCATTTTCTTCGCCATTTTGTGGCTATTTTCGCCGCCATTTTGTGACCATTTTCTTCGCCATTTTGTGTTCATTTTCGCCAAAATTTTGAGTACATTTTTGCCGCCATTTTAGGTCCATTTTCGCTAATATTTTGGGTTCATTTTCGTCGCCATTTTGGAGCCCATTATCTTTTATCTTTAATCCTTTCATCCTTTAATTCTTTCATTTTTTCATCCTTTCATCCTTTAATTCTTTCATTTTTTCATCCTTTCATCCTTTTATCTTTTCATCCTTTCATAATTTCATCTTTTCATTCTTTCATCCGTTCATTCTGTCATCCTTTTATCTATTCATTCTTTCATCTTTTTGTCCATTAATCCATTCATTTTTTCATCCATTCATGCTTTCATTTTTTCATCCTTTCATCTTTTTATCTTTTCATAATTTCATCCATTTGTCTTTTCATATTTTTATCCTTTCATCTTTTCATTCTTTCATCTTTTCATTCTTTCATCTTTTCATTCTTTCATCCTTTCATTTTTCATCTTTTCAACCTTTCATCCTTTCATCTTTCATCTTCTTTCATCTTTTATCTTTAATCCTTTCATCCTTTAATTCTTTCATTTTTTCATCCTTTCATTCTGTCATCCTTTCATCCTTTTATCTTTTCATCCTTTCATAATTTCATCCATTCATCCTTTCATAATTTCATCCATTCATCTTTTCATATTTTCATTCTTTCATCCATTCATTCTTTCATCCTTTTATCTATTCATTCTTTCATCTTTTTGTCTATTAATCCATTCATCCTTTCATCCATTCATGCTTTCATCCTTTCATCTTTTCATCCTTTCATCTTCTTTCATCTTTTATCTTTAATCCTTTCATTCTTTAATTCTTTCATTTTTTCATCCTTTCATCTTTCATCCTTTTATGTTTTCATAATTTCATCCACTCATCCATTTGTCTTTTCATATTTTCATCTTTTCATCCTTTCATTCTTTCGTCCTTTCATTCTTTCATCCATTCATCATTCCATTTTTTCATATTTTCATCCTTTCATTCATTCATCCATTCATCCTTTTATATTTTCATCCTTTCATGTTTTCATCCTTTTATCATTTCATCCTTTCATTTTATTATCCTTTCATCCTTTCATTCTTTCATCATTTCATCTGCTCATCCTCTTATCTGCCCATCTTTTCATCCTTTCATTCTTTAATCCTCTCACCCTCACTCTCATCCTTTTATCCTCTCATCCTCTCATCTTCATCCTCTCAACCTCTCATCCACTCACCTGCTCATCATCTCACCCTCTCATCTTCTCATCCTTTCAACCTCTCACCCTCTTATCCATTCACCCTCTCATTCTCTCACCCTCTCATCATCTCATGTTCTCATCCTCTCACCCTCTCCTCCTCCCACCCTCCCTCTCATCCTATCATCCTCTTATCCTTTCATCATCTCATCTTCACAAGCTCTCATCCTTTCACCCTCTCATTCTCTCACCCTCTCATCTCACTCTCTCCTCCTCTCACCCTCTCACTCATCCTTTCATCCTCTTATCCTTTCATCCTCTCATTTCATCTTCTCAAGCTCTCATCCTTTCACCCTCTCACCCTGTCATCCTCTCATCCTTCATCCTTTCATTTTTTTATGTTCATCCTTTCAGCTTTTCATCTTTTCATCATTTCATCTGTTTGTCCTTTCATCCTTTTATCCATTTATCCATTCATCCTTTCATTCTTTCATCCTTTCATCTCATCCTCTTATCTGCCCATCTTTTCATCCTATCATTCTTTAATCCTCTCAACCTCTCATCCTCTCACCCTCTCATCATTTCATTTTCTCATCTTCTTATCCTCTCCCTCTCATCCTCTCATTTTCTCATTCTCTCATCCTTTCACACTTTCATGATTTCATCCTCTCATTCTCATCCTTTCATCCTCTCACCCTCTCCTCCTCTCACTCTCCTCTCATCCTCTTATCCTTTCATACTCTCACCCTTTCACCCTCTCATCCTTTCATTTTTTTATATGTTCATCCTTTCAGCTTTTAATCTTTTCATCATTTCATCTGTTCATTTTTTATCTGTTCATCCATTCATCCTTTCATTCTTTCAACCTTTCATCTGCTCATCTTCTTACCTGCCCATCCTTTCATTCTTTCATTCTCTCACCCTCTCATCCTCCCATCCTCATCCTCCTTTCATCTTCTCATCCTCTCACCCTCTCATCCACTCACCTCCTCATCCTCTCATCCTCATCCTCCTTTCATCCTCTCATCCACTCACCTCATCATCTCATCCTCTCATCTTCTCATCCTCTCAACCTCCCACCCTCTCATCCTCTCACCCTCTCATCTCACCCTCTCCTCCTCTCACCCTCTCACTCTCATCCTATCATCCTCTTATCCTTTCATCCATTCATTCTTTCATTCTTTCATCCTTTCATCTGCTCATCTTCTTACCTGCCCATCCTTTCATCATTTCATTCTTTCATTCTCTCACCCTCCCATCCTCTCATCCTCATCCTCCTTTCATCCTCTCATCATCTCACCCTCTCATCCACTCACCTCCTCATCCTCTCACCCTCTCATCATCTCATTTTCTCATCTTCTCATCCTCCCACCCTCTCATCTCACCCTCTCCTCCTCTCACCCTCTCACTCTCATCCTCTTATCCTTTCATCATCTCATCTTCACAAGCTCTCATCCTCTCATTCTTTCACCCTCTCCTCCTCTTACTCTCATCCTTTCATCCTCTCATCCTTTTATCTTTTCATCCTTTCATCCTTTCATCATCTCATCTTCTCAAGCTCTCATCCTCTCATCCTTTATCCTTTCATTTTTTATGTTCATCCTTTTAGCTTTTCATCATTTCATCTGTTCATCCTTTTATCTGTTCATCCTTTCATCCATTCATTCTTTCATCCTTTCATCTGCTCATCTTATCTGCCCATCCTTTCATTCTTTCATCCTCTCACCCTCTCACTCTCATCCTTTCATCTTCTATTCCTCTTATCCTTTCATCCTCTCAACCTCTCACCCTCACTCTCTCATCCTCTTATCCTCTCATCTTCATCCTCTCATCCACTCACCTGCTCATCATCTCATCCTCTCACCCTCTCATCTTCTCATCCTTTCAACCTCTCACCCTCTTATCCATTCACCCTCTCATTCTCTCACCTCTCACCCTCTCATCTCATGTTCTCATCCTCTCACCCTCTCCTCCTCTCACCCTCCCTCTCTCATCCTATCATCCTCTTATCCTTTCATCCTCTCATCATCTCATCTTCACAAGCTCTCATCCTTTCACCCTCTCATCTCACTCTCTCCTCCTCTCACCCTCTCACTCTCATCCTTTCATCCTCTTATCCTTTCATCCTCTCATCTCATCTTCTCAAGCTCTCATCCTTTCACCCTCTCACCCTGTCATCTTCTCATCCTTCATCCTTTCATTTTTTTATGTTCATCCTTTCAGCTTTTCATCTTTTCATCATTTCATCATTTCATCTGTTCATCCTTTTATCCATTTATCCATTCATCCTTTCATTCTTTCATTTCCTCATCCTCTTATCTGCCCATCTTTTCATCCTTTCATTCTTTAATCCTCTCAACCTCTCATCATTTCATTTTCTCATCTTCTTATCCTCTCTCCCTCTCATCCTCTCATTTTCTCATTCTCTCATCCTTTCACACTTTCATGATCTCATCCTCTCATTCTCATCCTTTCATCATCTCACCCTCTCCTCCTCTCACTCTCCTCTCATCCTCTTATCCTTTCATCCTCTCACCCTTTCACCCTCTCATCCTTTCATTTTTTTATATGTTCATCCTTTCAGCTTTTCATCTTTTCATCATTTCATCATTTCATCTGTTCATTTTTTATCTGTTCATCCATTCATCCTTTCATTCTTTCAACCTTTCATCTGCTCATCTTCTTACCTGCCCATCCTTTCATTCTTTCATTCTCTCACCCTCTCATCCTCCCATCCTCATCCTCCTTTCATCCTCTCAACCTCTCATCCACTCACCTCCTCATCCTCCTTTCATCATCTCATCCACTCACCTCATCATCTCATCCTCTCACCCTCTCATCTTCTCACCCTCTCAACCTTCCACCCTCTCATCCTCTCACCCTCTATTCCTCTCACCCTCTCCTCCTCTCACTCTCATCCTATCATCCTCTTATTCTTTCATCCATTCATTCTTTCATCCTTTCATCTGCTCATCTTACCTGCCCATCCTTTTATCATTTCATTCTTTCATTCTCTCACCCTCTCATCCTCCCATCCTCTCATCCTCATCCTCCTTTCATCCTCTCGTCATCTCACCCTCTCATCCACTCACCTCCTCATCCTCTCACCCTCTCATCTTCTCATCCTCTCAACCTCTCACCCTCTAATTCTCACCCTCTCATCATCTCATTTTCTCATCTTCTCATCCTCTCAACCTCCCACCCTCTAATTCTCACCCTCTCATCATCTCATTTTCTCATCTTCTCATCCTCTCAACCTCCCACCCTCTCATCTCACCCTCTCCTCCTCTCACTCTCATCCTATCATCCTCTTATCCTTTCATCCTTTCATCATCTCATCTTCACAAGCTCTCATCCTCTCATTCTTTCACCCTCACACCCTCTCACCCACTCCTCCTCTCACTCTCATCCTTTTATCTTTTCATCCTTTCATCCTTTTATCTTTTCATCCTTTCATCATCTCATCTTCTCAAGCTCTCATCCTTTATTCTTTCATTTTTTATGTTCATCCTTTCAACTTTTCATCATTTCATCTGTTCATCCTTTCATCCTTTTATCCATTCATCCTTTCATCCTTTCATCTGCTCATCCTCTTATCTGCCCATCTTTTCATTCTATAATCCTCTCAACCTCTCATCATTTCACCCTCTCATCATTTCATTTTCTCATCTTCTCATCCTCTCTCCTTCTCACCCTCTCATCCTCTCATTTTCTCATCCTTTCATCTTCTCATCCTCTCACCCTCTCACTCTCATCCTTTCATCCTCTCACCCTCTCACTCTCATCCTTTCATCCTCTCACCTTTTCATCTCACCCTCTCCTCCTCTCACTCTCTTCCTCTTATCCTTTCATCCTCTCATCATCTCATCCTCTCACCCTTTCACCCTCTCATCCCTCATTTTTTATATGTTCATCCTTCCAGCTTTTAATCTTTTCATCTGTTCATCCTTTTATCTGTTCATCCTTTCATCCATTCATTCTTTCATCTGCTCATCTGATCTGCCCATCCTTTCATTCTTTCATCCTCTCACCCTCTCACTCTCATCCTTTCATCCTCTATTCCTCTTATCCTTTCATCCTCTCAACCTCTCATCTACTCACCTGCTCATCCTCTCAACCTCTCACCCTCTTATCTATTCACCTTCTCATTCTTTCACCCTCTCATTCTCTCACCCCTCTTATTTTTTCATCCTCTCATTCTCTCATCATCTCACACTCTCACCCTCTCACTCTCATCCTTTCATCTTCTCATCCTCTTATCCTTTCTTCCTTTCATCATCTTATCCTGTCATCCTTTCATCCTCTCACCCTTTCACCCTCTCATCTTCTCACCCTTTCACCCTCTCATCCATTCATCTGTTAATTCATTCATCCTTTTATCCATTTATCTGTTCATCCATTCATTCCTTGTCCATTCATTCCTGTTCATCCATTCTAGCTTTTAATCTTTTCATCTGTTAATCCTTTTATCTTTTCATCTTTTCATCCATTCATCCTTTCATCCTCTCATCCTTTCTTCCTTTCATCCTCTCATCTTTTCATCTTTTAATCTTTTTATCTCGACCCTGCCGCCCACTTCCATTTCCTCGACCCCTCCCCATCTCCTCGACCCCCCACTCAGCTCAACCCCCCCCGCCTAGCTCGACCCCCTCGCCCCCCTGCCCACTCGACTTCCCCCGCCCACTCAACCCCCCCACCCCCCACCCACTCGACCCTTCCGCCCACTCGACCCCCCCGCCCCCCTTGACTCCCCGCTTTCTCGACCCCCCCGCCCACTTGACCCCCCTGCCCACTCAACCCTTTCTGCCCACTCGACCCCCTGCCCCCCACCCCTTCGATTCCCCCACTTTCTCGACTCCCCCCGCCCCCTCGACCCCTTTGCCCACTCAACCCCTATGCCCACTCGACCCCCCGCCCACTCGACCCCCCCACCCACTCGACCCCCCTTGCCCACTTGACCCCCCCCCGTCAACTCGACCCCCCACCTACTCGACCTTCTGCCCACTCAACCTTCCGCCCACTTCAACCCCCCCCCCCCCGTCCACTCGACCCCCCGCCCCTTCTTGCCCCCCGCCCCCCCCCCGTTTCCTTGACTCCCCGCCCCCTCGACCCCCCCTTTTTTGACCCCCACCCCCTCGATCCCCCTGCCCCCCGTTTCCTTGTCTTCCCGCCCCCCTCGACCCCCTGCCCCCTCGTCCCCTGCCCCCTTGTCCCCTCATCCCCCTGCCCACTCGACCCCCCCACCCACTTGACCCTTCCGCCCACTCAACACCCTTTCTCCTTGACCCCCCCGCTTCTTCAACCACCCCGCCCCCTCGACCCCCTGCCCCCCTTTGTTTCCACATCTTTCCGCCCCCTTGACCCCCCACCCCCTCGTCCCCAGCCCACTCATCCTCCCCCACCCACTCGTCCCTTCCGCCCACTGGTTTCCCCCGCCCACTAGTCCCCCGCCCACTCGTCTCCCACCCACTCGTCCCTCGCCCACTCATCTTCCGCCCACTTGTTTCCCGCGCCCACTCGTCCCCCCACCCACTTGTTTTCCACAAACCCACTCGTCCCCCCACCCACCCACTCGTCCCCCGCCCCCCTCGTTTTCCCACCCCCCATCCCCTCGTCTCCTGCCCCCTCAACCTCCGCCCCCTATTCCCCCTTGTCCCTTTGTCCCCCCGCCCACTCGTCTTCTGCCCACTTGTCCCCCCCGCCCACTCGTCTTCTGCCCACTTGTCCCCCCCGCCCACTCATTTCCCTCGCCCACTCGTCCCCCGCCCCCTTGACCTCCCACTTTTTCAACCCCCCCGCCCCCTCGACTCCCCGCTTCCACCCCCCTCGTTTTCCCCGCCCCCTCCCCCTTGTCCCCCCGCCCACTCATTTCCCCACCCACCCCCTCGTAACCCCGCCCACTCGTACCCCACCCACTCGTACCCCACCCACTCGCCCCCACCCGCCCACTCGTTTCCCACCCACCCACTCGTCCCCCACCTGCCCACTCGTCCTCCCACCCACCCACTCGTCCCCCACCCACCCATTTGTCTCCCCACCCACCCACTTATCTTCCACCCACCCACTTGTCCCTCACCCACCCCCTCATCCCCCACCCCACCCACTCGTCCCCCCACCCACCCCCTTGTCTCCTCACCCACCCCCTCGTCCCCTCACCCACCCCCTTGTCCCCCACCCACCCTCTCGTCCCCCACCCGCCCACTCGTCCCCCACCCACTCACTCGTCCCACACCCACCCTATTGTCCTCTCACCCACCCCCTCGTCCTCACCCACCCCCTCGTCCCCTCACCTACCCCCTCGTCCCCCACCTTCTCGTCCCTCCACCTCCTCGTCCCCCACCCCCTCGTTCCCCCCACCCCCTCGTCCCCTTACCCACTCATACCCCCCACCCACCCACTCGTCCCCCCACCCACCCACTTGTCCCCCCACAGACCCACTCATCCCCCACCCACCCACTCATCCGTCACCCACCCCCTCGTCCTCCACAAACCCACTCGTCCCCCCACCCACCCACTTGTCCCCGCCCACTCGCCTCCCCACCCGCCCACTCGTCCCCCACCCACCCACTCGTCCCCCACCCGTTCGTCTCCTCACCTACCCACCCACTCGCCCCCCACCCGCCCACTCGTCCCCCACCCACCCATTCCCCCTGCTGCCCACTCGTACCCCCACCCACCCACTTGTCCCCTCACCTACCCACTCGTCCCCCACCCATCCACTTGTCCCCCCACCCACCCACTCGTCTCCCACCAACCCCCTCGTCCCCCACAAACCCACTCGTCCTCCCACAAACCCACTCGTCCCCCCACCCACCCACTCGTCCCCCACCCACCCACTCGTCCCCTCACCCACCCCCTCGTCCCCCCCACCCACCTACTTGTCCCCCACCCCACCCACTCATCTTCCACCCACCCACTTGTCCTCACCCACCCCCCTCGTCCCCCACGCACCCACTAGTCCCCTCACCCACCCCCTCGTCCCCTCACCCACCCCCTCGTCCCCTCACCCCCACCCCCTCGTCCCCCACCCACTCGTTCCCCACCCACCCACTCGTCCCCTCACCCACCCCCTCGTCCCCCACCCACCCACTTGTCCCTCCACCCGCCCACTCGTACCCCCACCCACCCACTCGTCCCCACCCACCCACTCGTTCCCCCACCCCGCCCACTCGTCCCCCCACTCACCCACTCGTCCCCCACCCACCCCTTCGTCCTCTCACCCCACCCCCTTGTCCCCTCACCTACCCCCTCGTCCCCTCACCCACCCCCCTCGTCCCCTCACCTACCCCCTCGTCCCTCCACCCAATCGTCTCCACGCCCACTCGTCCCCCCACCTCCTCGTCCCTCCACCCCCTCGTCCCCCACCCACCCACTTGTCTTCCCACAGACCCACTTGTCCCCATCCACCCACTCGTCCCCCACCCACCCACTCGTCCCCCACCCACTCACTCGTCCCCTCACCCACCCACTCGTCCCCTCACCCACCCACTCGTCTCCTCACCCACCCACTCGTCCCCCCATCCACTCACTCGTCCCCTCACCCACCCACTCGTCCCCTCACCCACCCACTCGTCCCCTCCCACCCCACCCCCCTCGTCCCCTCACCCACCCCCTCGTCCTCTCACCCACCCACTCGTCCCCCATCCACTCACTCGTCCCCTAACCCACCCACTCGTCCCCCACCCACCCACTCGTCCCCTCACCCACCCCCTCGTCTCCTCACCCACCCACTCGTCCCCCATCCACTCACTCGTCCCCCCACCCACCCACTCGTCCCCTCACCAACCCCCTCGTCCCCCCACCCACCTACTTGTCCCCCCACCCACCCACTCATCTTCCACCCACCCACTTGTCCTCACCCACCCCCTCGTCCCCCTTACCCACCCCCTCGTCCCCTCACCCACCCCCTCGTCCCCCCCACCCACTCGTTCCCCACCCACCCACTCGTCCCCTCACCCACCCCCTCGTCCCCACCCACCCACTTGTCCCTCCACCCGCCCACTCGTACCCCCACCCACCCACTCGTCCCCACCCACCCACTCGTTCCCC